>CM076581.1:255553736-256153736 GCA_034641835.2 Pinus albicaulis
TCTGACTGTTAATAACTGTGTTATTGACTCAGAAACAACTTAATTTCTCAGTTCTAAATGATGATATGATGTTTAATGTCTTACGTTGAAGATTATGAATGTGTCTTGTTTGCTTGTTGAATGAAGAGTATTTGTTGCTGAAGTGAAAGACTTATAACTCAGAGATAAGGACAGTTCATGCAGAGATTGTTGCTGATGATTTGCTGTTGAAGGTGTTTCAGATTACACAAGTTAAAAGAAGAGCAATGGTTTAAGGGGAGTAGCAGGTTGAATACTAATGATTGCATTGTTGGCAATATGATTGCTTATTCTTTGGTCTTTGTGATACTCATGCTCAAATGATGATGACTTGGTACATGGAGATTCTGAGCCCTGGTTGCTGATAAGTATCTTTTGTGTTCACACATGGATGAGATGGATGTCGATGGATTCAGAAATAAAAGGAGATCATGTAGAGTTTGTTACTATGGTTGAGATATTTTGCCTACATATGTTACTTCATGTTTAATCTTGAAGATCATGGTGATTTTGGACCACATGGATGATTTCTTGACACATATCTGCAGATGCTGTTCTGGTGTGACAATTTCTCTTGGAAAGATTGTGATAATGAATTGATACATGGGTTCTTGTGTTGAAGATTATGGATGAAGCCTGGTTGCTTTATGATGAAGAGCATTGGTTTAGGGGGAGCAGCAGGTTGAATACTAATGATTGCATTGTTGGCAATATGACTGCTTGTTCTTTGGTTTTTGTGATACTCATGCTCAAATGATGATGACTTGGTACATGATTTATTATGATGATTTTTTGAGCCCTGGTTGTTGATAAGTATCCTTTGTACTCACACATGGATGAGTTGGATGTCATTTGATTCAGAAATAAATCATGCAGAGTGTGTTACTATGGTTGAGAGATCTTTTGCCTACATATGTTACTTCATGTTAAATCTTGAAGATCATGGTGATGTTGGACCACATGGATGATTTCTTGACACCTATGTGAAGATGTTGTTCTGATATGAGAATCTCTCTTGGAAAGATTGTATTGATGCTGCAAAGAATCTGAAGGCTTGGTTACTATTGTACTGATGCCACAACCGTTGGATGACGCTTGAAGACACAACTACATCATTCTATCTATCTGTAGTCCAGGGAAGCAATTCAAATGTCTCAGAAAGAAGCTGAACACTGTCTTTGCCTCACAGAGAATCAGATCTGGTTGAAATTTAGAAGATGTCTTGGGATACGCGGGTTTCCTGAAACACAGTCGCGTATATACGCGAGTTCCTGCAAAGAAAACCGCGTATGACTGATTGCTGACAATTTTTGGTTGATTCAGCTCTCTTCAGCACAACTGCAATGATGTTTGGTATCTCTGATACTGTTTGGTATCTCTGGTGGTGTTCCAGTTCTCATAATTCTGTTTCTAATGTTTTGATGAAGATGCCTTGATGATTTTTTGGTGGAAGTTTTCAGGATGCAAAAACTAAGGGGGAGCCTAAGTCTTTTGGAAAGATTGCTTGGTTGCACAGATTCAGGGGGAGCATTAGTTTTGCTGAGTATAATGCATTGCTGGCATTATGGTGGTTCTGATACATGATCTCTCTTGAGGTCTTTTTGGTATTAATTATGAAAATTCATATTTGTACTTTGATGAAAAGGTCTGGTTGAGACCCATGTTGTAAAATTGTAATATTCAGTCATGTAAGGACTTGTCAATTTGTAAACCCACTTGGTTGGGTAGCTGAGTCATGTTTGTAAACCCACTTGGTTGGGTAACTGAGTTGAAATGTGTAAACCCACTTGGTTGGGTACTTGAGTCTTATATGTAAATCCACTTGGTTGGATAATTGATGTAAGTATGAGTATTTTGGTGATAGGAAGTTCATAGAGTCATGTGCTTCATTGAAAAATATTCAGCATGAACTCACGGGGAGCTTGGTCACTTCAGTATACATCAGATCTGCAGAACGCTTCTTCTACATGAGGAGAAAAGGGGGAGAGTGTGTTGGTTTTGATCTGCTGGTTTTGTCCTTTGCCCTTGATGTCAAAGGGGGAGAGTGACATGGTGTTTGAATGAAGATAATGATGTACCCTTTGCCCTTGATGTCAAAGGGGGAGAGTGACATGGTGTTTGAATGATGCCAAAAATGGAGAGAGTGACATGGCAAATAGGGAGAATGACATGGTGTCATTGTATTCTTAATGTATCTATCTGTTGTGGTAACCAAACACCATCATGGTTGCCATCAAGTCCAAAGGGGGAGATTGTTGGAAATATGATGCAGGATGTTGTCCTTGATGGCAACCCACGGAATGAAGATGAAGACATCTGACTGTTGACATGTGTTGTCCTTGATGGCAATTCACCTAATGAAGTTATGCTTGACTTGATGGACTTAGTAAATGATGTAAATCTGATGTGATATGATGTTTGTTGACAATATGTTGTTGAGTGTTGTCCTTGAAAGGCAACCCACTTGATGAAGATGATGAAAACTTACTTGATGAAGTTGTGCTTAAGAGAATGTGTTCCTGATGAAGAAAATATGATGTTTCTACAGTGTGTACAGAAGGCTATGAAGAAAGGATTTCGGAATGTACTCAAAGTATGATGAAAAAGAGTATGTCTCTTGGTATACGCGGATTGGCCTAAGGGAAGTCGCGTATGCACGCGGAAAAGAACGTGCCAAGTCGCGTATGGGCTAAAGCGCTCAAAAAGTGAAAAACCAAGGGTAACCACCATGGTATTGACCCATTGTATTGGGTAATGATCCGCCTAATTGACCCCGTCCAGGTAGTTTTGGGCTTATGGTATTGTTTGGGTCCATGGTATTGAAAAAAGGGGCTCATGGTATTGAAAAAGGATAAACATATATAAGGAGAAGAATTTCATTGTGCAAATCATGAGTGTGGGTGCAAGATGTCTGAGCTTGAATGAATACTTCTCTCTGAAGTATATCTGAATGGAAAGGGTTACACTTGAATGATAAATCTAAATGTATGATGCACCAATGATGAAGAAGGGGATCTAGATCTGAATTGCTCTTGTATTTGCTAGATCTGTTTATGGAGTGATTAGATCTGTGATGAGGCGAACATCTAGGCGAACATCTGTCTGAAGGAAAAGGGTAAATCTGAATTGAACATCTGATCTGATGAAGTATGCTGCTCTGTAATGATTGAAGATCTATACGCTACTTCGCCGCGGAGGAAGCGCGTATATACGCAGCTTCGCTGAAGTAAAAGCGTGTATGCGCAAGGAAATATACACTGAGGTATACGCTGGTTTGTGTGGACGGAAGCGCGTATATACGCGACATCAGTAAAGGGAAAGCGCGTATGCAAACTAGGGCTTGCTGAAGCAAGGGGTATGAAATATCTGATATGTTCTGCTGTGTTTCTGCTATCTGATCTGTGTTGATATGTATCTGTTGGTGATGAATGTTTGTGCTTAAAAGTATGAAAAGGGTCCAGTATGAAAATATGATGAAAAGTGTCCTGCAAGTTGTGTTCTATTGAAGTTGTTGGATCCAGTGTGAAAATTGATGAAACGTGGTCCAAGGTGGTGCTGAGGGTTGTAGCCTTCAGTCAGGGGGTTGTAGCTCCCTTCCAGGTGAGGCTGGTAAACAAGATCGGGGGGTCGTAGCTCCCTTCCAGGAGAGGCTGGTAAACGAGTCAGGGGGTCGTAGCTCCCTTTGGGAGAGGTTGCGGTGTAAAAAACGAGCGCAGTGGAGTGCGTCTTTGGTGGTCTGCGCCCGGCCTATTATGTTGTAAGATGTTTTCTCTATAATAAAATATTGAAGGTGAGCAAGCTGGGTGGTGGTTTTCTCCCGATTTGGGTTTCCACCTAAAAATCCTGGTGTTCATGTGTGATGCTTTGTGTGATGGTTTATTGCATTTAACTACTTTGCACCTATTCTTTTACTTATTGAATATCGATGAATAAATGATGGAATGGTTTAAGTGAAGATTTAATGACATATCTAAATCTCTGTGTATACGCTAGTTTCATAAAGGGGATCCGCGTATATACGCTAGTTTACTGAAGTAAAGTAGCGTATGGGTTTTAAGGAATGAAAAAGCATAAAGATTTGATTATGCAGTAAATACTGATTCAACCCCCCCCCCCCCCTCTCAGTATTTTTCCCAACATATGTCTCCTCCTCTGGTTCTGCCTCCTCTGGTTTTGCCTCCTTTCTCTGTGTCCACCTCTGTTGCTTGACCATTTTATTTCAACAGTTTCCATCTATGCTATCTCCTTTGTGCTACTTTGCTTTTCTTTTTGTTGCCCTGTCTCTGTAAATAACCTCTCCCTCTATTCTTCTCATGCTCCCTGTAAATGTGACTAAACCATTCACCAAATACCTGATGTCTTCCCCTTTTCTTCTGCTATTGTCCTTTGTCTGTCTCTGCCTCTGCTGCCTCCTTTGCCATCAATGACAACATTTCCAATAGTCTCCCCCTTTGGCATTTATGTCAATACACTTCCTCTGCTTGCCTGTTATAACCCTTCCTTCTATTGCTTGCTCTTCCTCCCCCTTTGACATCAATGGCAAGGGGTTGCTCATTTTTCAGTGTGATTTTAACTCTCACCATGTTGCACTAATCTTGAGGACTTGTTTCATGCTTTCCTTGCTAACTGATCTCCCCCTGGAATGATATTTTCATTTCTGTTCTCCCCCTGAAACTATGCTTTCTCTTCATATCATAGAGTAGCATCTACAGATACTACCCCTAGTCTATCTCTCAAATATTAAAATGGTTCTCTAGCAAGAGGTTTGGTAAATATATCTGCTATCTGTTCTTTTGTTGGCACATACTCCAGCTTTACTACCTTCTGAACTACTTGTTCTCGGAGAAAATGATACTTGATTAGGATATTTTTAGTTTTTGAATCAAGCACGGGATTTTTTGATATGCTTATAGCACTTGTATTATCACATTTGATAGAGATAGGTTCATCAATGCTTACCTTCATGTCTTGGAGGGTTTGCTTCATCCACATGACTTGTGTACAGCATGTTGCTGCTGCTATGTATTCTGCTTCTACTGTAGATAGAGAAATAGATGTTTGTTTCTTGCTTAGCCATGCCACTAGACTTTCTCCTAGATAGAATGCACCTCCACTTGTGCTTTTCCTATCATCCACATAGCTGGCCCAATCTGCATCTGTGTATGTTTTCAAAGTGAAGCTTTTTCCTTTTGGATACCATAGCCCAAACTGTATTGTTCCTTGTAGATATCTAAATATTCTTTTGACTGCTAGAATATGATTTTGCTTTGGTGCTGCTTGATATCTAGCCACAATTCCTACTGCTAGCATGATGTCTGGTCTTGATGTTGTCAGGTACAGTAGACTTCCTATCATGGATCTGTAGAGTCTTTGATCTATATTAGCAAATCCATCATCAGCACATAGCTTTCATCCCGTGATCATGGGATTTGACACAGGTTTGCAGTCTTCCATTTTGAACTTTTTCAACATTTATTTTAAGAATTTTTCCTGTGAGATGAATGTACCTGTGTTCTTTTGCTGAATTTGAAGTCCTAAATAGAAACTGAGCTCTCCAATCATAGACATCTCAAACTCTGATTTCATCTCCTCAAAAAACCCTTTTTCTAGTTCATCTCTTTTTCTTCCAAACATAATGTCATCAACATATACTACAACAATCAGGAGTTCATTTTCATGGGCTTTTATGTATAGATTGTTGTCCACTCCTCCTCTCTTAAAGCCTTGTTTTTGAAAGTATTTATCCAACCTTGAGTACCAAGCACGAGGAGCTTGTTTTAGTCCATATAGAGCCTTCTTTAGTCTGCATACATAGTCTTCTTTGTCTGTTAATGAGAAGCCTTCTGGTTGTTCCATGCAGACTTCTTCTTCTAGATCTCCATTCAGAAATGCAGATTTCACATCCATTTGATATACCTTGAAGTCTTGGTAGCATGCAAAGGCCAGAAAAATTCTGATAGCTTCCATTCTGGCTACAGGGGAAAATGTTTCATCGTAATCAAGTCCTTAGATTTGTGAATATCCTTTGCAGACAAGTCTGGCTTTATTCCTGATTACCTGTCCTTGCTCATTCATTTTATTTTTGAATACCCATTTTGAGCCTATGACATTTTTCTCAGTGGATCTAGGAACTAGTTCCCAGGTATTGTTCTTCTCAATTTGGTTCAATTCTTCATTCATAGCATTCACCCAATACTTTTCCTTGCTGGCTTGTTCAAAATTCTCTAGCTCTATTTGTGATAGCATGGCTATGTATACCTCTTCTGTCTATTCAATTAACTGCCTTCTTGTCTGAACCCCTACTCTCTTGTCTCCAATGATCTGATCTTCAGGATGGTTCTTCTAAGTGTATCTTGAGGGGGCTTTAGAGCTCAGTTCAACATATTCTATTGTCTTGCTTGTTTCATCATCGTCTTGGTTTTCTTCTTCATGGTTGTCTGAAGGACTGCTGCAATCTATATCTCTTGTATTGTTCGGAAGTTCTTCATCAAATCTCACGTCAATGCTTTCTACAATTTTTCGAAGAATCTTGTTGTAGCACCTGTACCCTTTACTTTTGGATGCATATCCTAGAAATATCCCTTCATATGCTCTTGCATCAAATTTCCCAAGATTTTCATCATTATTCTTTATGTAACACTTGCTTCCAAAGATTCTAAAGTGCTTGATTGAAGCTGGTTTACCATGCCATAGTTCATAGGGAGTATTGTCACTACTTGGCCTTAAATGAGATTTGTTAAGGATATGCACAGCTATGTGTACTGCTTTTGCCCAGAAGTTTTGAGGAATATTACTCTCTTGCATCATGGCTCTGGAAATTTGTTGTACATACCTGTTTTGTCTCTCTGCTACTCCATTTTGCTGAGGTGTCCCTGCAATAGTGAATTGTTTCTTTATCCCATGTTCATTGCATAGGTCTACAAAGTCATAATCTGTGAACTCACCTCCTCTATCTGATCTGATGCATTTTAGCTTGCATCCTATTTGATTTTCTGCTAAAGCTTTAAATATTTTGAATTTCTCTAGAGCTTCCGATTTATTCTTAGGAAATGAAACCCATGTCATTCTGGAGAAATCATCTATTATCAGCATGAAGTAGGATTCTCCACTTGGTGTTTTAGTTCTTGTAGGTCCACACAGGTCCATGTGCAAAAGACAGATAGTCTTCGTAGAAGCCCATCTTTGGCCTTAAACATGCAAGTGGTCTCTGCTTTGCTCCAGATGGATGATTTTTCTTATGGCATTAGGTTCTTTTTTTTTCTGCATGTTCTCTCGATTCTCGATGCCTTTTCTTGTTTCCAAGATGATGATATGATCAAAGCTGAGATGTCCCAACCTCTTATGCCATAACCATGACTCCTCAAGTTTACTAAGATGGCATGCTTCATCTTCCTCTTTCACTATGTAAACATTACTCTCAGTTCGAACTCCTTTGAGCAGAGTCTTACCTGTGGTGCTTGATCTGACTTCACAGTCTTGTGCTCTAAAAAGAACTTCACAACCTTTATCACACATTTTATTGACACTCAGCAAGTTTTATTTCAGCCCATCTACAAATAGTACATATTGGGCCTTTCCTCTGCCATTATCTAGGCTGACTGAGCCTTTTCCTTTGATTTTTCCTGATTTATCATTGCCAAAAGTAACATTGCTAGATTTCTTTTCATCAAAAGTTATAAACTTGCTTTTGTCTCCAGTCATATGTTTTGAGTAGCCACTGTCCAAATACCACTAGCTTTTCAGGTCTTGAGCAGTTAGATCCAGGTCACATTTATTCACCTTCTTTTTCCACTGGAAGCATCCTTTTGTTTGGTATCTTTTGTGAGATGATGAACTACATCTTTTGAGAGGAAATTTGGAAGGCATATGTCCAATTTTATTGCATACACAGAATTTGATTATGATTTTTGCAGAATTGTGAGTATGAGTAAAATTTCCTTGATTCATAAACCTCCTTGAGGTGTTGAGCATCAATCGTTGTCCATATTTTCTGCACTCAATGATTTTATGGCCAAATTCCTTACAATAAAAACAGTAACCATAGAAACAATTTGCATACCTGATGTGAGGTTGTCTTCTCCATTTTTTTATTGAGGCATTCTCTTCACTGTTTGCATCTTTCGCTGGTTTGAATTACTCCTCCTTGTATGAAAGTATGCAGCAATGTGTCCCAGCTTGTGGCAGACATAACAGGTAGCATTTTTCATAGGAGGGAAGAATCTCCTTTGATGGCTTCCAAATTTTACATACTCAGGGGTATATGATCCTTTTTTTGTTGTCTTAGTATTTATTGCATTCTTTGTTATTAGAGCTTTCTTCTGATCTTTGTCTCCCTCATTACATGTTTCTTCTTTTGTAGGAATTATTTGAGTTGCTTCATCAGCCTTCTTTGCTTTTACAAAAATAATATTTTTGTTTTCCTTTTCTTTGCTTTTCCTTGATTCTCCTTCATAGCCTAGTCCAGTTTTTATAAGAGGAGATCTTTGAGCATCCAGAATTTCGTTCAACTTACCAGAGCTTGTTGTTTGAGAAGAATTTGTAGACACTTTCCTTTGAGAATTTTCTAATTTCTTCCTCAGACATACTACTTCTTCTTCCATCTTCTCTTGTTCCCAAGTTTTATCCTTGATTTGCTGAGGTAACATGTCTTCTATCTTCTTGGCTTCTTCAAGCTCTACCTTCGGCTACATGAGGACTACTGAATTTTTCTCTTCTCTTACATACTTGAGGAGAATGTCCTTTTGTTTTCTGCACTTCGGTTTGAGTCTGTCAATCTCCTCTAGGGCACTTCTTAGCTCCCCCTCAAGGTCAACTTCACCTTCTTCTTCATCTTCTAGCAGGAGTCCTTCAAGTTCTTCTATGGCCATCAGTAAAAATTCAGAGGTTCCTTCTTCACTTGAGGGTTCATCTGAGTCTTTAGATTCACTATTGTATTGTTGAGCATAGAAGGATTTTCTACTGAATTTCTTTCCTTTCTGCCAGTTCTTTGATGTATTTTTCTCTGATTCTTAAGCCTGATTCCTTAATTTCTTGTGAGGACACTTAGCAACATAGTGTCCAACTCTTCCATGGTAAAAGCATTTGAAAGAAAGTTTACCTTTGTATTTACCTAAGCCTCTATCCAGTTCTTGAAAAATTTAGCCTCTTCTTCATCAGAGCAAGAGCATATGTCTTCCTTTTCGTCTTTCTTCTTTTCTGTTTTAAAGGCTGCCTCCCTCGTACTTGGCTTCTTCTATGGGAGTCTCATCTCATATGCTGTTAGATTTCCAAGTAGCTGGTTCATGGTCAAGGTTTCCCAATCAGTTGTTTCTTCTATTGCAGACACCTTGGGGTTAAAACTGGGTGGAAGAGATCTTAGAATATTTTGTACAATTACACTTTATGGTATGGTTTCTCCAAGAGCTTTCATATTGTTAACAATTTCTGCAACTCTTAAGAAGAAGCTGCCAACATCGTCATCATCATTCATTTTTAAATTTTCAAACTGAGCTCTATATACTTGAAGTTTGGCTATCTTTAACTTTTTATTTCCCTCATGGATGTTCTCAAGAGTATCCCACATATCTTTGGCAGTCTTACAGTGCATTATTTTGATAAATTTAGCCTCAGAAAGTCCACATAAGATTGCATTCATGGACTTTGCATTTGCTACAAATTCTTGTTTAGCTTCTCTCTCTGGGTCAGTTGCCTTTGGGGCATATCCGAATTCCACAGCAGCCCAAACCTTTATTCCTAGAGACATTATGTATGCTCTTATTCTGATTTTCCAGCAGGCATAATTAGCACTGGTGAAAAAAGGGACTTTATTGGTTGAGCTTCCTTCTTGACTAGCCATCTTGGGGACCTAGGATCTCCTTTCAGTGGTTAAACTGGTACAAAAGGAACCCACTTTGATACCAATTTTTGAATCCTTAGTTAAACTGAGAGGGGGGGGTGAATCATTTTAACACATACATAACCTTTTTAAATTTTTCATCAACTTATTTACAGCTTAATTTTATAACCAACTTTAATATGTGAACAATCTTAATATGTTGCAGCGAGTATTAAATTAATGTGACATCAAACTTATTATGAGAGCAGCAAACATTAAGCAGATTTGGTAGATCATATCAACACATAGGCAACACACATACAGACAACAGATATAAGTGGAAACCCATAAAGGAGAAAACAACATCATGTTATTATTGTGATGCAAAGGCAAACTCCAACTCCCTCTCACCACTATTTTTCTACAGGCACCAACCTACAGGAGGCTCCAACCTCAGTCAGCTACAACTGACAACTATCAAGCTTCAACTTGATAGGGAAGCTCCAACTTCCTTACTTTATCAAAAGAAAAGTTTGTTGATTTACCTCAGATATCAGCTCTGTTCTATAGCATCTCTTTCTGCTCCTCTCTTCCTTATCTTCTCTGCCTCAATTTTCCATACTCTGCATTCTCTATCCTTACTCTCTCTAACCTTTCTTTGCATATCAAGATGATATTATTTATAGACATTTCCTTATGAGTGTTTTTATTCCTCAGGGAATTCGAAATGAATAGCCATACCTCTTAGCCCTCTACCTTCTCATTTCTTTTCTAGCTCACTCAGAAAAATATAGTTGTATGTACTAATTTTAATATTATAGTGGGAATTTTGTATTCTTCCGGAGACTTTCCAGTGCATCAAAAACAATATAAACCAATAAAAAACATATATATTCAGTTACAATGAAGATTACAAATCAACTTATTCAGTTTTGGATCACTGTGTTTGTCTTTTTTGTGACTGTGTTTGTCCCTTTTCGGCTTTGTTTGATCTCCTCTTCACTGTCGCAGTGTAACTGCCATACATATGTAACTGCACTTTTCATATATCGAAATTTAACTCTCGGTATGATAATGAAGTGTTTTAACATATAAACTGCCCCTTTTGTAATGCAAATCAACTCACGGAGAACTCAAATCAAAATATTTTAATACTTAAAGTTCCCTTTCGGGCCCACCCACCAAGCTTGTTTTATTCTCAGATGTGATGAGTCACCTCTTGAGATGAGTCACCTCTTGAATTCTTCCGATTGCGATTAATCGCAATCGCAACTTTTAGTTGTGAGTTCCGATGCTCCGATGCAATCACTCTGATCCAATTATTCACTGTTCACTGCATTTTATTGTGCTGATGCGATTAATCATAACTGGATACTTCCGATTGCGATTGATGCATTTGTGAAGGACTCGATGCGATCATCACAATCGCAGCTTTCAATAGAGTGCTCTGATGTTCTGCTTCTTTCTGATGCGATGGCCAACTTTGATGCCGGAACTTAAACATGTATGAATCGTAGTTCATATACCCATCGGGTCCAGAACTCAATCGCAATCGCAAATTTTTGTTAACATGTTCCGTTGCCAAGTTTTCTCTAATGCAATTGGTGAGGGTCCCACAATATAAGACTTTGTTTTAAAACCAAGCGATAGGACCTTTGGTTCTTTTGATCTCGCACTCAATAATATAATACATATGCTTTGTATTATTCCTTTGGTCCCTTGTCCATAAAGCGCTACATATAAATATATATATATGCTTTGGACCTTTGTATATAAAGCGCAACATATATACTATGCTACATATATATATATAAGCTTCCACTTCAGCTTTAATGTATCCTCCAGCTTGGGTTATGATTCTCGGAATTTTATGTAGGGGTCCCACACTTAATATACAAACATATCAACCCTTCAGCATTTTCTTCAATGGTTAATTACTAACCATTAACGCAATACTTCAATTGGGCCCACCGCAACTTATATCACATATACAATGTTTTATATATAATCTTGCTCCTCATTTAATACAACGCTCACACTATATTGAACCCTTTTGTGATATTTCATACTCTCCATACTATATTCACGTGTACTACCTCCTCCGTCATATTTCAACCATTATACCATGTAATTCAACCTGCATTCGGCCCATTATATATATCAACAGATATTAATATAAGTTATAACCTCTACCTGTTCATTATCTTTCATAGCACGGAATACACAATCATTCACATAATACTTTTGGCTCTGCAGCTCTGACTGTAGGACCCACATCCTTGGTTCTCTTCCCCGCATCTTCACCTTCGATCGGACGGTCAACTTGCTCTCGCGCACCAACTGAGCTTAGGGCCCCCATCCAACGGACGATGTGCAATATCGCGCAACTTAAATGCTCGCTTCATAATTCTCCAAAGTCACCCGAAAAAAGTTGTATTATAAAACCACCTGAGGACACGTGTCCTTCAATGACACATATCGCGTTCATTTTGGCAATATTGTTTACCACTTCAATTGACGCGTGAACCCACTGGTTTTGTGGCCCTCCGATTTTACTGTTCATGGTCGGGGTTTAGCTTAAAGTCATGGTTCCATTCCAACAAACAGCTTCACGCCTTCGTTATTTACGTACACATATAATCTCTGTTCAACTTATTTCTTCAGCATTTAATATATAAGTTAATACATATAAACTTATTTCTTCAACGCTTTTTAAAATTTAAACCATGTTTCATTGTTATGTTAAATTAGTGCTACAATAAGGTTTTAATACTCGACTTCATTAGGTTCTTATTGCTAAACACTTGGTTCCATTACCCTCAGGGTTCCGTCTCTGCTTGATCATTTCACTGTTTGTTAACGGCTCTGCCTCTACCTCTACTACTCGACTGTTTCATCTCTACCTTTGTATTCTTTGTCTCCTCCTCTACTGCTCTGCCTCCTCTGGTTCTGCCTCCTTTCTCTATGTTCGCCTCTGCTGCTTGACCATTTTATTTCAACAGTTTCCATCTATGTTGTCTCCTTTGCGCTGCTTTGCTTTTCTTTTTGCTGCCCTGTCTCTGTAAATAACCTCTCCCTCTGTTCTTCTCATGCTCCCTGTAAATTTGACTAAACCATTCACCAAAGACCTATTGTCTTCCCCTTTGCTTCTGCTACTGTCCTTTGTCTGTCTCTGCCTCTGCTGTCTCCTTTGCCATTAATGACAACATTTCCAACATTTTCAGGTCTAAAATTGGCCTCCTAAGGAAAATGTACAATCAGAATTCACTTTATGAGAACCAATCACATTTTGGGGGATGACATCATCCCTAATGGTTGAGGTGGCATTGCTTGATTTAAAGGTACTTACTTGTCACATTCTCAATGGTGGATAAAAACTCATGGTTAACCATGGTAGTGCTATAGGTACTTTTAAAATCAAAGTACTCATAATAAATGTCATTTCACATTTTTTGAATAAAAATATATTATTGTCATTTCATATTTCTTGAAAGAAACAATGCATATCCCTATACATTTATTATATTATATTATATTATATTTATATAGTATATTAATTACATGTTGCTTATAAAATTAAATAATATAAATTTTAATTAATAAAAAGGAGAACATAATTTATATTTATATTTTATTTTGTTATTAAGTACAAAAAGATAAATGCATTTAGTTAGTTCAATGATAATGACTTTTTCTTTAAAGCACCTATTTTTATTTATAGTCACATCACATAATTTTTATTAATTTACTTTGGTACAACTTTTGAATTGAATTTAACTATGGTTACATGGATTTTGGTGCAAAAAGTGAATTGAAAATTCATAAATATTGTTTTATTGGTTTAGCTATTATTTTATTATTTCCTTAGGAGGCCCGTTTTAGACCTCAAAATTCTCCTAATGTATTTGGCTTCACGGTGTTGTTCTTTCCTTGCGGCTTTGACAGGTTGTCTTGGGCCACCATGCCCTGGCTTTGTCCTTTGTTCTTCGGTTTGGGGGCACATTTCCCTTGCTTTTGATTCGCAGATCCAAAGTATCGCTTCTTCTATTTGAATTTCTACTCAATCTTGGCAGCATACCGGTATGTCATACCAAGCGAGGAGATGTCGAGGAACTCCATTTCCTCCTGAATATATCTATGCAGACAATTGTGATACTTTAGCACCAAATTTTTCTCCTAATCTTTGATATCCAACTTTTTGCGTAGGGTATGGAAGAAATTCGTCAACTCATGCACATCTTGACCCCTTTTTTGCCGCAGCGTGGTCCATTGTATGTACTTGTCCTCATAGATTATTCCTTGATGGCATGTGGGAAATAATTCCAAGTCGGTACGACTAAGAACAAAGAGGGTTTTTTCTCATCCTTTTTCTCACAGTAAGTTTCCCACCAGTCCTTAACATGGGGGGTAGCTTTGAGGAGTGCAAAAATAATCTTCTCCCGGTCGGAAAATTCATGAACCGAGAAATATCCTTCTAATAAATTCAACCATCTATCTATGACATCTGCTTCTATTTGACCCTCAAATATGGGAATGCCAAAGTTTACTTGTACCTTAAAGGGAGTCACACCTCTAGAGTGGATGTTGGATGCAGATGTGCCATTGGTGGGTAGTCGTTGAAGGATCTGGGCAAAGTTATCCATCATCGCGTTCCTTTGTTTTTCGAGGGCCTCCTCAAGTAATATTTTGATAGGATATTCTACTCCCTCATCCTTCTTTTCATCCCCCATGGGCGGTTGTCGGGTTTTGCGAAGCTGATCTTGTAAAGGTTCAACCAGATTGAGCCCTAACTCCGTATCCCTCGACCTCGTTGGAGACATGCAAAGAAGGATCGAGAAAAAATAGACCGCTCTGATACCACTAATTCGGATTTATGCAGTAACGTAATAGAATACACATATAACCATAACTACAAATATGCAGAGAAAATAACACTTCATTTCATTATTATCAAAGAACTAAAATTTTCTTATAGACAGAATGGAAATAAACTAGCTAGGGCACTGGTAGCTTATCTCTGAGAAGAGATGTGGTGGCTACACGCCTATGAACTTTGTGTTACAATGAGGCTCAAAGGCCTATATATTATTGAGAAACAATGAAAAACCCTAAACATCCAAAAACCTAACTAGGAGATGAAATGCCAAAATATAAGCCCCGTCAGGGTAAATTGGTACAACAATTTCCGGGGTCGTAACTTTGGCACACTATCTATGTTTGACGCACATGATAAATCGTTAGAAATATCTATCTGAGGAATACAATCGCTGACCTGTGAATGTAGATTTTGGAATAGAATCATATTCATCGGAAAAACGATGCCCAAAAAACGTTGTTTAGGGCCTCAAGACGGCTCTGGAAGTTCAGGACCCGAAAACTGCTAAAAATAGTAAGTTGTGTCGAAAATGAAAAAATGAAAGAGACAATGGTGGGGCCCCAATTGGAATAGGCAGTGGCCACTAATATCCACCAGGATCACTAGAATATTTGCGGTGATCTGGATGAGAAATTGGATGGATTGAACTTGGTGGTTTTTTCTCCAGAGCCTTTTTCTGTAAATGACCAATGCACAAATGACAAATGTAAGTAAAAAAGGTCTATTTATACCCAAATTTCAAAAAATTTTGAAACCCACTTTCATAAATTTTGTATCTATCTTTTTAAATTTTTTGAACTTTATGACCTTTTGGCTTTCAAGTGCTGGGATGGGTTATTTTCAGGACTAATTGAAGATTTTGAGATGATTTTTACCACTTTGATTCCATGAACGCTGACCCTTCATGGCAGGTATTGTGTTCAACACTCACATATAGGTTAGGGAAATCCATTTTCCGTTGCATTTTGCATTCTAGCCTCCATACCGATATCCTGCCATAGGTTCGACCCCATCATGTTATGATTATTAAAACCATTTTCACTCGTTTATTTATAAAATCATGATATGATGGTATATTCATCCTTTACATGGGATTCCTAGTTAGATCCTCGCTTGCGTATGTTTCCCATGTGGCAAAAAATGTGTAGGCTCAGGATTCCTCTTTAGTCCCACCATGACCTGTGCGATGAAGCTTCATTCTTCTTCTTCACTATATTTCTGTATTTATACCCTGGAGGCTCCCTATGGTTGAATTCTTATGCTGCATTGCATGTTGACTATTTGTATCTCTTGGCCTTAAGCCAAATTCACTTGGACTCGTGTATAAGCCAACTTTTTGACCATGTCTTTCTACAAAATCAGCCTTGCAATCACTTAGCATCTACAACTTGACACCCTTTTCCTGTGAACAGAACATTCCTCTAAGTGTCATTTACCAATTTCGTCACCTTGCATTGAGCATAGGATTACTCCAATCCCAGGAACTAGCGCATCTTTTTCCTAATTTTTTTCTTCCATTGTACTATAGGCATTATTTTATTATTTTTTCGGGCTTTTAATATGAAAAAGAAAAAAAAATATATCCTAAAAAGAGCGTGAATGGGACATTACTTCCATATTTGATGGCAGCTAAAGTCAGTTGTGTCGCCCTTGAACAAAGAACAAAAAGAAAAGTCTTTTCTCCATTGGGATGGGCTTAGTTTGACTTAGGAGAGCCATAGCATTGTTATTGAGTCATTACTTCCCCAGTTGGTTATCTCTTCCAATCATATGGAGGGTTTTTTCATGCCTCCTGCATGACAAGCTTATACAAAGTTATCATATGCTGCCATATAGTCACATTTGAGTCGTGCTTTTGTTCAAGGGAAGTAAACCTAATTCAGCCTTTCTGTGGTGTCTCTTGACTCACTTTTTAGTTGGCCATCCCTAGTCTATAAAGGTTATGTTCTATCACATCATCTATTTGGTCCTTTGCTCGTTCTAGTTAAGAAGGTCTCCATTGACTTCTTGCTGGCGATTTTTCTCTTATCGAATTTGAAAAATTTCTCTGAGAGTACACCTAGAGCCGCACCCTGGCCCTATTTACATCATTGATAGGTTTCCTTGCAATCCAAATTTGATCAACACCATGGATATTTGACTGAGTGGTTTCCCTTGTGTTCAACGTTAGCTTTCATTATCACACATTTGGATTCATGCAACACCTTGGTTTCCATTTGAGCCTATTGTTGGATTCATCGCCTCTATTTTAGCTTTCATTATTGGTTGGTTCAGATGGTTTTTGTTGTGCACTAGCTACATTTTGTGTACGTTGGAAATGTCCTTCGAGTTGGTTACTTCATATTTCTTTGTCTGATTCCTTCCAAATTTTGGCCTATGGGTTACACTCGCGCTGGATTGATGTGGGATGCCTTAGTGCCTTCCTTCCAGCATATTTTTTCCCATCGACTCTGACTCATTGCTCTGGGAACAAGGTCTAGATTCATTTTTCAGTACCTTAGGGCTTGCAGTCATTACTGACAGACTCCTTCGTTATAGACAGTGATAATACATCAATGTCTCCTGATTGGTAGATTCTCTCAAGTGTTCAACTTCAACTCATTCATTTGCATATTTTAGATTGTACTAGGGTACCTTGACTCTCATCATCATTATCGGTGATTTGTCATGTGTTTGTTAATGATATACATCAATGACTGGTAATCAAATGATTTCTCACATGGTCGACTTCAACTCATTTATTCCCATAGTGTAGAATTGTACCATGGTGATTGGTGAAGACCTCAAGTTTGCATCAACATGATTTGGTTCATTTGATAACTCCTTCAGTTTTATGCCAGTGACACCATCCACCTTATATGCCGCAGTTCATCACAGCAGCATCTTATATATTAGCACTCGAGTTGCGTGCAGTACCATTATTCCACTACTTATGATTCAATACTTGGAGATTTAGTTTTGTGAATTCAGTGATCAGATATCTTTTTTGGCATCATTTATCAGTTCTTCTATATGTGATATTATGACATGACCTTGATATGTACTTTCTAAGGCTTTGATCAGATGCTCCACTATGTACTTTGTAGTTTCTGTTGTACCTGTATACATATTGGATTCGCTCCATATTTGATATGCGGACATGCTTTACTTTCATTGAGCATGGTTATGCCTGCCTCAAACATGAGCTTGCTTTCTGATCTCTTCCACTAGTTTTTGGTAGGCTGAAATCTAGTGAAGTCCTCTCAAGTCCTCGCAAGATTATTCTTATACACATAATACATTTCGGCCATCATGTACTCCTTCTAACCTCATATATTAGGGGGCATCTGTTATAGCATCATTTCTCGCCTTTATATACTTGGTGCTCTATGTATTGGCCTTGGGAAACCCTTTCCCTTCAGACTTGGTCCTTTACCTAAAAAACATTACTTTTAATTCCATACGCAACTCTGCCCTCTCAAAAGTGCATGTAGACATGGGTTCATTTATACCTAACTCACATATATAATTTAAAATATGAAAAAAATATATAATTTCCTATTTTTTAGGTGATGTTTATGGGTTACACCGGAAGCCTACCTACAGGATACCATGGCCAACTGTTTCCCAACTGAAAAAAATATTTTGAGGAAGTATAAATACACCTCATGGGAAGGCCTAAAGGGGGAGAGAGATAGGTACTAATACTATATCCTTTTAGTCCCTAATCAAGTCTGATTATCCCTGTGCCTCTTGCACTTCCTAGGTTGTGGAAGCCCCTATTTCCATTTCATAAATGTTCACCTCCCTTATGTGACATCCTTGTGTATCCTTATGGAATAATATTGCTGAGGCTTGGGCTGGATGGATCCGGAGGATGGTTTCTCTTGGAGCCCTAGCTAAATCAAGTGGTATTCTTCCACATCTTTTACATACATCAATAAATAAGCTTTGTCCCGTTCATGATGTCGTGATCTTTAATTATTTTATACATGTTATGATCTTGTTATAGTTGATTTCATGTTGTTTTGTTTATAAGCTCATATGATCTAACCATTGACATCTAGAACATGCTTTCAATTACTACTAGTCTATGTGATTTTCTTGAATGAACTGCAGGTTTTGAAGCACGTGGAGAAGCAGAGGGTTTGAACCCTACGGGAATGGCCTCAAACATAGGACCTAAGGGTAAGGCCACTTCTCCCAATTTTACTAGTTTAAGCATTAGGACTATTAATTTGCTTGCTTCTTGCTACTGTATGCCTCTTTCTTTGTTGGGGTTCTCAACCCAGACCCTAGGGTAATTCATCCCCTAACAGTAAATGAAAGAAGAAATAGTTAAAACGCAAGCAAAACTATATAGTACATTCAACACATCGATCATACATACTTAATAAACCATCATAACAATGTTCAATTTATCATTGCATACATATACAACAACCAACATAGAAATAAGCATGAAACATTGAAAATAAATTGTGTTCCACTAGAAGAAATATAGATTACACTTATTTGGTTCACTCAAAATTGATAGAAATGAAGAAGGGGTAGCCACTCTCCACCAAAACATAGGGACAACTACACTCCATTTTTGTTGTAGTTGGCCACCGCTAAGCCAAAACTAATGTGTTATGGAAAGCTTCACTTAAGGATTCGACAAGGTTTTAAAACTAGGGTATAGAGCATGAAGGCCACTCTCCTTCACTTGCAGGAAACCCGATTCTTGTTGAAAATGCAGCAAGATGATGGATCTTAGTGAAATGAAGTCGCCTTCACTAAGTGGGCCCGCAGGCAAATTCTGGCGCAAAATCTATTTTTAGACTATGTCTCTTTTTAGACATATGGAGCATGGTTCGGGGATTCTAGTTTGAGATTCTTGAAGTATGTGTCATGTTGGTAAAAATAGATGAGACTCTATTTTTGAGGTCAAAGAGTTCGAAGTCTATTTTTAGACTGCCTCTCCTTAAAATAGGGAAGTCAAATATTATTTACCCTTAATAATATTTAGACTATAAACAACAGTTTACTCTCTTGGAGCACTTCGATTCGGTACGAGGTAGCTCATGTCTCCAGGAAGGAATCACGTGGTTCCCAAGAGTTTGATGGCATCATGCATGGTTGACTTCGATTGGACTTCAGTGGCAAGGATTGGAGAGATTAATGAAGAGACGAGATAGTGAGTTATATTTATTATTTGATTGAGCGATTGAGATTAGTTTATTATTAATCAGATAAATTTATGAGTGGAGTGAATTAAATATTATTTAATTCATTAATTAGTAACTCGTTATTCAACTCAAGAACACATCAGTTCACTAGATTGCATGATCAGTTCGGTGGAGACTGGTGAGGTAGATGAAAGGGTAGAGTTAGCTATCAGTTGACTATCTGTTGCTATTTTCAACACACGGAAATGGTGGAGTAAGCCCATGAGGATTCAGGTTCAGAGTGGTGGTTTTATCTATATAAAGAGGCCATCCCATAGCTTTGGGAAACCACTAATAGAGAAGCGAAGGCAATTGGCGGTTGGAGTTTTGAACCGATGGCTTTCACATTCACTAAGCTAGGTAATGATATTTGTATGAAAATCTTGAGTACTTGTGAGGATTATTGTACTGATTTTGTTACATGTTTTCTCCATTATAATATACACAATAGATGCGGGTTTTTCAGCTATAATATTTTCCCATACATACTGTGTAATGTGTGTGATGTTTTGATGATATTTTGATCGCATACCGCTTGTTTTATTTCCGCATGTGTGATGATATGAGTGGAAGAGATTATGTGTTGTGTATGAAGTTCAAATAGTATGTGACCAGGATAGTCTCGGTGGATAATTAATCATTATTCAACAAATTTCTACAATTCTTCCTCTCAATTACTAAGTTTAGGCATGATCACATAGCAAATTATGGTCACTGTGGGCCTACAAAACACAAAAAAGGATCCCTTCACTATCCTAAAAACCACTCGATGATTCTCCCTCTCTCAATGCTTCTCATGCATGTAACAACCAAACATAATTTCCTCCTAACCTTATTGACTTAGTTTGAGGCTCCCTCATTGAATTCGTTGATTAAACTTATTTCAAATTGTGGGCTTCCACATAGGTCTACTATGAGTTGGGAGACTTATGTCTCCTATTCCATATCATTCTCTAGAATTCTCTTATGTGGTTCAACCTCCATACACAAATTTCACAAGTAGGCTACACACACATATTTGGGTTGGCACACACTCACACTCTCTTTCTATGTGCTAAACATTTTTCTTTCCTATTCTTCTTTTTCCCCACAAGCATTGCCTATAGTATGAGAGTTTGGGGTCCCTTTTCAGGCTACAAGGTCAACCATAAATCTCCAGTATGGTGTGTAGCCCCATACCTTGGATTAGTTCGATACCATCTACCTCATCTCTGTCATAACTACTAACAATTTGGGTATCTCAGCTATAACATCAAGGGTCTGATCAATTTATTCAATCAGATAGGAAACTTTTCAATCTCCCTTTTAGAGTTCCTCAAGCAAGCTTCCCTTTCAGACACATGGATTTATATTGGATGTATTCTTATTTATCTTTAGGAATATGTGTGTATGTATGTATGTATCAACTAAGGGTTTGGCAAGATATCAATGTCGCTCATCCAATTTTATCAATTTTAATTACATTTTACAAAACTTTGGCATTAAAAAGGATACTACATTTACATTTCTAATGCATGGCATCTTGTTGAAAATGAAATGCTATAATGCTTCTCAAAAATTGATTTGTAAATTGTCGTGGATATTCCACTGGACAATTTGTCACAATAGATCTTATAATAATATATTAAAATTCTAATTTTTTACACTATTATAGTTTTATTAAACTTCTAGATCTGTAAATTTAACTGTAATTAGTGGATGCATGCGAATGGAAATCATACAGAAAAGTATAGAACAAAAAAATAGGCTCACACACACACATAAGGCACAATATATGATCTGGAAAACCCTTTCAGGAGAAACCTCAACTGGAAGGTGAGGCCACTTCGCTCTCTTTCTCTATATGGAAAATAAGGTTGAAGGTACAAAGAAGTCATTCATGTGGCTCGTGGGATGCTACAGTGCACATATCCTCTCTGTTTGCTCTACCTCCTATCTCTCCTGAATATCTTTGCTTATCTATGGAACAAAATTATCTCAAAATTATGGAATGCCTCTTCCTCCTAGTGGCTCAGTTATAACACAACTCGATATGCTACTAGTGGTTAAGTTTGACTACATCAACTCTTAAATAGAATTACAATATAGATTCTTCTAGAGTATTTTACTTAAAAAAACATGAGGTTAGCTCCTTTTCCATGAATAATGAGGGTTGGTGTGGTATCCTTCTGAACTATAGGTGTAAAAATAAGAAGGTCAACTTATGAGTAACATAACTTTTGCATACGAACTCCGATTGACGCGCTTCTTGTGTCGTTGGAAATATATCTATGTGTAGAATAACATGAAAATGTGTTATGCTAAAGAGGAAAATTTTTACCCTCCAAAAATGTTATTTGATGTCTCAAAACGCTCTCGGAAAGTTTCAGACCCCATTTTTCCAAATTGGGTCTTGTCGATAAAAAATGGTCCCGTGAGTTGATTCCTCCACTTTTTCCATTATGAATGAATCGATATTGATGAAAAATAATATAAAAAATGTAAACTATCAAACGGGAATTATAAACTCAAAACGAGAAATCTAGCCAAAAAAATCCCAGAAAAAACATGAAAAACAACTAAAAAATGATAAGTGTTGATGTTGGAATAACATTTTTTTTCGGGGTAAATTTTCAACATTTTTTAAAAATGGTAGTGGAAACCAAATTTTTATGTGCAAAAAATACACTGAAAATGAAAAGTGTTGATGCTCGAACAACATCCTTTTTTTTGGTAAATTTTTAACATTTTTTAATAATGAAGTTAAAGATAAAATATCATGACTCTGAAAAACCTTAAAATTCCAACGATTTTCAGGCATGACATTAAAGATAAAATATCACGTCTCTGAAAAAAAGTTAAAAATCCAACGATTTTTAGGCATGACATTAAAGATAAAATATCACGTCTCTAAAAATCCATAAAATTCAAACAATTTTTAGCCATGGTGTTAAGAAAAAATACTTATAATTGCATTCAATGGTAGTATTAAAGAGAAAATATCATGAATTAGAAAAACCTTAAAATTTTGACAATTTTTCAACCATAGAATTAAAACAAAAAACCATGACAACATAAAACCGTAAGTTTTCAACATATTTCAACCATGGAATTATGGAAAAAATTTATGTCTAAAAAAATAAAAAATGAACACTTGAATGAAAGAGTCATTATATCAAGAGTAATTTCTTTTTTAAATGCTATAAGTATAGCTATTTTAAAATCTTAGCCTAAGACAACTTGAGACATTGCAACAAAAATTTAAAAATCAACCATCAACTTAACACAATGTAGACAAACTCGGCCCATTGCAATGAAAACTTAAAAATAAACCATGAAATTGACACATTGTGGGGGCAGACTCAATCCATTATTCTTCTGGAAAAAAAATAATTAAAATAAAATAAAAAAATCGATCCATTATAACGAAAACATTAAAATGAACTATCAAATTGACACATTATGAGATCGCATTGCTAGTCAAGGACTGACACGAATCCTGTAGAAAATAATAATAATAATAAATCAATAAAAATGAAAAATACAAAAGAAAGCGAAAATAAAACGTTAAAAAAAAGTTTAAAAAAATAATAATAAGTAAATAAAAAATATTAGAGACCCCAAAAAATATCAAATAAATAAAAATATTTTAAAAAGGCAAAAAAAAAACGAACACAAAAAATTGAAAAAAGAATCGAAATTAACTTATAAAAAAAATATATATATATTTGAAACATAAATTAAGAAAAAAATTAAAATAAATAATATCTGATTGGAAAATTAAAAAGAAAGAAAAAACCGAAAAAAAGAAGAAGAAGAAGAAGAAGAAGAAAGAAAGAAAAGAAAGGAAAAGAAAAGAGAAGGAAAAAAAAAAAAAAAAAATTAAATTAATAAATAAAACTTTTAAAAAATAAAAAGATAAAAATAATTAAAAAAATATTTAAAAAAATTATAACTAAAATTTAAAAAAAATAAAAAAAAAGGTTCCGGCCCTTTGGGCCCTTGGGTGGGCCTTGCCGAATTCCAGGAATTGACAAGGCCCCACCCAAGGCCCAAGGGACTTGGGTGCTCTAGGCAAGGCCCCACCCAAGGTTGGGGCCTCGGGCCTGGGTGAGGCTTTTTTTTTTTTTTTTTTTTTTTTTTTTTAATAATAATTATTTTTAAAATTTTTATTTTTTTATTTTTTTAATATTTTGTATTTCTTGATTTTTTTATTTTTGGTTTTTTGGTTTATTTTTATAAATTTTTTAAATGTTTTTTTTATAATTGTTTTTTTATACATTTTTTTAAATGTTTTCTATTTTATATTTTTGTAATATTTTATTTTTAATTTTTTTAATTTTTAATTTTAATTCTTTAAAAAATATATATAATTCTCTTCTTCTTTTTTTTATTACTTAAAATTTTATTTGAATTATATTTTTGGATTTGTTTTTTAGATGTCATCATTTTTATATTTGTCAAAAGCAAGTATATTGTAATTAGTTTGGGTCAAAATGTTTTGACTCGTAATTAATTTGTAAGTTTTGAGAAACTATTGTCAAAATTTATTAAGTTTTTGGTAAAAATAAATATTAAACTTATTATTTTAGAAATTGAAAACTATTGTTTGAATTTTTAAAATTTGAATCTATATTCTATGATTGGTGGATGACTAATTTTATGTGGTTTAAAATCAA
Organism: Pinus albicaulis; assembly: GCA_034641835.2. Lineage (NCBI taxonomy): Eukaryota > Viridiplantae > Streptophyta > Pinopsida > Pinales > Pinaceae > Pinus > Pinus albicaulis. Next base: position 255,578,292 of record CM076581.1, read on the forward strand.
TTTTTAAGAAGTAAAAAATATTTGAAAATTAAAAATAAGAAAACAACATTTCATCATTAAGTGTCCTCATAAATTAATTATCAAATATATATATATATATATATATAAATCTATGAATTTTTCCATAATTTATATTTTCTTAAAAAAAAACATTTGCCATTATGTTTCAGGCTTTTACTAACCATGGAAACTAGCGAATTTACATTGACTTTTCCTTGTTGATTTTCATTATTGAATGGACTGGGTTCATTCATTTCCCTCAATAAAACTTACCTATATTATATATTTTCACAATTTTTTTTTTAAGCTTGGCAAGAATACATCTTCATAATGTTCAATACATCACCCCGATCAAGGTGAGGGATTGAACCAATGACTTTACATCAAGGAGTGCCTTAACAGAGCACTCGATCACCGTATATCCAAGACCTTGTGAACTTCACAATTCAATTTTAAATCATGAAAAAAAAAAAAGAGAGAAGAAGAACAAGAAGAAGAAGAAGTCAAAGCAACAATAAACAAGATTTTCTCTTTTGTCTTCATAATTTTAATCATAACTTCAAAATAAAAAATACCTTTTAGGAATCTTTTGCACTTACACTTAAGCCTATGTGTAACTTATTTTTTTATTTTAATATATTAGACATTATAGGTTTTTATATTAGATATTTTATTACATATGAATTCTTTGCCATGCAATTAAGATGACACTGGATACTTCATATCAATTTTATTTTTTCGAAATAAAAAATCTACCATAGATTATTTATTTGATACTTAAACTTAAATAAATAGTTTGTTACAATAATTAACTTAAAAAAAAATGTTTAACCAACTCTTCCGGAAAAATCACAATATCATTTGGAGGGCCGACGCGTTTCAAACTACCCAGTGTAGTTCATCATCAGGACTTTGCTACTGGTGCTGATCAGAATAGTTGAAAATAAATACTGTTGAGATGCAACGGTCAATTGTCAAGACCTATTCAATATTTAATGCATTATAATGTTATAAAAATAAAATAATAATAAAATCCAATATTAAAATGAAAATAATAGGGGTGAACGTTAAAATAGAAATATAAATAATAAATAAATAAATATATGAAAAATAAATAAATAAATCAATTAAGAAATAAAAAAAAAAATAAAGGATGATGGCTCTTTTTCTCACCAAGTCTTTTGGAAGAAAACCCACACTGAGCAGTATCTTCATGCTAGTTCTCATCATTTTCCTGCCCAGAAGGTTGGTGTTCTCAACACATTGGTCATTAGAGCTCTTAAGGTTTCTGATGAAGATCACTTGAAGAAAGAGAAATCCCATCTCCTTAGAGTCTTTGAGATGAATGGTAATAGTAAGCGTCAAGGTCTTAGGGCTTTCATGAATGCTAGCAGAGGGCCTAAACCTAAGAAAGATCTTGGTGATATGATGGGTAAGGTCCAATTGCCATTTATTCATGGCACTATGGACAAAATTGCTCGGATTTTGAGAAAGCATTTGATCTCATCTACCTTTAGACCTTTGAACACCATTCATAGTTCCCTCAAGTTTGTTAAAGACCCGTTGGACCCCAAAAACATGAAAGGTGTCTATTTGATACCATGCTCATGTGGGGTTCCCTACATTGGAGAAATTGGGCGCTCAATAAATAAGAGGTTACAAGAACATGCGACAGATTTGAGGCACTGCAGGACTAAGTCCTATGCTCTTGTTGAGCATGTTGGAAAGACAAATCATCAGATTTGTTTGGAGGAGTCTAGGGTTATCGCAAGGGTGGAGCATTTCCATCACCGCAAATTTCGTGAAGCTGTTGAAATTGAGAAGAGGTCGTGTACTCTGAATAGGGGTGATGGATGGAAAATCAACAGTTGTTGGATTCTGTCTCCAATCTCTTACGAGTGCCCCTTTTTCCTTGGTTCGTGGTGTGTATCTCTCTAGTTCCTTTTTATTATTTTTGGGGTTTATATATATATATATATAACGTTCACCCCTGTTAATTTTAATCTAATTTAATTAATTATTTATTTATTTATTTAGTTATTTTAATTGATTTATTTATTATATATATATATATTATTTCTATTCTAACGTTCACCCCTTTTATTTTCATTTTAATATTGGATTTTATTAATATTTTATTTTTATAATGTTATAATGCATTAAATATTGATTAGGTCTTGACAATTGACCATTGCATCTCAACAGTATTTATTTCAACTATTCTAATCAGCACAAGTAGCAAAGTCCTGATGATGAACTACACTGGGTAGTTCGAAATGCGTTGGCCCTCTAAATGATATTGTGATTTTTCCAGAAGGGTTGGTTAAACAATTATGGATCACAGAAGTTTACAATATATATATATATATGATAGACATTGTAATTTGTCCTCTTTATTTGGTCCCATAATCGAACAATGGAATAAAATGTGCACAAGTACATTTCAATAAACTCTTAACTTTTGTATAAAACAATAATGTTGGGACTAATATTTCATCCAAAATTATCTATGCACCTATCTCTATTTTTCTCCGAGGTTACCTAGACTATTGATTACTTTCGTTATTTATTTTCATCATATTCAAATGTGTTTCATTATTAGATTTATGAATTTGTTCAAGCATTCAATAATTGACATTGATTATTTTTTGCATAAGAGGCAGGTTCTAATAAGCAATGTTGCATATTACACTTGTTTGATATAGAATTCATAAAAATTTCATAAAATTTGTTATTTCTCAACTTTTTTGTTTAATTTTTCCATAAAAATATTATATTTAACATGTTATTTTTAGTGAAAAAGTCCCGAAATACATATTTTTTAATAATATCTATATGCAAAAGGTGTATTTTTTGTTGATTTTTTTAAATTATTATTTTTTAATGACAATTATTTTATGTGTATTGAATTATTAATTAACGATATATAGAAAATCCTAACTTCAAGATATTAATTAAATTTTTTTTTTTAACTTTGCAAAAAAAAAAAAAAAAATTATAAAAAAACATTGCAAAGAAAAACAAAAAACAAAAATTTGAAAACCCTTAAAAAACAAATATCTTAGGATGAAAAATATGAAGAGAAATAAGACAACTTGAAAAATGGTTAAATAATAAACATTTAAAAATTTTGTGTATATTTAAGACATAAAAAATTTAAAATGTAAAAAATATGCATTAAAAAAAATGTTGATGCTTTTCAAAATATGAAAACCATCAACATTTAAATAAAATAACCACACTTAATACATTAGAAAATTTAAAGTGTGAAAAATAATCCTTCAAAAAAAAGGGTTGGTGTTGCATCAACACTTTTGAAAATTAGCATGAAAATCATTAACATTTTTAAAAAAATGTTTATATTTGATACATAAAAAATTTGAAGTGTCAACAATATACTTAAAAAAAAATGTATTCTGAATCAACACTTTTCAAAATCAAATATATTTTTGCTACCTAAAAAACAGACACTTAGTAAAATTCTAATTTGATAACATTGTTTATAATAATCCAATTTGGATAAAAACATTTTCATGAAATGTAAATCTAAAGTCGTGTACATAATAAAAACTTCTTAATTAGAAATCAACATTGACCTTTAAAATAATGTATTGAAATTTTGTGACGTATTTTTATATGCATGTAATGAGTTTATGTACCATATAATTATACGAGCTACCAACAATAACATGGCATAAGGAGCATGTCTACCAAATCAAATCTAGCACTATATAAGTAATATTATGTAAACATATTAAATTGGGTGACATTAATTTTTTTATTTTTTATCAATTTAATTCTTCAAATAATCATAAATTTATGTAATGTTTAAAAAAAAAATAATTACAATATTATAAAATAATATTATTTTTTATATGATTATGTGTTTAATTTCTATTTATATGTAAAATAAGATAACGCAGATTATTTCATTGATATTGATCATTTACCAGAAGTTAGAGTCAATAATCATTATTTAATATCTTTAAACATTTCATAATTATGTTTTTTTTAAATATTTATGAAAGTTATAAATAATTATCATGTAAATATAAAGTGAATTAAATAATTTTATTGTTTTCTTTTGATTTTATTGACATTTTATATAAAAAAAATATGTAAAATAAATAAATAAATAAATACCTATAACATTAACAAATATAATTTATATACATTTAAAAATATATATTATAATACATTAATATATATTTTTTATTAATAATTATTAGACACTTTCATTTTCTAAAAATATTAGAATCTAAGAAAAGCGGGATGAAAAACACTTTCGGTATGAGTTATTTTTTATCCAAGAAAAGTTGAATTGTCATACCTTGGGTAGGAATCCTTTCTAACAACTAAACAACGGCTTACTCGTTATTCCTTGAACTAAAAATTAGTAGCAAAAATAAGTATTTCTCAGTTCAAAATAGTAGGAGACTTCACGATAATCCAGGCTATGATAAAGAAAGACAAGTGGATCATAGAATAAATTTTATTTTAGTTTTAGTGTAATATGAAGCTTTAATGATTTATGATTGCATCTAGAACAACACTATAATCCACTATAATCCATAATGATGTTTTATAATCTATAATGATGAGATGATGTGTGATTCCGTTCTGTAATCTATAATGATGACGATGATGTGTGATTCCGTGAGAGTTTAATTTGGGGTTCGACATTTATTTATTTTTATTTTAAAAAATATATTATTTAAGTTAAAAATATTGTCAGCTATAAAATTGATGTTATAAGATGTGGTAAAAATATTTTTTTACCACTTTCGATAATAACATAATTTTATGTAAAGGTTAAAAATAAAGTAATTAAAAAAAAACAATATTTTATTTTTTTGAAGTAAAAAAAATATATATAATTTTTTTAAAGTTGAAAGATATTTTTTTTAAATTTAAATATATATTTTAATTATATATATATATTAGATAACATTTTTGGAAAATTAGATAACATTTTTGGAATTCAACTGCTTTAAGTAAATCATTCATCTATGACTATATCCATGAGAGATAGTTGTAACTCACTAATCTCTCATGATTTTTGAATAGTCCACTTAGCACTCATTGCATTGGGTGATAGGGGTGAAGAAGTGGGATTGAAACTAGTGAAATGAATCACATAACATCAATCATCACTTCCGAAGCTTGCACCCGATATATATATATATATATATATATATATATATATATATATATCGCAATCTAAATAAATACTTATATATTATAAAAACCAAGTTAACTGTGCATATATTATAAACCAATAATCAACTATGCATATATTATATATGACTTTAAAAAGCTACCTATATATTATATAAAGCAATTGGAAATAAAAAAAAATAGGGTTAAAATGTTTCAAGTAATCTCACTATTCTACATTTTGGCCATTTTCAAGGGTAATTTTGAGTCAATTTTGTCATAAATGTACCATGGATTAATTGAAATTGCAAGTTTAAGTTGTGTAGTTTACACAATCAAAGTGGCGAAAATTACAAAACAAACACACAGCAGAAACACCAGCAAATGTGAGACAAAGCTCACACAACTCAATGAATTCAATCGCTCAATTACATCACACTTAAATAAGAAACTCACTCACCTAATCTTCCTGAAGAAGAGGAAACAACCCTGAATAGATGGAACTGATTTCTAAATGCACACTCCCGTACAACAAACAAAAACTAAATCTATTTCTAGATTATTCTCACATCCTCCCTTAATGGAGAAATGGATTTTCTACAATACCTAACTGACTTCTAAAAACTTCAAATTTGATTTTACCAAGGGGCTTAGTAAATATATCAGCCACATTATCCTTGGTGTTACAAAATATCAATTCAATTTCATTTGACTCAGTTTTCTCACGTACAAAGTGGTACTGTAACTCAACGTGTTTTGTTCTAGCATGGTAAACTGGATTATGTGCTAATTTGATAGCACTCTGATTATCACAATTGATACATGTTGAACCACTTTGCGCTTCTTCAAGATCTGCAAGAATTCTCCGCAACCAAATAGCTTCACAGGTGGCATTGGTCAAAGCTTTGTACTCTGATTCTGTTGATGATAAAGAAACAGTTGGCTGTTTCTTACTACTCCATGATACGACCCCTGATCCAATATGAAATGCATAGCCAGAGGTAGATCGTCTGTCATCTGGATTTCCTGCCCAATCTGAATCAGAAAAACCTGTCAGTGCAACATCAGATTCATCAGTATACATAATACCTAAATTCACGGTTCCCTTTAAGTATCGGAGAACTTTCTTTGCAGCATTCCAGTGATTTCCTGAAGGCTTAGCCATGAATTGACTAAGGATACTGACTGAGTATGCAATGTCTGGTCTGGTAGTGGTGAGATAGTTCAAACTTCCCACTAACTGACGATATAATGTTCCATCTGCCTCTTTTGTTCCATCTTCTTTGTACAACTTTGCATTCTGTTCTAAGGGAGTTGACATAGCTTTGCAATCTGTCATATTGAACTTTTTAAGAATCTCCTTTGTATATTTGCTTTGAGTGATCAAAGTTTTACCAGGCTCTCTCCATACCTCAATTCCTAAACAATAATGCAATTCACCCAAATCTTTCATTTCAAATTCCTGTGACAACTGAACTTTAATTTCTTCAATTAACTTGTGAGCACTCCCTGTGATTATGAGATCATCCACATACAAAGATATTAAAGCAACATTTCCTTTTCCATCTTTCTTAACATACAAGTTAGGATCATTTTTGCTTTTCACAAATCCATTCTGAAGAAAGAAGGTATCAATCTTTACATACCATGATCTCGGTGCCTGTTTCAAAACATACAATGCCTTTCTTAACCTGCAAACCAGATGCTCCTGTCCCTGTTTGACAAACCCTTCAGGTTGAACCAAATAGACTTCTTCCTTTAAATCACCATTTAGAAAAGCAGATTTGACATCCAATTGATGTATATTCCAATTATGTTTTGTGGCTAAGGCAAACAGTAATCTAATTGTATTTAACTTAGCTACTGGTGCAAAAGTGTCTTCATAATCAATTCCCTCCTTTTGAGCATATCCTTTTGCTACTAATCTTGCCTTAAATTTATCAATTGTACCATCTGCTTTAAATTTCAATTTGTACAACCATTTGCGTCCAATTGGAACTTTATTTTCAGGAAGTTCCACTAATTCCCATGTTTGATTTTTTATTAGAGAAGCATACTCATCATTCATAGCATTAATCCATGGTTCATGTTGTTTAGCCTGCTCATAATCAATTGGTTCTTCAACATTCATTATGTTAGACATTAAGGCATAGTCTCTATACCTTGCAGGAAGCTGAGTCTGTCGGGACGATCTTCTTGGTGCTTCAATGCCTCTGGGTGTTCCATCCATGATTCGTCGGCTTTGAGGTGAATCACCCCCTTGTGATGACTCACTGCTGCTAGATGTGCTCATACTGCTGCTCTCATCCTGATCCTGTACCTGTACCTGTACCTGTTCATGTTCCTGCTTAATCAAAGTATCAAGTTTGACATGTGCATCATTAGATATATGCCATGCATCATTCTTTGTATTACTTTTATCAGCCTGCTCATGAAACAACACATCACGACTTGCAAATAGTTTATGGAAACTTGGATCAAACAATTTATAGGCTTTCTGATCCGTACAATACCCAATGAAAACACACTTGATTGACTTGGCATCAAGTTTTCTTCTGTTAGCCTTAGGAATATGAGCAAAAGCAGTACATCCAAAGACTTTGAAATGACTCACATCAGGTTTATAACCATGAAGAACCTCAAAAGGAGTTTGAAAACTAATTGCTTAGTGGGACATCGATTCTTCAGATAAACAGCAGTGTTAATGGCTTCTGCCCAGAAACCATTAGAGATGTTCTTACCTTGCAGCATACTACGAGCAGATTCCACCAAGGTTCTATTCCATCGCTCAGCAACCCCATTTTGCTGAGGGGTATGTGGCACTGTGAACTGTTGTTGAATTCCATTAGATTTACAATAGGTGTTAAATGCTTTTGACTTATATTCACCCCCTTGATCAGATCTGAGTATTTTAATGCACTTGCCTGTTTGTTTTTCAACCATAGTTCGAAATTCTTTAAAATACTCAAATATGTCACTTTTCCTTCTAATGAAATAGACCCAGGTATACCTAGATTTATCATCAATAAAAATAACAAAGTATGAAGCACCACCAAGAGACCTAGTTTGCATAGGTCCACATACATCAGTGTGAATTAATTCAAGTATATCATACTTTCGTTTCTCAGTACGAACCGGAAACTCTTCTCTATGCTGCTTACCAAGTGCACAAGCTTCACATGGTAAATGTTCACACTTCATAACAGGAAGACCTTCAACCATTGATTTCCTTTGTAACAACGATAAATCATTGTAATTTAGGTGCCCATACCTGTAATGCCATAATTTTGCTGTCGATGTCTCTTTGGATGTCAATGCAACATGGCGCTTCACTGTCACATCCAATCTGTATAATCCTCCAACCCTGGTACCTGTAGAAACAACCCTGTAGTGGTCCTGAACATCTTTCACTATACACCCCAATTTACCAAATTCAACTTTTAAATGATTATCAGTGATAGTGGAAACAGATATCAAATTCTTTCTGAGAGCAGGTACATACATCACATTATGAATCTGTCGCATTTGTCCATTAGGTAAGTACACATTTATTATGCCATAGCCTTGAACTTTAAGTGACCTGTCATCTCCTAGGTAAATGTTTGTACCATCAGATTTCTCATAATATTTATCATACCATTCTTTATTACAAGTCATGTGTGCAGATGCACCAGAATCGATGAACCATGCATTCTCATCATCAGTTTCAGCAGACAATGCAGCATCAGAAAGAAATAACTTGAGATTTTTAAATCCATCATTCACTGAGGTGTCTCTGTTTATGTAATTTCCATTATGCCTTCTATGTCTTTGATTTGATTCATTATTCTTTCTCCTATAGCAATCTTTAGCCAGATGTCCAGGTTTTCCACAATAATCACATTCAATATTCCGTTTAACAAGCGAATCAGGAGGTGCCATACCTTTCTGCTTTGCTTGAAACCGGCCTCTGTTCCTGTCCCATGGTCTCCCTCGGAATGGTCGTTTGCCTCTTGCAGTCAAAGCCAAATCAGAACCATTTGGCTCCTGGTCAAAAATTTTCATGCGCTCTTCTTCTTGAAGAAGAATTCCAGCCAATTCTTCAAATGTAGGAGGTGTCGGTCTAGCTGAGAGAGCTGAAATAAATACTTTATAGTCTGAAACTAACCCCTTTAAAGCAACAGTTACCAAGTCTGTACTAGACACCTTTTCACCAATATCACCTAGTTTATCACTCAGGTCTTTAATTCGGGAAACAAAGTTGCTAATGGTCTCATGGGCTTCCATTTTAATAGATAGCAGCTTTGTTTTAAAAAATAAAATACGGTTTGCATTAGTCGTTTCATACAAACCTTTAAGCGTGTCCCAAGTCGCCTTGGAAGTTTCACAGTCCCGAATGTGAGGAATAATATTGTCCTTTACTGACATGCGTAGCAGCACCCTTGCTTTCATTTCACGCTTCTCCCAATCTTGAGTGGTAGCAGGAGGTTGAGGCTTGGGCTCATCACCTTTGACAATCGTCCAGAGATTGTATGCCTCCAGTACTGTTATGAGCTTAAATTTCCAGTTTACATAATTTTCTCCATCAAGTTTTGAAGACTCATTTAAATATGTATCTGCAAGGGGATTAGCCATTTCTCCACCAATGACCAAATTCAAAAAAAAATTGCAAGCTTTTCTCCCACTCTATTTAGTTTGATGTTTTTTTTTTTTTTTTTAAAACTTCAAAAAACTTGCAAACTTGCTCCCTTTTTTTTAAAATGCCAAGAACAAATATAAATTTGTTCAATTCACATCCTTTAATAAACAAAAAACCGTTTCAAAAAAAAAACTTGGCAGCTTGGCAGAAGCCTAGGGGGTCGGCGCAGTCTTTTTATATGAGAAAATAATGCAGCACCAAAAAAAACTGAATACCTCCTAGCACTGATACAAACAGAAATCCGACTTCACGCAGCTTGTTTATTTTTAATCACAGGCACCACCAATATGCTGGCATACGAAAATGGTTTCAACAAAAAACCGCAGAGCGTGTTTTCAAAGTTCGACTTCACACTCAGAATTTTTTAAAACAACGAACCTTGCTGCCGCACAAAACTGTTTAAAAAAAAAACGCTCTGCAATTAACAACTAAACTGTCGGTTCATTCAACATAAAGCGCACAACCAAAAACGGGTCAGCTTTCAGGCGTATCTCTCCACGTGCTCACAGAACCGCACCAGCACTCACAGTTCGGTTTAAAAAAAAAACACGTGATTTGAAGCGGAAACAAATAAAAACACTTTAAATAAATTGCTGACAGCGTGTAAAACAAACTTGTTCAGTTCGATTTCAATTGAAGCTTCGGCTTCAGCCTTCTTTGCTGCTCAACGCAGGTCTGCTCAACGCAGGTCAGCTTCAAATTTCTACGCAGGTCGACTTCAAACGCTCTCACAGTTCGTTCAGGCCAAAAGTGCAAGACAACGCCTCAATCTGAAGAAGCTGGTTCGTATCCTGCAGGTCGGACACCTGATCGTATCCGGCACCAAATGACAGTGCTTCACGCGCTACAAACCGCACCAAATCTGCGCACACTCTAATAGCAGAGTCTATCACTGCTCGCGAAGAGGAGAGAGGCGCAGACTACTCAGCTCCGATACCAAATTACAAAACAAACACACAGCAGAAACACCAGCAAACGTGAGACAAAGCTCACACAACTCAATGAATTCAATCGCTCAATTACATCACACTTAAATAAGAAACTCACTCACCTAATCTTCCTGAAGAAGAGGAAACAACCCTGAATAGATGGAACTGATTTCTAAATGCACACTCCCGTACAACAAAGCAAAACTAAATCTATTTCTAGATTATTCTCACAGCGAAGGGGATTTTCAAAGCGTCGAATCCATTTATGTATAACTAAAAATGCAATTTATGCATTGAATCTATTTATATATACAAAATGCAATTATATATATATATATATATATATATATATATATATAACCATGGATTTGTTAAGTAGTGTAATAGACCTCTTCTGTAAACACTTATGGTAAATATATTTTTACCTTAATTATTCAAATCAAGAAAATAAAGAGTTGGTTCATGAGAAATTCTTGATAACGGTGTAATGATTCTTTTCATATATTGGAAAAGAGGTTAATGTGAGAGGGGAGGAGTACTCTCTTGGTGGAAAAGGAAAACAAATTCGATTCATGGCTGGAGATGGAGAGAGGACTGTGTTTATTTAGCTCTCCAAGTTCCTTACACACGTTTTTCTTGCAGTATATTATTTCTTGCAGACTCACATGGAGACCCATATATGGATATAGAGGATGATTACTTTTAGAGGATGCTCTCTTCAATGATTGTTTTTTGAAGATGCTTTGTTGGATCTTCTTCTGACTAAAGAATCGAAGATAAGTAATGTCTTTTTGTTTATTTCTGTGTTGAATTATTTTCAAAATATTTTCCATGTTTATATGGAAAGAAATATATAAATATTTATATAATATTGTATACGCAAGAAAATAGTAGATGCATGCTCTTTATTTTAAAAGGGATTTTCTTGAATAGATTAAAGAGGATAACTCTTTAATATCAATATTTATATAATATTGTATAACAAGAAAATAGAATATGCATGCTCTATATTTTAAAAGAGGTTTTTTTGAATATATTAAAAAGGGTAGCTCTTTAATATAAATATTTACATAATATGGTATAAGCAAGAAAATAGAAGATGCGTGATCTTTATTTTAAAAGGGAGTTTGTACTAATTTAGAAAATGATAACAAATCCAAGGTATTTTCTTGAATAGATTAAAGAGAGTAACTCTTTAATATAAATATTTATATAATATTGTATAAGCAAGAAAATAGAGATGCATGCTCTTTATTCTAAAAGGGATTTTGTACTCATTTAGCTTAGGAAATGAGAACAAACCCAAGGTATTTACTCGGGAATGAATATAGATTAAAGAGGGTAACTCTTGAAATATTTTCATGTGTAGTGAAGAAGAAAAAAAAGAAGTTTCTCACACTAATATTCTTGGAAGTGTTTTTATGAATATTATGTATACATTAACTATGTTGTAAATAATAATTATTTAATAAACCCATGGGTAGTTTCATAAATCCATGGGTAGTTTACCATGGTGTTGGTAGAGATTAATTATTTCATAAATCCATGGGTAGTTACCATGGTGTTGGTGGAGATTAATTATTTCATAAATCCATGGGTAGTTTACCATGGTATTGGTAGAGATTAAATATTTCATAAATCCATGGGTAGATTACCAGGGTGTTTGTAAATATTAGTTATTTCATAAATCCATGAATAGATTACCATGGTGTTGGTAAAGAATATTTATTCAATAAATCCATGGATAAAGGAACTATTCAGTTATATTACTTTTATATTATCATGTTTATGATGTTAATTCCTTGTGGAAGAAGATCATGCATAGGCATGCAATATAAGTATTAACTTTCATTGGGAAAGAATATATATATCTGTAGGTGGGAAAGTTAGCATGTTGTGTTAAACTACATTGGAAAGGATTGTTAGTGCATGTATTTGTATGCTTAATTGCATAGTTTTATAGAAAAGAAAACATATGTTCACATGTTCACTTGCGTTGAGATTTCCTTTGGGAAGACTCGTGAAGGAAGCTATGTGCTTCGTTGTGTAAGCACTCCTTTAGGGAGACTCTTTTGGAATCTATGTGCATTTGCATGCATGGGAGAAACATTTGTTATGTTATCTTGCATTTCATGTACTAAAAGTAATAGCTCAAGGTTAGCTATTTTGATTAAATTATGTAAATTGCATGCACGAGTATCATAACTACGTATCAGTTTATTTTAAATGTATGCGGGGGGATGTAGCTATTGTCTCGCAATGCTTATGCGACGGAAACATTAGTTAATGTGATGACTTATAACCAGCACATATGAGGTATGTGTTGTTAAAGGGAGAATGTCAAAGTACATTACTTGCATGTAATGAATATACATGAGTAGATGGATAAACTACTATAGTATAGATATGTGAAATGATTTATTATAATTTATGAATTTTGACAACAATGTATGTTGAAGGTAACATTAGCAGGGTATGATGGTGATATGTATAAAGGAAATATTATGCTTAACCTGGTGGCAGGTAAATGATTATGGTTCATGCAGATGAAAACAAACTACCAAATGATCTAGTGTACGATGGACCATTGTAGGTACATCCATGCCATCAAGATATGAAGATATGAAGACCAGAGGGTAGATGGTATCATATTTATTGTAATGGCTTTAAGCTATATATTTGTATATTTCCTTGTAAGATTTATAAACGATGGTTAAGGGATGGTCTCCCTTATAAGCCATTGAGTGAGGGATGATCACCCTCACGAGCCTTTAATAATAAAATTAAACGTTTGCTGGTTTTCACCCTACGGGGTTTCCAGGGTATATTGATGTTCAATGATGTGATTGATTATTGTGTCAAGTTGATGATGTTGATTCCTCTCTTGTTATGATGTTCATAACGGCAAGTATGTGATGACTACATGAATAATGAAATGAGTGGAAGGTTACATCAGCAAGTATTACGTTAATGTACAATAATGGAGGTTGTTAATGGTTAAGGAGCTTACTATTCTTATTCTAAAAGTTACACTATGAACTAGTAAACATTCTATGTAATGATGAGTAAGAAATAGTTAATAGAGAATGGAAAGTTACCCGTGAGTAACTTGTATAAAAAAAAAAATTAACTCCTTACATTTCCATGTGAAGTTATAGGTGTATGTTACAAGTAGTAAGATGGATCAAAAACATTTTTTCACTTTACAAGAAGTTTGTATCACAAGAAATTTGATTTCTCTCGACACTTGGTAAATCCGTAGATAACTTATTTCCAAGTCCTTCACAACAATGAAAAATAAACTAATGTTATGACCAATAAAAAAATTAAGTTTAAAGTTGAGTTTTTTTAAATAAATAAACATTAATATACCCACCATATTCCTTAATCCATGATTTAATTTCAAGTACAAAGAATATTAAACAAGCCATATTCCTTAAACAAGGCTAGGGGCATGACACTGCCTAATTTTGAGTTTGTTTCAATCAAGCAGACAAGCACAAGTTTCGTTACTTTGCTTCTCATAAAAATTATTTTTGTCCAGGGCCTGCTATATTTTAGTTTTGGGTTTCTCTTCATGCTTTTTGGGATACAATTTTATATTCTGTAGAAAAAGACACACTCTCAGTCTCAAGGGTTCTTTGAACAACTAGGAAAGAGACCTCCTTTCAATGCTTGGGTTTATTTATAGTCATTGTACATAGATTGGAGATTTATCATTCATTATTAGTTAGCATATTCATTATGGAACTAAAGTCAAGAGACCTAATAGACTTCACAAGAATTCTAAAGACCCATGAAGAGATGGTAAGGGAAATAAAGTTTCTATTTTCTCTTTCACTTGCAAACTTAGATCACCCAAACATCAATGCATGCAACAATTGACAGAATTTATAAACACTCTTTCACATGTTAAGCAACAATTAGCAGTTATGGAGACAAAGCATAACCTCCTCAAGCAAAAGGCGAAATCTATAATTAAGGATGCTCTTTCAATGGCATTCAATCAATGGGCTTCAAAACCTAAAAATAATGAGAATGAAAACATAGTCCAATAAATGATTGAAGCCATGGATATAGTGGAGAAAGAATCAATAATCTTAGATGTTGAAGTTAACAAAAATAACCAATCATCATTTATGAAGAACACTCCTAATAAAATAATATATTTTTTTTCCTCAAAAGATATCACTTATACAAAAATAAAGAAAAAATTACACAATCAAAATAACCAATATGAAAATGTCATATCACAATAAAACTTGAACCTAGTGAAATAGTTATTATTTAACCCTCTAGTTATTATTTAACCCTCTCAACCACTTGAAAAATCACCGGAATACATTCAATTGACAAAAAAATTAATTATATTGTAATTAAATACTATGGATTCCCTTTGCCGTTTCCATTTCTTCGTTAAAAGTTGAGAAGAATCAATTACCCATGTGAATCTTGTTACTTGTCGCTCGCAACAACTTCGGCCAGCCTTACAACATCAACATCAAGTCATTAAATATTTCAATTTCTCTGCAAATTGTTTTCAATATCACTGTATAGAAAATGAGTACTTTATTATAAAATTATTGATGTAGAATAAAGTTCTACCAATAACAACATGTTGTCGTTATATTAATACAAAACGAGCTGCACTGTGCCCATTCTATATCGTGCAGAATCATTTGAAAACAAATGAACCTTTAAAACAAAAGACACTGACAAGATATTGCTTTTTTTATTGAACTTCAAATATTATAATCCAAGATTTGAGAGTGGAGTATATGTCTCTGATGATTACCTATTCTCTTCAAGTATTTTATGGAGACACCCTCATATTACTGTCCCTCAAAGTACAAACTGTTTTGAACTAGAATCTCATATGGATCCATGGCCGCATGCATTTTATATAAATAAGAGCCAACAGCGTGCTAATATCATATAAGGGCTCCCTGGGGATTGGCCATTTCAGAGGTTCACCGCCTCTCCAATATCTTTGCTGGTAAGCAAATGCCCTGCTTCTCAGTTATCGTCTTCCGACTTTTTTCTAGTTAATGAAGCTTTCATATTAACGTACCATTGAGATTATGTTTTCATGCAGAAATGGGATCTCCTTTAGGATGATTTCTGGTCTGGTGGCATGGGCTAGTGCAGGGGTGCACTTCTCTTCCTTACCCGACACTCTGGGAGTCATAGCAACCATCAATTCATCTACAACAACACTACCCAATGGTAAGAAGCATTAATTCAATTCAATTTATTATACCCACTTCGTTAGTTAATTAGTTACAATATGTCTGAGCTAGGGATTTGAAATTGTATTGCAGTAGCCATGGCCGGAATTGATCAGGTGGTGATGTCATGGTGGGTGAAACAATCTTCAACACCTGCGGATTCGGAGTACAGGAGTGTGAACTTCTCTTCCTTACCCAACACTCTGGGAGTCATAGCAACCATCAATTCATCTACAACAACACTACCCAATGGTAAGAGGCTTAAATCCAATTCAATTTATTATACCCACTTGGTTAGTTAAAAAGTTACAATATGTCTGCGCTAGGGATTTGAAATTGTATTGCAGTTGTCATGGCCGGAATTGATCAGGTGGTGGTGTCATGGTGGGTGAAACAATCTTTAACACCTGCGGATTCGAAGTACAGGAGTGTGAAGGTGAAGTTGTGTTTTGCTCCAGTCAGTCAAGTGGACAGAACATGGAGGAAGACCAACGACGATCTGAATAAGGACAAGACATGCCAGTTTGATATCATCGAGCAACCCTATCATAATTCCACCACCAAGAACAACACCATCACATGGACTGTGAAGAGGGATGTCCCGAAAGGAACATACTTCGTCAGAGCATACGCATTGAATGCTTTGGGAAGCGAAGTGGCATACGGGCAGAGCACCAACAAGAACAAGACCAGCAATCTGTTCATGGTCAAGCCCATCTCGGGGAGACATGTTTCCCTGGACATCACCGCTGCTGTCTTCTCTGCTTTCTCCATTGTATCTCTCTTCGGATTCTTCATTGTTGAGAAATGGAGTGCTAGCAGGGCATCGCAGAAGAATTAATGAGCTAGTGAATAGGGAGAATGCAGATGTAATGACTCTATTAGTTGTTTTTCTACTTAGGGGTGGAGTCTGACGGTCACGATTTGTAGTGATCCGACAGTCCACTCTCTCCTCGGTATTAACGACAGTTGATTCATGGCTTAACACCCGATTAGTCCATGCTCTTTAAATAGAGATTATGGACTAATCGGGTGTTAAGCCATGGATCAAGCCTCGTTAATACCAAGGGGAGAGTGAACCGTCGGATCAAAAGAGCATGGACTAATTGGGTGTTAAGCCACGGATCAAGTGTCGTTAATACCAAGGAGAGAGTGAACCGTCGGATCACTACAAATCGTGAGTTGGATTATAAGTTACAAATTTACATAGTAAAGAAACACACTTTATCTAACTCTACACTAGACTAAGTTATCCTTTGTCAGTTCAGAGTGACTAAGTTATCCTCTGTCAAGTTAAGTTTGTCTCATATGTTTATCTCTTTGTGGGATGATTGAGTGGTTGGTAGTGGGATGTTATTTTCTTTAGCCAGTTTCAAATTTCAAAGGGGACATCTTTGGCTCATTATGATAAGCTTTAAGGAGTAGACTCTCCCACACTTGTAGAGTCTCGACTCTTGCTAAGTCATAAATACCTGGTATATTTGGCTTATGGGCTGTTACATATGTTTATAGGTTGTTGTGTATATTCTTTCTGTTATAATGACAGCCGCAAAATTTGATTTTGGACCTCCGCTCAGATTACTCCAACAAATTACCAATTCACCATGGTAAAAGAAAAAACAAAATAAAAACATCAATTTCTCTCCTTTGTTCGGCTGGTATAAAGTAAGGAAGTTGTAAGTCTTATTCAAATTTACTCCATCAACAAATCCAGAATCATTAATTTTTAAAGGCTATTTATAATATATATCTTTGAGAATGAATACAGCAACTTCTACAATCGTTTGTTTGGATTGATTTTCCCATTGGTTTTATGACCAAACCCCGTATTCTTGTTTGATATTACTGCATATAGTGAACTTAATCTCAAAAGTCCTCCTTAAGGCTCTAAGCTTGAATAAGTTGCCATAATTTTCTCATAAAACGCTTCTGAGTCTTTACTTATTAAGTAACCATGTGGCCCGCTGCAATATGGACAAACTGGCTATACTGTGAAATTTTAGTATGTGTGTGTTCACACCCACATGCACCCTCATAAGACATGAGCTGGGTCAGTGAAAGTCGGAGCTACTATAGCCCTCACTACACTCTGAATCCCTAAAAACATGGCATTTTTGCATCTGACAGGGTAGTGCACACCTGCAAGGGGATTGTTGATTAGCAGAAGCCATCAAGGTCATTAAGTAATGCCAGGAGGATACGTGACCCTATAAAAAGTGTATGGAAGAACCCGCACTTATCACAAGGAGCTTATCCAAGTTTCCATACATAAGCACTAGCTTACCCCGTATATTGAAGGTTGGGATTTTCGCATACAAGTAGAAATAAGAACCTACATCCACATTTTAGGCTTTCAATCTCTTTTTAATCCATTCGCTGTCAAAGGTAGAAACTGAGGGCTGAGAGCATTGAGGCAACCAGGGAAGGCATACAGCCACTGCTGCTGAAAATGAGATCCAAATCATTACTTTAGGAACCTAAACATGCTTCAGTATTCCTGGATCGATCTTCTTCATTAATACTGATTAAAGGATGTGGCTCTTTGCCACTTTCGGGGTGACCGAGAATTAATGTATGATGACTTAGTATAGGCCTCTCGTGCAAGTTTATATCTCAAATGGAGGAGCTGATGCCAAATACGATTTCAAAGTTATTTGAAATCCAACAAACTACCTGCTTAGTAATGACAAATAAATATCCTTCAAGACTATGTTCGTTAAGAGAACTTTCATTTTTTATTTTTTCTTATGACATGAACATACTTTACCATTCTAGATTCTTCACGGCATCCCAAATCTAACTAGCTTTCTTAGGCCATTCCCATCTTAAAAAGATTAACAATTAACTTTGAATCCACTTGAAACATAATCTTTTTTAAACCCAACTGAGGCTTATTACGATTCCTCTAAGTCTACCATCAATGTTCTGTTGTTTCTTCCTTCATGAATTCAGTATAGACTAGTAAGACATTCCCTAATTATCTGGGGCAACCCTACTGCTCTTTGTTTCCCACATTACCTTTTATGCCCTGTCAAATTTTATTTTATCTTCTGACAAGAGGTGGCTACTAGGTCTGTTAGACCCTTCCTGGGCATAATTTTACAAGGCGACCTATATTAAATAAGTCCTAATTAGAGTGATTAGTGTTAATAAAGGCCTAATTATCCGGTAAAGGTATCTTGGGCAACAAGTTAGGGTTTCATCCCCTTTTTGTCTAAACAAAGATTTTCCCTCTCTACATACCCGATTCAATCAATCTACCTATTATATCATGTTACTCATTTTAGATAAGCTCTTCAACAACCTGGATTTTTAGATGAAATCCAATATTGGTTATGTACATACCCTGAACCCTCTTTTTGTAATTATTGTGTGTTTCCTGAATATATTTATCTTTATATCTGCTATATTTGTCCTCTTTTTAACTATCTTCTCAAATTTTATCCACAATGCACCCCTAGTATGTAGCACCTTATTTTCCCATGGTTTGTAAATATAAATAAGTCTTAGAGTCTCCATGAGTCATGCCAAAACTATTTTGTCAATTTTAAGGCAGGAACAGACAATTTATAAATGATGCAAATATATTTTGATTGTTAACGAGAAAAATGCTGAACAATTGACTGAAGCGTGGAGCAATGGTATGGTTATGATATCATGAGTAGCAATGAATGAGGAAGCTGGGGAGATCACTATACCCGCCGATCAAATAACATTCGTCAAAAATCCATATGCCAAATTCAATTTGTATTTTCTTTCCCTCTGTTTCCATTTACCCAAAATCAGTTATTGAGAAAGGGGTAGCTGGACAGCCAACCCCTGACAATTATGAAGGTATAGGAGGTGGTCGGGATAGAGCAGAATGCCAATTAGTGGTACAGCAAGTACTCACCTCCTCTGCCACAAGCAAGAAAATCATGAACCTTCTTGGGCAAGAGGAGGATGTACATGGGAGTCGTGGGGTTCAATTTTCCATGTGTAGGGAGTGTGTAGAACCCATGGGAGATGCTGAAAGAAAGTTTCCATGAGTTGTGGATGTACCCATAAGTGGAGAAAAGCATAATCACGAGTGAGTTTGCTACTGAATTTTTACTGGCAAGTATAACTTGATTTGGTTGCCAAAAGTTGAGAAAAAGGTTACCAAATGTGAGCTGGACTCATTGCTAAGCAATTGGGCCTGTTAAATCTTGAATTCGAGTGCTGAAATTGGGCAGGGAAACCTAAACCCTACCTAGGCAGAGAGTGCTGTGAATTGTGATTCTGGCTGGGTGAGGAAGCAGGTACTGAGAGGGGAGGGAACTGAGGGACTGCACAGGAATTTAAGGGACTCCCTGGTGCTGATACAAACTAGCTGAAAAGCTATTTGTAGGAACTGTGGACGTCTTGGGCTAAGTGGGTAGAGGGATCCCATCCATTTGACAATTTGTGAAGGAGAGTGGCCTTCATACCCATCAATTTCCTTGAGAAAATTGAGTTTCCCTAGTGATATCATAGCCTAGCTAGGGGGTGGCCAACTGTAGAAAGAGATAGGCACAAGTGAGCCTATGGTTGGGTGGAAAAGGGCTCACACTTCTCTATTTGCGGAGAAGAACATCTACTCCGAGACTGTCCTCATAGGCAGGATAACAACAAGAGGGTCTACAATGTGCAGGAAACTACTACTGTCAACAATATAGAGAGAACCATGCCTGGGATCCATGTAGCTATGGAGAATCAACAAGCAAACCATCAAGCATTAGTGGTTGAAGTAGAAGGTATAATTGCTCAACGACCTATTTCTATTTTGATTGACACTAGAGATAACTTAATGGAATTGGTAGATGACAAGGAAATGAAGCTCAAAGACTACCAAATGCTCCAAGAGTTCAAAGATGTATTTCTAGAAAAGTCACCTAAGTGTGATGTTGACTTCACTATAGAACTCATGGCAGGAGCAGTGCCTATGTTTCGGGTGCCCTACAAAATCATTACCCATGAGTTGATGGAACTGAAATTGTAGTTGAAGGAAATGTTGGGCAAGGGATATATTAGGCCAAGTGTGTCTCCCGAGAGAGCACCAACATTGTTTGTAAAAAATAAATATAGTACTCTCAAGTTATATATTGATTATTGGCAGCTGACCAAAGTGGTTATCAAGAATATCTACCCATTGCAATGAACCGATGATCTATTCAATCAATGGAGAGGAGCCACAACAATTTTTAAGATAAAATTGAGGTTTGGATATCACTATGTTAGGATAAAAGACGAAGACATCCATGAGACAACAATTTGGACCCAATACAGGCACTATGCGTTTGTGGTGGCGCACCAATGCTCTAGCTACCTTCATGTGCTTGATGAACAACATTCGCAGTAAGTACTTGGATAAACTTGTATTGGCCTTCATCGATAACATACTCATTTACTTGAAGACTAGGGAAGAGTAAGAGGAACACTTAAAGACAGTACTACATGTATTGAGGAGTATCAATTGTATGCTAAGTTCAGTAAGTGCAACTTCTACCAAAAGCAAAAATCCATTACCTGGGTCTTGTGATTTTGGAATAGGGAATCACAGTTGATCTTAATAAGATGAAGGACATCATGGATTGCACTGCTTTGAGCAATTCAATAGAGGTGAGATCATTCAAGTAATTGGTGTAGGATATTATCGAAGATTCATCTAAGGACTCTCTGAGGTCAGCCACCTAATCACTTCACTACAAAAGAAAGGAGTAAGGTTCATATGGTCAAAATAATGTGAGGAAAGCTTCTAGTAGTTACAACATTTTCTTACGAATGCACCAATATTGAAGATTGGAAATGTGGACAAAGATTTTCTAGTATGCATGGACATGTGCAAGGAAGGGCTCGATGGAGTCTTTATGCTAACTGGGTATGTAATTAGCTATGATTCCAGGATGAATTCCATAAGAAGCCCTATTGACCAATGTTGCGAACATCGCGATCGGGATTAAATCGACGAGGGGAAAAAATCGGCACATACAAAAATATTCATTTTTTTCAATTTTTTTAATATCTAAAGCATCCACAACATAAAATAAATGCATTGACACATAAATATGAAAAAAAAACTAATATATAAGATGTGTAATATCATGTCTAGTGCTACATCACACATAAAACTGAATCATGTCCTGAATACTAAGACCTGAGTCTCAACTCAGCGTCAAAATATCAACATAAAATATAATAATGTATCTCATATCATGAGTCATAATGTCATATACAAAGGAATGCACCATATAACCTATACTACTGATTTCCTCTGCCCCTCTTGCGAGAAAATGTAACAGCTTTCCCTCTAGATGAAGAAGTTGGTGGGGCTAGAAATGGACTCTGTTGTGCTCTAGAACCTGAAGCACTAGAATGGGAACCTGAAGCACCAGGAGCTAAAGGAGGCAGACCACATCCTCTACCGATAGCAGGGGTAGGTGGTGTCACCTCCTCCTCCTACTCCTCCTGTTGCTACTCCTCCTCCTAATCCTCCTCACCCTCCATTGCCTCCTGCTCTATCCAATCAGGGGCTGACTCCATGATAGGTCTCTTAGCTTCAACCCTCCATTCAGCAGTGGTGTCAATCGCATCTAAAGAGATGGCCTCCATATCAGGTGTCCTCTCAAGTTGTCTCACCCACAATCTAAGATTGTAGTAGACGTAAACCATGTCATTGAGTTGTTGGGACTCCAACCTGTACAAGGGTCATAAATTAATAAATTAAAAATATATACTATAAATAATAAATTACTAATTATAAAAAAAAAAATTATTTAATGAATTCAAAAAATCAGTTGAAATCTTTTAGGTTTTTAACCTGTTGCGCTTTTTGGTGTGTATTTTTTCAAATACACTCCAGTTGCGCTCGCATCCTGAAGAGCTACATGTTTGTCTGAGTATTCTAATGGCAAGATTTTGGAGTTTTGGTAATCTGCTACCGTAGCTCCTCCACCATGCATCTACAAGTTACAAGTTACAACAAATAAGATAAACTTGAGGAGACAATGATTCATGAACTTGAGGAGACAATGAATTTTGAAACAAACAAAATCTTACCTGGCATTTTAGTAGTCCTATCCTGGACAACCATGTCAAAGCTCAATGTGCCACCTGCCATTCTGGATACCTCCATTTCTTTAGATATATCTGCACATTCTGATGGATATGGCACCATCTTCTGAACACAACTGAAAAAGCCATCCATGACCTCAGCATCAAATAAGAAACTACATGAGTAAGCAAATTCGAGGTTCAAGAAGATCCCTACAGCATGAATGGGACGATGGAATGTGTTGTTCCATCGGTCATCAATCACTTTCCATACAAGAAGTTGTTTCTGAAACCCGTCATCACCCTTATCGTCATAGTAATTGTGAATGGCTTCTTTGGCCCTATCCATGGCCTCATACAAGTAGCCCATTGCAGGCTTCTCCATCAACCAATCTAAGAACCTTTACCAAAGGTTCAGTAATGCTGCACACCTCTTACACTCCCGCCCAGAAGCTTTCCTGATATGAAACCAACCTGTAGATGGCCTTTCCCTCTGGTTTGCGGTTGTATGTCAAAGCACACCACTCCTATGAAAGAAACATTCTCTTCAAATCCCACATAGAATTCAAGAGGGATTGAAGAGATATGAAAGTAGTGGCAAACTATGTAATAGCAGGGCGCACCAATCCTTCTTGTTGGTGAATGTTCTCATCAAATGAAGCACAGATGCATGATTATATATAAATTTTGTAATGCTCTTTGATGATTCTACAATATCTTTGACAAAATGAATCTTTCCTATGTCCTCCAACATCAAATCAATGCAATGTGCAGCACAAGGTGTCCAAAATATGCTTGGATGCCTCTCCATAAACATCTTGCCAGCAGCAACATAGTTTGCAGCGTTTTCCGTTATGATTTAGACAACATTTTGGGGACCCACCTCCAGAATGAACACATCCAATAAATCACAGAATAATTGTGCATCTTTGACATGTGCAGATGCATCAACAGATTTCATAAACATTATCCCCTTGGGACAACCGACCAAGAAATTAATAAGGGTCCTACCCTTTTGATCAGTCCAACCTTCTGACATCACAGTGCATCCTGTGACTTCCCATGATGCCCTTAACTCTTCCAATCTCTTGGTGTAGTCAACTTTCTCATTTTGAAGAATGCGCCCTCTAAAGTCATCATATGAAGGGGCTTTGTATCCTGGGCCAACAACAGTGATAGCATCAACCGCAACATGATAAAATGGATTGTTCTTGGCAACACTGAAAGGAATATCACTCCAAAGAAACAGTTTGCCCAACAACTTGTCAGCTTCTTCCTTCTCCTTTTTTTTAATAAGTGAGGAGATAGATGGTTGTGCACCGGGAGTGGTTCTAGGATTAAAATATGAGAAGGCAGCTACGGGGTTGGGTGCAGAAGATGTTGATGCTGAAGAACCACTACCACTCTCACGGTCACCTCTAAACCCTGATATTTGACTCCTCAGGGCTGTCTTGCTGAGTTTAGTTGTTTCTATTTCTTCCAATGATTTGAGGGCTCTTCGGATTATTTCTGGATTGGTATTTGTGCAAGGCCCTACTTCATGTACAGGAATTTGTGCTAGGTGGTATTTCAATCTGTATACCTCCCCATCATGTGTTGACCACATAACTTGCAACTCAAGTTTGATCGGTTAAATCCCTGATCAGGTTCACCAAATTCCCACAAAGGATCCGATCTCCTTGGCATGTTTGTAAATTTGTTGAACTCTTGACTCTTGAGTTTTACTGTAAGATGAGCTTTGAACTTTGAACTTCGAAATTTGAACCTAGAGCACAAGAAAAATTGCAAGTTAAAAAATAAAATAAAAAAATTACAATTTTACATACAACGTTTTGATTTTTTCACAAAAAAAAACCTCAACTCAATGCAAAAATAATGGGAAAAAATACATGTTGAAACCAAAGTAAAAATAATGGAAAGAAACTAGGAGCACAAGAAGAAATATAAAAAATAAATTTAACAACCAATTTTTTGCATTTTTGACCAAAATAAACCCTCCTCTCAATAAAACAAAAAAAAACAAAAAACACAACCAAATGCAATAAAAAATGATGAAAAATATATAGGTGATAGAAACCCATGGAATAACAAGAAAAAAACAAAAAAAAGGGTCAAATTTGATGCCCATACCTTGAAAAAACGTTTTGCTGAAGAAACTTGGTCCAAATTCGAAGTTTGTTGGCTTGGTTTGCTAAATTCCTTCACTTTTGTCCTCTCTTGCCCTTATAGATCACTTATCTCCTTAGCTCTCCTTAGCAAAGCTCTGACTGCAAAAATGAGGCAAAAAAAATCAAAATCACATGTTAAAAGGCAGCTGTTTTGTGGCCTCACGATTTTTTCAGCTCAGATCGCGATTTTTTCAAAATAAAAAAATCGCCGAAAAAATCGGCGATTATATCGGCGCTGCGAAAAAATCATGATTTTTTGAAAAATTCGCGATGTTCGCTTTACTGCTATTAACAACACCAAGGCTAGTAGAAGATGATAATAACTACAAGGAAGTTGTACTATTGACTTGGGATGAAGATGGAAGTTGCAAAATACATCACTAGATGCTTGGAATGCCAACAAGTCAACGCTATGCATAAATACCCAACAAGTTTGTTGCAACCTCTACCAATTCTAGAATGGAAGTGGGAGACCATAAGTATGGACTTCAACTAGATTTGTTGAGGACCACGAGACAATATGATGCAATAATGGTAATAGTGGACAAACTGAGCAAGGTTGCTCATTTCATCTCGGTAAAGTCCACTCACAAGGCAATTGATATTGTTGAGATCTTCATGAAGGAGATCTTTGATTCCATGGTATGCCAAAGGTGATTATGTCTAATCGAGATAATAAGTTCACTTCAAGATTGTACAAAGCATTGTTTCAAGGATTTGGAACACAAATAGCATTTAAAATTGCCTATCAACCTCAAACCGATGGGAAAGAAGAAAGGTTGAATCCAATTTTAGAAGATATGATTCAAGCCTACTAAGTGGGAGGATTACCCACCATTAGTAGAGTTTCCATATGGTAATTTTTATTGGGAGTAGTTGAAAACAAGTCTGTTGAGGAACTCTAAGGCCAAAAGTGAAATACTTTGATTAGTTGGGATAATCCGATGGGTTAATTTCACTTGGACTAGACATGCTGAAGGACCAAAGCAGGAAATCATCCAGATCAAGCATAGGTTGAAAGCAACACATAATTGCTAAAAGAGCTATGCAAATAAAAATAGAACACACAAGTAATTCAATATAGGGGATCATGTGTATCTCAAGGTTATGCCCAAGAAAAGTTCTCTAACAATGGGAACATATGCAAAGTTTGCACCTCACTACTATGGACCATTTGAGATCCTAGAGAGAGTGGAACAAGTGGCACACAAGCTTGTTTTACCTCCTAATGTTAAAGCACATAATGTATTCCATGTATCTTTGCTTAAGAAATGCATTCATGATGCTAATTGCGTCATTGATTGGAGTATGATTCAGGTGGAACCAAAATGAGAATTTCAACTCGAGCCTAAATGCATGCTGACAAGAAGGAGACAATGCTCCAGAACAGGACCATTATGCAAGTCAAGGTGCCATGAAAGTGGCATACCCATTTTTGTTTATGGTCTAAATACACTATTGTGAATAGTTGGACATCGAGGACGATGTTTGTTTAAGGGGGAGGGGAATGTAGCAACCAAGTTATCCCCTAGTATGTACATATGAATAAATGTCAATGTAAAATTTTCAAACAATTGAATAAAAGGTGGAGCATTGATAGTGGCCATGATATCACAAGAGAGAATTGGTGAGGGAGTTGGGAGGATCTCTTTGCCTAATGAACAAATAACCTCGCCGAAAAGCCATTTGAATTTCCTTTCCCTCTCTTTGTATTTCCCCAAAAATAAGTTATTGAGAGAGAGCTAGGCAGTTGGGAAACCAACAACCAACAATTACAAAGGTATGGGGGGTGGCTAGGATAGAGGAGAATGTCAGTCAATGGTACAGCAAGTACGCACCTTGATTGCCAAGATTGACCCACAAATTCCTCTGCCACAAGAAATAAAATCGCAAATATTCCTGGGCAAGAGGAGGGGGATGCACGTGGAGTTCGGAAGGATCTTTTTTCCGTGTGCAGCGAGTGTGCAGAACCCATGGGAGGTAATGAAAGAGAGTTTCCAGGAGTTGTGGATGTGCCCACTAGTGGAGAAATCTGAAAAACATAATTGCGAGTGGGCTTGCTGTTTAATTTTTACTCTCAATTAAATCTTGATTTGGTTGCCAAAAATCAGGAGCCAAAGGTGAGCTGAACCCATTGCTGAGAAATTGTCTGTTAAAACTTGAATTTGAGTGCTAAAATTGGGCAGAAAAGCCTAAGCCTGACCTGGGAAAAAAGAGTTGCAAATTGTGATGTTAGCTGGGACAGTAAGTAGGCTTTGAGAGGGGACAACGTTGATGGACTACATAAGTAGTTAAGGGACTCCCTTGTGCTTATGAAACTAGCTGAGAAGACATCTATAGAATTCATAGAAGTCCTGGGCTCAATCGGTAGAGGGATCTCAGCCATTTGACTATCTATGAAGGAGAGTGGTTTTCATACCCAATAATTTCCTTTTGAAAATGGAATTTCCCTAGTGATTCAAGGCCTGGCAGGGGGATGGCCAGCCGTAGAAAGAGTGAGGAACAATTAAGCCTATGGTTGGATGGAAAAGAGATCACTTTTCTCCAATTGCGGGCAATTAAATATCAAATAAGTATCTTCACTTGTCTTTTAAAAAATGTTTATCATATGTGTTTTGCTTGTTATTTGTTGACTGGATGAATGTTATCTGTTGGTGATGACTCTGTAATACTATCTTTAATGTCATGGCTGAGTGTAATGAGCTGATGGCAAATAGTTTTGATGAGTTCAATGGGAAATTGGTCACCTTGCCTCATTGATAGGTCTCATAGGAGGAACTTTTGATTTTCATAGAAGGACAATATAATTATTGTCTTCACAGAACATCTGAAGATAAGATTTAAAATGTTTACCCTTGCTCACATGTTCCTTAAATCAGGTCTGCGGATCAGCCTGGACTCATGACTCATGAGCAATGTGGGAGTGTCATATTACTCTTCAAACTCACCAAAGGCAGCTACCAATCTTTCTCTAACCCCAATCTACAGCTAATTTTAGATCTGGGCAGGATGACGATGGCTCTACCTTGTGGTTGGTCTGGAAAATGGGAAAGCTCTGGTCTCCTCCCAATAGCATCTTCATACCCTGTCAGACTAGTTTCTTGAGGATTTCTATTCCACTTCGGAGTAGGAGTACATACTGTGGGCATAGTCTCACAGCTGCCCAATGTATTAAACGGTAAACCCTTTAAAGTTTTTCGTCTATATATATATATATATGACCTGCAGTCTTGAGTGACAGGCTGTGGGCAAGAATAGCATATTGTCCAATGTAATTGTGAATGCTAATACCATTAACTCATCCTGCGGAAGTACTGTACCTATAACTGTCGATCACTTAACATCACTTAACATGACCCGAATGTTCTTCTTGGGCCAATGACCAATTTGGAGGCAAGCCTGATGGCTTGTAAGTACCTCTAATGGCCTTGCTACAGGTCAGTAGTGCATTTATATTTGTAAATGAAAATGAGCAGACATAACATGGACCTCCTTTCCCACAAGGAATAAGGTTTATACTTGGACTTCTCCTCCTAGCCATGATAGTCCATGGTGAGTAGACTGGAATGGTTAGAGATGCTTTTCTGTTGGCCAACAATTGGGGACCTTGCCTAGTCTTGAAATTTCAACGACATTGGGGCTATGGCAGCCTCTTACTCTGCCTCTTGGACCTTGGCACTGATGCATACTGTAAAGTTGATCATATAAACTAACCAAGCCCTCTACAGCCAGATTTACAATCTCTTTTGTTCTTGGGAAAAATATACCTCTGGCAGAAACTAAATTATTTATAAGGCTAATTTCTGGTCCTGGAAACATTGTATCATTGAAGATGAATGTACTGTCTACGACCTTATCCAATGGCTGGAGTTTCCCAACTTAATCTATGAATTTTTGTAATTGACAATGGGCTTGGCAGAGTAACCAAGGAAGGAAAGACGATCTCAAGCTAACCAACTGGAATGGTATTCCATAAAGGGCCTAGGCAAATACTTTACCATACAAAAAGTAAAATCAGAATGGGTTGTTGTGGTTCATAGACCCCATTGGAGGTCATTCCTGTAGGCTGTAAGACTAGAAGGTTGATAGGGACTTCCTTCGCAATTCTTCCGTTGACAACTATTTTATATTTATGAATATATGCAAGGGCCAAACCTTGTTTCCATGGTTCGGAGGACCTTGAATCCCAATGGCTGCACCGAGATTGCCAGTAGAGGAACGGCGCTACAAGTCTGCATGACTCAACCTTCTTCCCATGGATAGAAATGCATCGATAAAATCAATTACATGGAAGGATTCTACTCTCGGTTCAGTACATCGACTCTGATTAAAGTCAGGGTGTATTCCTTTGAACCCTTTTGTTTTGGATCTGTTCGCAGCTTGGAATCATTGCATTCACATAAGACCTTACCTTCTATGTATTGCCAAAACAGAAATGTTCTTAGAGTGTTTACTTAACGGGAACAATGATAAAGAAAGTATCCCAAGGTATATGAGTCAAAATGATCGAGAACTGGAATATCATAAATATGCAAGGTTACAGAATATCCCAGCAAAATCCACACTCTACAAAGATTTAATTTTGTAGTTAGTGTGTTGGAGTTTTCACCTTTTGTTAGATTAGCTTGCAGGTGATAGATGTGTAGGTGTACCCATCCAGGCTTTGCTTTGGCCAACTGAGGAAACTGAAGCATCTCTGACCCTCTTCGCTGAATGAATGCTCAACAGCTTCAGCATTTTAATTATGAAGATATCTATACCTGCATTCTCAGAGTTATTTTCTGTGTGTATTACTGTTGTAAGTCCACCTGGCTAAGTTTGGGTGAGTCTTTAAAGCCTACCTACCAGTCTGGACATTGATATGGCATTTAGACACAGTTTGGCGTCAAAATCGGAATATGGTGGCAAGCCCTAAACCCCTGGCCCTATGACTGGAATGATGATTTCGTTGCGCCCAAATGTGGTTACAAACCTTGAGATCAACCCCAATTTACTCCCTCTGTCTTCTATGAGTGATTGTGGCCTATTATTGGTGTCTAGTGAATTCGCTTTCCGCATGGAATTAGGGCATCACGCAAACTTGCTAACTGGACCGATATCAGGCCAAACCGTGGTGCTTTTCCCGATCGAATCGACCCTAGAATAACCTCAAGCTTCGCAGGATCGAAGGCATTCATTCGAATCCCGTGGGAAAGGATCGGATCAAACGACAAACGTATCACTTGGGAATTTGAATTCGACAGTAAGTATTTTGCTGGAATGTTCACATTCATCAGCGAAAAAGGACTGAATCGAGTTTCTATATCGCTAGTGATTTTCATTTCCGGAGCAAAGAGCTCCCTGTGTTTCGCTAGAAAAGTTGCTTTCGGAGCAGTACGCCCTGTATCGCTGAACGAAGATCTTTTTGGCGCGATACCGGGTCGGTGTCGCCGGAGAAAGCACATTTTTGTGTGATAAAGAGGAGCTTGGATTTTCTTTGTCGTCGGAGAAAGCACATTTTGTATAATGAGAAGGAGCCCGGAATTCTGTGTGTCACAGGAGAAAGAACATTTTGTGTGATCGTCGCAGAAAGAACATCTTGGAGCGATAAGCTGGATAGCCTTATCGCTAAGGGGTGGCAAATCTCGTGCAAAAGAAATCTACCAGCTAAAGAAAAAGAAGCAAAAAAACATTCAAAACACCACCTCCTCCAGCCCATTAAGGGAGTCGGAATTGTTACATGCTATGCCATTTTTGCATTTAGGCACATTACAGTTATCCTCACCGGATAAAAAAACTTGCCATTCCTTGACAATACAGCTAGCATGTGATAACTCGCATTATCTGTTGTATCTTCATGGGACAAGCTTACCGCTGTTATGGCACATATGTATCCCAACCTCAGAGATGGATGTTGCAAGTAAGCATATTTTTAGACTCTTTGATGAGGAAAATTATCTCGGTTAGTCTTTCTAAGAAAAACACAATTTGATTTCTCATTTGGAAATGCTCCTCTTCTTAATGATTTGACCTAATTCGAAAAATTACAAGTTAGTTAGACCATTCTTATAATCTCCTCTTCTTAATGATTTGACCTAATTCGAAAAAATTGCAAGTTAGTTAGACCATTCCTATAAACTCAGTTAGACCATTCCTATAGACTCTAACTGACACACATCCTCAATGGAAGTATCTCAATACCCTCTTGTAACAGTGTGTTGATGTCTTCCATAGATCAATATGCATCCTATTAAACTAGTCTACCAAGCACAGCATTAACCCCTTGATTCCTATTGCTCAACAATCCATTATATTGTCAATCCATATGAGAGAATAATGAAGTTTGACATCAAATCCAACAAGTGATTAACAAAGGACTAAGGACTAATCTAAACCTAGGTCGTCTTCTTGGAGTAGTTCGATAGCCCTTGCTCATGGTGATTCTCTATTGACCATTGACTTTTGAACCAGACTTCAAAAATTGGTAACCTATTTCTCAAATCAACGTACCTATTGGCTTGGCTTCAAGCAACCAAGTTTTTTTATTAACATAGACTAGAAGTCATACTACCATAAACTGCCAATCAACCTCAACAACATTTTTAAAACAACCTTCAAGATAGAGAAGGGACATGATCAAGACTTTACTAGGTGATTAGGTATGAATTGATTGTCATGTTTTTTCTCCCAAGTCCTAGCCTATGCTCCAATACATCTCACATGTTTGATGAATAATTTCCCTAGAGCATTTGTCAACATATTTGTCAACGACTATTTTAGCCAACTTGGGAAGAACATGCAAAGCATACGTAATAGCTCCTTCACATCCTACAATAGAACAAGTTACACACCAACTTGGGAAGACTATGCAAAGCATATTCAAATCCTTGACATCCTACGATAACATAAGTTGCAAGCCAACTTGGAAAATTGTGCATTGGTAATTCTAAGGATCCAATACCTTCACTAACAAAATTGAAGCCCATATCGATCTAGAAAATATTCATATCATTAAGGATTGGTCGACTCTGCAAACACCACAAACCATTGTAGTTTCCTTGAACTTGAAATTTTCTATCAGATTCTGTCTTTACTTCATGCATGTCACCTGATCTTGGATTAAAATCGTAAAAGGGGACATCCACGAGCTCACTTTCATTGGGGCTGACAAATAGCAATAGGCCTAAACAGACTTAATTGTCCACTATGTTCATCACTACTAGTCATTCTCGACCTGACTAATGAGTCCTTGAAAGGGCCCCGTTGTCACACGGAATGTCTAGGCACAGTGGCAACGGCTCACATCGGGGGTTGTCACCGTGATCCCCAATCTCTCTATTTAAGTTGTCTCCTTGCAGACTAAGGGGGGTAGACCCTAACGAAATGGAAGAAATAGAATTGGTTGGGAACCAACCAATTCAAGAGACAGTCAAACGACTAAGCACTTGTTAAAATTTAACGAGATTTTACGGATTCGATTAAATTAAAAGTTTAAGACCAGTGCCTTGTGGAGTCAAATTATCTCGTTACGAAATTAAGATTAAGTAGCTGGTAGATAACTGTTGTTAAAGAGGACAATTATCCTGCTATGAAAATACCAATTCACCACCACACTATTCGATTCTTCAATTAGATGTTCAATTTATCAAACTGAAAGATGAGCCTTTTTCAATAATGTGATTTAACCTTTGATCAAATATCAGCTCATAATGCATTTAAACAAAACACTTTCGTAATCCTTCAATATCATGCATTAACAATGTTCGATCTAGGAAATAAAGACATGCAATTTATCATCCCTTGAAATATTCTCAAAGTTGACGAGGCAATTAACATCAATTTCAAGCAATTTAAAATAACAATTAGAGCTAGTTAAATGATCATCAAACTGAGCTAAGCATGAAAAATACTTTGAACCAAGTGCAAGCTTTAAACAATTTAAATTCCAAAAATATATTATCATGAAAGGACCATCGAATTTAAATGTTAAACATTTCCAATAATTCCGAATAAAAATGATATTCTTGGCAATTCAAATCAAGAAATTTAAATTTAGTCTATAATCAAACTTTAGATAAAAAATTAAAAATTCAGCCTTGACTATGCAATAATTTAAATTTTCCCTTTCTTTTTTACCCAAAACCACTTCCAAAAAAAAATTTAAAACAAAATTTCCAAATGTTTAATAAAAAAAAAAAAATAATAATAATAAATTTTTATTTTTTATTTTTTTTTGAGAAATTTAAAACTTTCATTAAAGTTTTTTGGGCATTTTTTAAAATTTTATATTTTTTTTCAAAAAAAATCAAAGGTTAATGAAAACACAAAAAAAAACTAAAAAGA
Source organism: Pinus albicaulis (assembly GCA_034641835.2). NCBI lineage: Eukaryota > Viridiplantae > Streptophyta > Pinopsida > Pinales > Pinaceae > Pinus > Pinus albicaulis. The sequence goes on from CM076581.1 coordinate 255,611,824, forward strand.
AATAAAAATAATATAAAACTATAAAAAAGAAAAAATGAAAAGTTTAAAATTTAAAGTGTTAGATTTTTTTAATTTTAAAGTTTTTAAAAGTCTAAAATGTTAAACCAAAAATCTAAATTGAAATATCATAAACAAAAAATAAAACCAAACTATACAAAACTAAATTTAAATCAAAATGTTAAGTGTAAAAGTTAAATGTTAATGAAATGGTTAGATTTCTTTGCTTGTGCGTGCGTAGGTCATGGAGTTGCGTAAGGAAGGAGGGAGCTTCCGGCTATACGCAGAGAATGGACGCAACGATGGATGGAGGCAGAGACTATGTGAGGAATGACAGGTCGCATACAGAGAGGAGCGTGGGAGATGCGTGTGAGGGATGAGTCGATGAAGACACATAGAGGAAAAATCTACAGGGAACATGGCAGCGCGGACAAAGGAAGCAGGTTATGAAAGCAGACGCGTGAGCATGGATAGAGGGAGGAATAGCAGATGCGTGAGGGCTTAAGGAGCCAGAGGACTGTTAAGGCAATTGTGCATTAGGGACGCGGATAACTGGGACGATAGCGTCGTGAGAGAGGACAGGGCGGATTAAGCCAGCGACGTGAGGAAAGGAGAGCATACGCAGGCGAAGATGGCAGAGAATGCATAAAGTGTTGAGGGAGTTGCGTGCAGGGATATGAAGGCAGGGATCGAAGGGCCAACGAGGGCAGCAGTCAGGATGAGATGGCAGTCGCGGGTGGAAAAAGATATGTAGAATCCGACAACTGACAGCGTAGAGGAACTGGCAGCGTGAATTTTCAAATTTCTCCTTCTGTCCAACAGTAAAATTTACACAGAAATTCAAATTTAGAATTTGACTTAAGTATTTTTGCAAAATCCTGATCTTGAGGCACAATGTTGCCTAGATTTGCAACCAAATTGATCCTGAGGCCATATCTTACCTTCTAGGACATAGATCTAGCTTAGATCTAAAAAAATTCTTTGAAAATATCCACATAAAAACTTGTATAAAACCAGAAACAAGAGACCTAAAAACCCATAAATATGCACAGAAAATAAAACCCTTAAACCTGTGAGTAAAACAATTAACGATATTTACAAATCTACAATGTTATTTTACAGATCAAGGCCTTGATGGGCATATTTAAATCATTTAGCACAATTGAAAAAGATAAATTAAGAGAGAGGCACAAGCCCTAAAAGAAACCCTGCAAAAAATTGGAATTTAAGAAAAGCCTGGGGAATTAGATCTGGAAGCTCTTCATATCTTATTTCTTTGGGAGTCAGCGAGTCCAGTTGAGGACTTCCCTAAACAGCGAAATCTAAATACATAAGATTTCTGGACACTTAAAGTTAAACTTTCAAATTAATAGAGAAATAAGATAAAAGTGAAAATTTTCAAAAGTTAGAGATAACTCCTAACTCAATCCAATTAATAGTCTTACCCTAAATCCAGTAACCTAAGTAAGATACATGTGTAATAGATTACTCTACAAGAGCCATTAATCAAAAATTTGTTAAAATAATCACTAGCATAATATAAAGAACAAGTTTACCATAAAATGCTAAAGAGGAACACCACCATCAAATTAAAACCTCAAAGACTTCATTTGCATTATTCTAGAAAATATTACAGGAGAGTTTCAAGAGCAAGTACACGATCAAAATATCGGGTCCCTGAAAGACTGACAAAGACCTCTAATTTATAAGATAAAATTTCCAACGGCTAGTTCGGTTGATCTCCGTCAAAGTAATCTTGACTGTCGAAAATGATTTGATTATCTTTTAATCTTGTTTGTCGAAATTATAATTTTTTGAGGAAATTCGAATTTATCATTTAATTCATTTTTAATTAACTCAAAAATAATATTTTTGAGTTAATAACCTCAAAAATTTGACTTTGACTTAACCACCAAGGCCCAAGGGTCCAAAATTTCTCGAAATTCTCAATATTCCTTTGGCTTGGGACTTTTAATTTTTATTTTTTTTAGGGAGCCACACATTTTTCCTTCGAAGAATTTTAAATCACCTAGTACTTAAAACTAATTAAATTTCTGGCTTAGGATTTTTAATTTAATTTGGTCAGAAAATTTAATTAATTGGCTGAGAGGGGATTTAATTATTTTTCCAACCCTTTTTACATAATATAAATACATTTTGTTACATGAAGGGGGAAAATCCATTCGTGATAGACCCTCAAATAGTTACTCAATTTTGCGACTCAAAACATGATCTAGTAGACCAAGTAGCTTGTAATAAAATACTCTAGCCAATTAGCTAGGATTATTCCCAAACTAATTTTACAAAGACTTGATAGAAAACACTAGGACTCACTTAGTATTTTGTTGACAAAATCCACCCTAGATTTGGGGTGAGGCTAGAGGAAAAAAATCTGTCGATCACTTGTGTCGAGAAACACAAATGAGTCAATGAGACAAAAAATCTCCTAGGATAGAAATCATCACCAAAATACTAGGCTAACCTAGGTTGTTACGTACATGATGGTCTTACTTAGATCATTTACATCATAAACATGCAGAATGGGTCTACATCGTTTACAAAACTGTTGACTGATGATGAAATCTAAATGGCGTGAACACCTCTAACATGATCTATCCCATTTGCAAAAATGGGGGTGTACTGTTATGGGGTCGTTGACACAAAGTGGTCAATATCTGACTATACTTGGGGATACGTTGCTTCATTAGAGGAATGTGAGAATCCATAATCTATATCCAAGGAACACACAAAATTACATAAGTAGCGTCCATCCAAATATTATCATATAACATTAAGCACATGAAAAATAGAAGCTCTTCTATCATTTATTATTCTACTTAACATGAAAAGTAAATCTACTCTAACTACAAAATGAAATGCGGAAATAACAAGGTGTAAGGTTAGAGATACAACACAAAGGATGCCCTCTGGCATCAGATGTGTTCAATATAGTTCATACTGAGCATTTGCATGCTTTCAGGCAAGTCTGTAGGTTGCTTTTCAGATGTGCCATGCTCGATTCTGCATATTGTAGGACTCCGTCTTATCTAAATGTCAAGATGATCTCGGCCATCAGACACATCTAGCCACTTACTTCTTCTTTTCTAATTTTTTCTCTTCTTCTTAGTGCATTGTGATGTTAGCAATGAGACCATTGTCGATTTACTGTCCTTATCTTGAAGATGTTCGTACAAAATATCTGATGAACCTGGAGTGTGACCAATCTTATTCTGAATATACTCTGTCAATGGTGACACATAAGATTGGTCTTTCTTAATGTCCTTTGTAACCATAATTAATTTTTCCTTAATGGGAAAAGTGACATCTCTGTGATGAGATAGGAATTGCTTCAGCAAACTAGGAGGCCTATGATCTATTGACAATTCTGACTTGGGTTGGAAATTCTGCATGTGTGATCTTTCCATTTTTTTCAACTTATTATGAATACCAATCATTTGATTAGAATGCTTGACCTTTACAACATTGATTTCCTTCGCATGACGCTCTTCAACAGTCAACAACTTTTGTTGAAGAGACATCTGACTGATTTCCATGTTTTTTATCGCTTTATCATTATCCGCTTTCATGGTCATGAAGAAATTTTGCATATAGTTCATCTCCTTTTCATGATTTGCTTCCATTATCGTCATTTCCTTGATTTTTTTTTCTTCTAAGGTCAATAAGCTACTTTGCATAGAACCAATTTCCCTGGCGTGATCCACTATTAATTTTTCTTGATTAAGTTCCATATTCTTAATGAATTGAGCCTGGTTGGCCTCCATATTATTAATTACCTAAGCTTGAATTAGTTGTATATCCTTAACCATCTGAATTAATTCGTTAACAAGATGCTTATCATTGTCAACACTAATTTGACAACTTTTTTATGCTTCACCACTATCATGGATTTGTGCTATCATGGTAGAAGTGGATTCATCTTGAGAATTGTCTTGAAATCTCCTTTTGATAGTTGAGTTCTCTACAAGATCAATTTCATTATTTTTCATAGTACTGGGAGCACAAGGCGAGCCACCTTGTTTTATATATTTATGTTTAAAAGCATTGATGATGTGTTGTAAACAATAAAAATACTCCTCGGGACAATTTCGAAACCAATCGATAGCATCACCTTTTAAGGAATAGCCAAAGATACGTATCTTGACATCTTCATGATTATATTGTGAAGGAAGACAATAGATATTTATTATATGAGTAACTGTCAATAGATTCTTTCGAGAAATGACTGCATTACCACCTGAGAAGAAAAGGCAATTTAGGAATTGCCTCTTCCAGCATGTCGTGAAAGGTATCATCCATGATGACCTGTTTAAGGGTAAGTGAATGTAGAGAAAGAGATCCTTGTTCAAGAATAGTCAAGAGGTCCTTAAGAAGCGAGCTTCTTAGCAGGAACTCTTGTAAGAAATGAAAGAATTGGAGTCGCCACTTGAACATGAACCTAGTTCTAAAACCAAAAAAAATAGTCGAGAGAAGCAGATGGATATCAAGGGGGGATTTTTGTTTGCGAGTAAATAGATGAATAAGTGGAGTCGCCACCCAAACAAGAATCCAACCGAAATTTCCAGGTGCTATAGGTGAAAATGATGAAAGGATTAGTGAGATGACGAAAGATAAGGTGATGAAAAGATGAAGAGATGAAATGATGCCAGAAAATGTGATCCCGTGTGACAGGCTAATGAATGGTGAAAAAAATATTAGAAGATTATAAAATGTCGTTGAGACCAAGGATAGAAAAAATCTATCCCCGGCAATGGCACCAAAAAATGTTGTCGCATAGAATGTCTAGGCACCGTGACAACGGTTCAGATCGGGTGCTGTCACCCTAATCCCCAATCTCTCTATTTAAGTTGTCTCCTTGCAGACTAAGGGGGGTAGACCCTAACGAAATGGAATAAGGAGAACTAGTTGGGAACCAACCAATTCATGAGACCCAGTCAAATGACCAAGTACTTGTTAAGATTTAACGAGATATTACAAATTCGATTAGATTAAAAGTTTAAGACGAGTGCCTTATGGAGTCAAATTATCCCGTTATGAAATTAAGATCAAGTAGCTGGTAGATAACTGCTGCTAAAGAGGACAATTATCGTGCTATGAAAATACAAATTCACCACCACACTATTTGATTCTTCAATCAGATGTTCAATTTATCAGACTGAAAGATAAGCCTTTTTCAATAATGTGATTTAACCTTCAATCAAATATCAACTCATAATGCATTTAAAAAAAAACACTTTCGTAATCCTTCAATATCATGCATTAACAATGTTCAATCCAGGAAATAAAGACATGCTATTTATCATCACTTGAAATATTCTCAAAGTTGACCAGGCAATTAACATCAATTTCAAGCAATTTAAAACCACAATTAGAGCTATTTAAATGATCATCAATCCCAGCTAAGCATGAAAAATACTTCGAACCAAGTGCAAGATTTAAACAATTTAATTTCCGAAAAGATATTATCATGAAAGAACCATCGAATTTAAATGCTAAACATTTACAATAATTCCAAATTAAAATGATATTCTTGGCAATTCCAATCCAAAAATTTAAATTTAGTCTATAGTCAAACTTTAGATAAAAAAATAAAAATTCACCCTTGACTATGCAATAATTAAAATTTTTCCTTTCATTTTTACCCAAGACCACTTCCAAACATAAAAATTTTAAAATAAAATTTCCAAATGTTTAAAAAAAATAATTTGTTTTTAATTTTTAATTTTTTTGAGAATTTAAAATTTTCATTGAAGTTTTTTGGGCATTTTTTAAAATTTATATTTTTTTTTCAAAAAAAAATCAAATTTTAATGAAAATACAAAAAACTGAAAAATAAATAAATATAAATATAAAACTATAAAAAAAATAAAATGAAAAGTTTAAAATCTAAAGTGTTAGATTTTTTTAATTTTAAAGTTTTTAAAAGTTTAAAATGTTAAACCAAAAATCTAAATGGAAATATCATAAACAAAAAATAAAACCAAACTATACAAAACTAAATTTAAATCAAAATGTTATGCCTAAAAGTTAAATGTTAATGAAATGGTTAGATTTCTTTGCTTGTGCGTACACAGGTCATGGAGATGCGTAAGGAAGGAAGGAGTCGTTGGATATACGCAGAGAATGGATGCAACGATGGATGGAGGTGGAGACTGCGTGAGGAATGACAGGTCGTGGACAAAGAGGAGCATGGGAGATGTGCGTGAGGGATGAGTCGATGAAGGCACAGAGAGGAAAAATCTGCAGGGAAGATGGCAATGCGGACAGAGGAAGCAGGGTATGAAAGTAGATGCATGAGCGTGGACGGAGGGAGGAATGCCATATGTGTGAGGTCTTACTGATAGAGGATGCGTGAGGGCTTACAGATATAGGATGCGTGAGAGCATACGCAGGCGAAGATGGAAGAGAATGCGTGAAGTGTTGAGGGAGCTGCGGCATGGATATGAAGGCAGGGATCGAAGGGATAGCGAGGGGAGTGGACATGTATGAGATGGCAGTCGCATGTGGAGAAATATATGCAGAAGCCGGCAGCAGACAACGTAGAGGAACTGACAGCGTGAATTTTCAAATTTCTCCTTATGTCTAGTAGTAAAATTTACACAGAAATTCATATTTAGAATTTGACTTGAGTATTTCTGTAAAATACTAATCTTGAGGCACAATGTTGCCTAGATCTGCAACCAAATTGATCATGAGGCTAGATGTTACCCTGCAGGGCCTAGATCTATCTCATATCTAAAAAAATTCTTTGAAAATATCCACGTAAAAACCTGCACAATACCAGAAACAAGAGACCCAAAAACCCAGAAATATGCATAGAAAATAAAACCCTTAAACCCTGGTGAGTAAAACCATTTAACATTATTTACAAATCTTTAATGTTATTTATAGATCAAGGCCCTGATGGCCATATTTGAATCATTTAACACAATTAGAAAAGATAAATTAAGAGAGAAGAATAAGCCCTAAAAGGAACCCTGCAAAAAATAGGAATTTAAGATAAGCCCGGGGAATTAGATCTAGAGGGCTCTTCAGATCTTATTTCCTTGGGAGTCAGCTGGTCCAGCCGAGGACTTCCATAAACACCCAAATCTAAATCCGTAAGATTTCTTCATCTTAAAGTTAAACTGTCAAATTAATAGAGAAATAAGATAAAAGATAAAATTTTCAAAAGTTAGAGATAGTTGCTAACTCAATCCAATTAATATTCTTACCCTAAATCCAGTAACCTAAGCAAGATACCTATGCAAGAGATTACTCTACAAGAGCCATTAATCAACAATTCGTTAAAATAATCAATAGCAAAATAGAAAGAACAAGTTTATTGTAAAATGATGAAGAGGAACACCACCATCAAATTAAAACGCCAAAGATTTCATTTGCATTATTCCAGAAAATATTACAGGAGAGCTTCAAGAGAAAGTACATGAACAAAAGATAGGATCCCTAAAATACTGACAAAGACCTCTAACTTATAAGATAAAATCTCCAATGTCTAGTTCAGTTGATCCTCGTCAAAGTAATCTCGACTGTCGAAAAGGATTTGATTATCTTTTAATCTCGTCCGTTGAAATTATAAATTTTTGAGGAAATTCGAATTTATGTTTTAAATCCTTTTTAATTAACTAAAAAATAATATTTTTGAGTTAATGTTGGCTTGAGGGGCCCTGACTGAGGTTTGGAGGTGAAGGTTTGCCAACAAACCCCTATACTACTGGCCCTTTCGGCAATGACTTGCTTGCGCAGACCAAGGTCTCACTCGAAGTAGTATGGGAGGGTGCTGGAACCAAGTTTCCACACCCTGAGAGAGAGAAGGTAATTTGAGGCAAATTTAGGTCGCAACTTATTAGGTTCGCATAGAATGAGTTTATTTGCAGCTCTTTGACAGTGTAATCAACATATAACCATAGCAAAGCTATCAGATCTAATCAGTACATTCGCATCCACGTGCGTATTACCAAATACCATCACATAGAACTATAATCACAGCCAATATCAGATCATAAATATATTTATGCCAATTCCAAAATGTAGATATATTCGCAGCTTAAATAAATATCACAGATAAACTTTAACAGTAAACACAACTAATTCATATAACACACAGATACTTCAACTATACTTTGCATTAATGTCAAGATCCACTTACAACCCAAACACATCCTGTGCACACAGCCTAACAGGGTCCGCACACAGCAGGACTGAGGATCTCTGCACACAAAGCCAGCAGGGGTCCTTACCCAAAACAAAACAAATAGATCTTAACAGTTCGCACGTAGCATCAATCTATCGACTTACTTACTTACTAGACCCAACTATCTATCTATTTATAATATTGTAGCCTTCGCTATCCTATGGTCCAAAAATCGTGGTTTGCGGACCCTAGAGCTACCCTTTAACCCATTACAACACATTAGAGGCTTTGACCCACCCCAAAACTCCTACGCAGGACCGACTTTAAGAAAATTGTACCAAAAACGCAAGTTAGGGAACCCTGTTCCAACAGTTAATAACCTCAAAAATTTGACTTTGACTTAACAACCAAGGCCCAAGGGTCCAAAATTTCTCGAAATTCTCAATATTCCCTTGGCCTGGGACCTTTAAATTTTTATTTTTTTTAGGGACCCACGAATTTTTCCTTTGAAGAATTTTAAATCACCTAGGACTTAAAATTAATTAAATTTCTGGTTTAGGATTTTTACTTTAATTTGGCCAGAAAATTTAATTAATTGACTAAGAGGGGATTTAATTATTTTTCCAACCCTCTTTACATAAGATATATACATTTTGACACATGAAGGGGGGAAACCCATTCGTGATAGACCCTCAAATAGTTACCCAATTCCACAACTCAAAACATGATATAGTAGACCAAGTAGCTTGTAATAAAATAATCTAGCCAATTAGCTAGGATTATTCCCAAACTACTTTTACAAAGACTCGATAGAAAACACTAAGACTCACTTAGTATTTTGACGAAAAAATCCACCCTAGCTTTGGGGTGAGGCTGGAGGGAAAAACTCTGCCAATCACTTGTGTCGAGAAACACAAATGAATCAGTGAGACAAAAAACTTCCTAGGATAGAAATCATCACCAAAATACTAAGCTTACCTAGGTTGTTACATACATGATGGTCTTACTTAGGTCATTTACATCATACACATGCAGAATGGGTTTACATCGTTTACAAAACTGCCAAATGATGATGAGATATGAATGGCGTGAAAACCTCGAACATGATGAATCCCATTTGCAAAAATGGGGGTGTACTACTATGGGGTCGTTGACATAGAGTGGTCAACAGGCCCAACATAGACAATTATTACATTGTTTCTCCACATCTTCATGTATATTCTGACCGATATTTTGATGTACAAGAAGGCTTAGTTCCATTACAACAATATATGGACATGGGGATTATTCATTGATTATCTAGGGAGTAGGTATTTGGTAAGTTTCTAAAGTGTGGATACCTTACTTACACTTTTTGAAGTCTTACCTCCACTTTTAGCTTTTGACTTTCACCTTCACTTTTTTAAAAAGTGAAGTAGTAGTTTATCATTATGGGCTATATTTAGTTAAATTTAACCAAAGGACACTATCCTAAAAGACCTACTGTAACATCATAACTATTTATCTTTTTCACTATATATCCTTCTTCCCCTCCACCTTGGAAGGAAGAGAAGGGAAAGTTTGAATACATGTTTAATGCAACCTATTAGCATGTGGCTGGCTATCTTTGCATAGTGCATATACTTGGATTGTCAATTGGGAAGGCCCTTATCGTGACAAAGGATAGTCCACCCCTTAAAAACCCATATAGGGTACTTATAAAATTCTATGCTTGGTGATTTGGGAAATCCCATCATTTAAAATTCAATCTCTCAAAATAATAAGAACTTTCCATTTATAATCAGCCTTCATACCCTTGGATATGATTACTCCAATTTTCATTCTCTATTCTTTTGATTCACCTAGTAATGTAATTTTTAAGGACATGTTAAATCTGCCATCATGACTATCAATCTTGAAAGTTTTTGCTTCAAAAATGGTTGGGCGATTGACTCTACACCATAAATGTTACGGGTTATGGAATAGTACAAGATTAAATGTTACGAATTGAACCATGAAACTTCGTTTGAACACCCTCATTTGCAATTTTACTATAAATCTGAATTTATGGCTGTAAACTTCCTTAAAATCTCTAGCCATGTAAAGAGTTCACATTACAGCTTAAATATCAAGTACCCCTATTAAGGAGAAAGATATGAAATTGTGATGGATGGTCAAACGTCAAGGGTTTTATCAAAGAAAACTTGAGGAGATGATCAAACTACTTCAAACTAAAGCAACACCACACATGGAGAAAAAGGTTAAGGGTTTCCAAAATTTAGGTAAAAAACACCTCCTTCTGTGGTTTTCACTTTGTAGAACCTGAAGAATTCCATCCAATGGTTAATGGAGTCAAAATGAAAACACTACTAGAAAACTAAATATAGGAATACTGATGCAGTCAAAACCTAGAAAGAAATAAAATGAAAAGTGCCCAGCTTAATTGTACATCTGATCTCTTAGGTTTCAGGTGAAGTTGAAATTCTCATGCAACCATTCTAGTAGTAGCCCTGGAAATTCGTGCCCTTTCGAGTTTTCATTTCCTTTATTTCACTACATAGTACACAACACATTGCATCTTCTAGGGAGACATATTATTGGCTTTGGATGTGTAAGGAGTATCATCGTGAATGAATTTGAACTCATGGAATGTTGTGCCTATAATTACTTTGTTTGCCCAAGCACTGATGGTCCCATCACTACAATATCCTTTACATATCCCTGTAGGTCCACAGGCTTTGAAAGCAAAAGTGAGGGCCCAGTCATTGCAAACATCAGTCCAACTAAGCATGTCTCTAATGGGGAATGGAGGTATGAGATCTACTGCTGCTAATTTACTACAATTTTCTGCCCTAAGACTAGTGAATAGTGGGTGTATAAGGGTTTTGCACTTGTAAAATCTGTTGCTAAGTTTACTCATTAAGAGGAACTTTAAACCAGGTCCAAGCACTATTTGAGTTCCATCCACTTCACTTGTTGTAGCCATGCATATCCTTTTTTTCTACCTCAGGCTGCCAAATATGAAATGTGTTGGAATTTGAGTTGGAAATCTTTTAAACTCCAATGCTTGTTGGCACTAGAATGGCATTAATGTGCACACTTTTCTTTCTCAACTTCAGAATGCTCGTCATTTTCAACTGCAAGTTCATCTTTATGAATGTTCAATTCTACTTGAATAAAGGGTGTCACATTTATGCAGAGAGGAACTTTTCATTCCTTTTTTTGTGGAATCTCTTCCCCTGAGTGTGAGCTAAAAGCTCTCTGCACTGCGATATCTTGGCATTGATGTGATTATTCCTGAAAATACTGAATGTTAATGTGTGTAGCTAGTGGATGACGACAATGTGGCCGTGTGGTAACCTCTTTCAGTTGTTATGTTCAATTTTTCATAACTTGTACTCATATAAGACTCTCCTGACCATTGAATCGTCGAATCGTATAAGACTCGGGAACGACCTGTAAAAAACTCGTATCAGACTCGTCAAAATGCAAAAAAAACTTAAAATATGGTAAATTTTAAGCAGAAAAAATAAACTAATGATAATTCCAGTGATTTATAAGTTATAAAAACCACAATATATACAATAATTCATAACATCATATCATATCTATAAAAGTACAACATAACATATTCAATTTTTTTAAGAAAAACATTTAGATATTGAATAAGAAAATTAATCGTGATTCCATAATTGAAATAAAAAATGTCAGCAAGTTCAAAATTCAAATACATATGTCATAAATGATGAATGATTGTCTCATAACAATCTTGAGTCTCATCACTCATGGATGACCATGCCTATAATAAGCCCTCTGGAGCTCATCGTAGCATCGAAAGGCTGGAGCAACTGTGAGGTAGGTGTATTGGTAGTCTCCATTTGAGATTTCAAACTAGAGAGATCCTCGGTCTCTTCGTCAAGCCAAATCAAATCAAGGAGCCTCTCCTCCACAACCCAATCAGACTCTAAATCAATGGTATCCAATAAAATTGGATATGTATCCTTTGGTTGCACTTGTTTTGTGAGCATTTGAATGTTGTAGTAGATGAAAACCAACTTCTCCAACCTCTCATGCTCCAACCCGTTTCTCTTTTTGCTGTGGATGTGCTCAAACACTAACCAATTGCGCTCACAAGAAGAAGCACTACAGGGTTGACTCAGAACTCTGATGGAAAATTCTTGTAATTAAAGTGCTTCAGAGCCACAATCTATCCACCAATGAGCTGTAAAAAAATAACAACAAAGATTACCAGTTTGCAATGCCAACCATATAAAAGAGAACTAGAAAAATTACAAGATAAGTTCAAACAATTTGCACTTACAAGGCATTATATTGTCCTTGAGACGTTGGCTTGAGCTGAATCCAAACATGCCAGATGCTTCCTTGTACATATCTTGTTGTAGGTTGATTTTGTCCTGAATATCTACATCAGGGAACATCTTCTCAAGGCATATGATGACACCTCTCATCACCTTGAGATCTCTTTCAATGTTAGACCCCTCATTATAGACATTGGGGGAATTTTTAGGTCTAAAATGGGCCTCCTAAGAAAAATGTACAAAAAAAATACACTTTATAAGAACTAATAGGATTCAAGATGATGGTGTCAACCATGGGGGATGATTCACCATTTTTGGAGTAAAAAAGTAAAAAGATTAAAAATAATAAAATAATAAAACTACTTTTTCAACTCGTATTTTTAACTTATCTCCCTAAATTTTTACTCAAATTTCAAGCGGGAGTACTCGTTGGATGAAAAATTTAATTTCTCATCCAAGGAGTATCCATGTTGCATACTTTTTATGGACTCTGCTACACGAAAAATGAGAAATACATGAAAAACATGATTGCAATTACGTGTTTTCATGTATTTCTCATTTTTCGTGTAGCAAGGTCCATCAAAAGTATGCAACATGGGTACTCTTTGGATGAAGAATCAAATTATGCATCCAACGAGTGTTTCCACTCAAAATTTGAGTAAACCCATAGGGAGATAAGTTGAAAATACGAGTTGATTTTTTTTCTTTCTTATTTTTCCCACTAAAATTATTTTATAATTTCATTAGGAGGCCCATTTTAGACCTTAATATTCCCCTAATGAAAAGCTCTGATTGAGATATGCTCCTGCTGCATGCAATGGTGAATGTAGTTGTCTGTCCCACCTGGAATCAATAATTTTCCATAGAGGGAGATATTTAGATTCATCTTCCTTATAGAAAGTCCTTATGGCCTCTTTGGCCCTATCCATGCCCTCATAAATATATCCCATTGGAGGTTTCTCTGCATCCATCAATCTTAAGACTTTCACAAGGGGCTCAGTGAAGCTGCCAATCTCAGTGACTTTGTCCCACAAACTATCACCAAAGATAGATGCTTTCACAAATAACGCTTCTAGTTTTGTGCTATCTTTCCAAAATACCCATTGTTGGCCACAAATTTTTTTTCACAAATCTTGGTACTCATACAAAAGGCTTTTGAGGGAAATAAAGTTTGTAGCAAATCGTGTGACAGCTAGGCGACTAAGCCCACCCTGTGTGAATTCCCTCATAAGGTTCAAGACCCAAGCATGATTATAAATATACTTGGTAATTTGCTTGCATTCTTGCACAACATCTTGCACCCACTCCAACTTCCCAATGTCATCTATTATCAAGTCTATGCAATGGACAACGCATGGGGTCCAAAAAATGGTGGGATATTTGGCACAAAGAAACCTTCCAGCTGCTACATAATTTGCTGCATTGTCGGTGATTACTTAGACAACATTTGCAACCCCAACTTCCTCCACCACATCAGCCAAAAATGTAAAAATCAAATGTGTATCTTTTACATTTGCAGATGCATCAATGGATTTTAGGAACATGGTTCCTTTAGGGCAAGCTGCAATTTTTTATTATTATTGTTCTACCCCTCTGATCTATCCACCCATTAGATATAATTGTAAAACCTGTAATTTTCCATGAGATTTTAATGCTCTCCAATTGTCCCTTGACACACTCAATCTCCTCATATAGCTCTTTCCCCCTAAGTGCATTATAAGATGGGGCTTTGTATCTAGGGCCAACACTTGCAATGGAAACCACCATGGGCTGATAAAAATATGACTTTGCATAGTTGAATGAAAGACTATTATGGTACCAAAACCTCCTCACTGCCATATATGCCTCCTTCCTCTTCTTTTCATTAAAAATATCCAAGGTTGTTTGAGATCCTGGAGTTGTACGAGTGAAGAAAGAAGATGTTATACTCTTTTTTTCCATAACACTTGAAGATGAGTTACCAATACCTGGACTTTGAATATGTGTTTCACTCTGAGATGAAGATCTACCTATCTCAATAATCTCACCCTTCCTTCTTTCCCTCTTAGAAGTTTCTGCTTTAATGGCTTCCAAAAAAACTTCCATTTCAATAGTGACTTCATCGGGAAAATTTTGACAATATCCCACACCATTCATAGGAATTCTAGCTAGGTGGTATTTTAGCCTGTTTATGACTGCATGCAATATGGCATTGCAATAACTGCACTTGACATGGTGGTAATTACCGACAACGATTCGTTGACCATGTGCCCATGCCGAATCACGAGACTTTCGAGAACCCTTTGGTGGCATGGTGACGAAATGTGGAAGAAAAAAAATTTAAATTTTAAAATCTAATTGATATTTTTTAATTTTTTTTGCTTTTAAATTTAAAATTTTTTTTGGCCCTGTGGCTAAGTTTATCAACCACACATGGCCACTACGTGGCTAATAAAATCAACCACAGGGCCTGCGGGATGCCTCCTCAACTAGAGGGCTTGCGGGCTGCCTCCTCAACCACATGGCCTATGGGCTGCCTCCTCAACCACAGGGCCTGTGGGCTGCCTCCTTAACCTGCAGGCCCTGTGGCTGAGTTTCCCAGCCATACAATGGCCCTGTGTGACTGAGAAACTCAGCCATAGGATTGCAGGCTTAGGAGGAAGCCCACAGGCCATGTGGCTAAGTTTCTCAGCCACCCAACGACCCCGTGTCGCTGAGAAAATTAGCCACAAGGCCTGCAAGCTAAAAAGAAGGCCCTTGTGGCTGAGTTTCTCAACCACACAAGGCCATTATGTGGCTGAGAAACTCATCCACAGGGCCAAAACAAATTGCAGATTGCACCTCTAAGGGTTGCGGGGTTACTTCTCTCTTCTTCATTTCCATATTATTTTAACAAGGGACTATACTCAGTCTCAATAAATTTCTCGCGATATACCCTATATCACTTTCCACTTTGCATAGATCTGGATCCAAAATTAAGCCCAAACATTAATCTAACTGCATTCATAGTACGTCCTTTTCACATAAAAGCATTTCAATCCAAATCTTCAAATAATTTAGATACTTACCTCGCGGTCCCTTGAAAAATATCTGCTTAGCTTCGCTGTAAGATACATACATGTCTATAGTGAACTCAGTGATACATACATGTCTATACTTGCCTTACATCGCTTTATATATATTTACATCAATACAAAACCATGGTCCATATACAATGGGTTAGAAAAAATAACCCAATACCCGTTACAAAATGAGGGGCTTCGACCCACCCTGAAGCCCCTGAACACCACACGATAGATTTGAATTCACGGTACCACACACTTTTCTCCTCAAGATGCAGAGTCTTTTGACCAAAAATAGACCAAGTTGGGTTGCACCCAATACATAGCTTCGAAATAAGGGTGGAAAATTGGTGTGTAGATATAAGGCACCATGGGAGCTATGCAAAATGTCAAGACTTTATGTTGATGAGAGTGTAGAAAAAGTTGATGAATCTAAACGAAATGATGATATATTAAATACACATAATAATGAAACATTGATGATGTTGCATGAAAATATGGATTGGAATCTTGTTCTTTTTTAGGCATGTTGTGATTAAATACATAGCAAAATATGCAACAAAAGCAGAAAAAGGGTTAGAGATCTTCCATGATACGTTGATGCATATTTCTTCTATTCAAAATCCAAATGGACAAGCAACACATGCATATAGAATTTTTTTGTGATAGACTATCATTGACAGGGACATAAGAGCACAATAAACATGTCATATTCTTGATTTGAATTCTCTCAGTTACCAAAGTTAACTAAGATATTTTCTTCATTGATGTAACTAAAATTACATGGAAAAGAGAATAAAAAACCATATGTGAAAAAAACTTAAAGAAGAGGAAACATAAAGGATATCATAATACAATTCACATAATAGATTTTGATAATGGGGTTCTTCCTGTGTGAACTAAGTCTCCGGGCCCTCGGTCAAGAGTGGGGAGGTTGATTCATTAGTCTTTGCAAAAGATGATGAATACATGGAAAAATATCTGTCAAAAAAAGGATGAAACTCTTACCTTGACTGACATGTCTCTCCTACTAAGATACATTCTCCTACAAATAATTCTCACTCACAAGAGCTTTCTCCTTAAACAAGACAAAGAAATGATCTCTCAAAAAAGTGGCATAAATGGACACTCTCACATAAGTGGTAATAATTCCCTTTAAATTCACTAATTAGATTCAA
The DNA here is from genome assembly GCA_034641835.2 of Pinus albicaulis. NCBI lineage: Eukaryota > Viridiplantae > Streptophyta > Pinopsida > Pinales > Pinaceae > Pinus > Pinus albicaulis. The sequence goes on from CM076581.1 coordinate 255,628,490, forward strand.
AACATACTCATCATCATCATAATTGTATCGAATTTTTGACACCAATGGTTATAAACATTACTGATTTCTGTAAAAGTATCAACACGACCCTATTTCATCACTGAACCATCCCATTTTTCGTGAAACAACTAAAATGATAAATTTCCTACAAAGATTTAGATCTCGTTGCCCTACTACAACATACAGAGATCACCATAACCTACAACATTCATCGATCCTTTTTCCAAAACAAAAACAAGAAAAGTGGCCAAAATGCATCATTGTACCTCCCAATATGACGATGGCCTAAAAATTCGCTGCTTAAATGCAAAAATAGATTGCACCATCACGATCCTTATGAAAAATTGTGAAATTTGAGTATAAAGTTGACCCCATTTTCTCACTGTCAATTCTGGGCCTCCAAGGAATCTAATATATTCGTCACATATTCCCTGAATCAAGGTTCCTCCCTCGGTATGCATGACTATATTGTCTCCTGGTTTTTTCACATGGTTCCTCTCAACTCTTGTGGTCTCAGCGAATGAATGGAACTAGTTTTTATATAAATTTTGCGCGAAGTTTCCAAAGGACAAGTTTGTGGATCGTTAGTGTTCAAGCGTATTGACTGGGGGCGGGCATGAGTTCCAACCGTGTGGCATCCCTGTATTGGCGTGTTTGTATTTAAATGGTTGGTGCACTGTATAATTATTTTGGACGACAATTGTTCGATTTTGTATTGGGGTTGTCGATTAGCAAGACGACCAACTGGCCAGTGCCGATATGATCCCCGCCGACCCAGCAATATTTTCTCTAGTCACTTGGCTATTGGGCCATGGGCGAGGTCTCGTGTCAAATACGTAGGCCTTGACCCCCTTACATAGTTTAATATATATTTAAAACAAACGACCGTTGCGGGTTGGTAGGTTCGTCGAGCCTGCCATCCCCTTTTTTATAATATTTTTTTAATTTGGGTTCATATAGAAAACTATCTGCTGTATTTTTATGGGTTACTGACAAAATTAAACAAGTTAAAATTTGGTTATTTCTATCAACCATGCAACGCTAATTTTTTGCTCGGTTATTTGCTGCCAAATTTAGCAGGTTCTGCCAGATTTAGCTGAAAAACCAAATTTAGTGAGCCTCCAAATTTATTTTGTGACAAAAATATTTATCCTTTGACTTGAAACTTCGACTATTAAAAACTTTCACATATGAAGGCATATTTGGGTGTTGTCTGTGCCATTAGAATTAGGATAATAATGTTTTCGATCTGGTATTGGTTTCCATGAAATCCAAAGACTTCAATTTTTTAACCTCTCTAGTTCCACCTAGATCATTCCTCCCCCCTGAGGATATTTTGGTCCTCCAAAAGCATAAACATGACTGCAATCTCAATATGCATAATATATGACTCTAACAAGCCACTTTCCCTTTCCTTCACCTCTATTCTTCGAAACTTGGAGTGATGAAACAAACACCTGTATCATATGCAAACATGTAACTTCTAATACATGTTCAATTAAAAGACCAATCATGACCCATGAAAACCCCATACTTTCCAAGAGTTTATAACACACTCATGTTCAATTTTACATCAAAAACCAAACCCTTTGCTATCCAACTAAAAGGCCAAACCATCACCTTTTTGCATTCATAAGTGATTGAAAACACTGCACCACTTTTACAAACAACCACAACATGTGATTTACAAAATGAGGCCATGCTCAAATACTTGGAAAAGCTAATAAGTCTGGATGGAATCTTCTTGGGATGCAACTTTGGATGGAGCTCCCAATATGTAGCTCTTTGGCATCCTTTCTTGTCGCAATGGCTACAATGATTCTTTTTCCTCCAGAATTTCATAACCTTTGTTTTCCAATGATGTGGAAAAGGGTCTTCATGTCTTAGATACTTCTCGGTTTCCCTAACCTTCCTGTACAAGGCCATTCTTTTCCAACACTTCAAAATAACATGATTATTCAAACCACAAAATGTACATGGTTTTCTATGGCATAAACTTTGCTCATTATTACCAATTTTCTTGTAATAAAAAATAACATTAGAATGCTAAGACTTTTTATACCTTTCTTATTTGTCTCTGGTGTAAGGCTAATGATGAGAGATTTCCTTAACTCTTCCTTTTAAATTCTCAACTCCCTTTGGACATGACCCAAAATCACGTTCACTGGAAGGTTTTGATTCACTATCTCGGGCTTGTCACTTGAAGTCTCTCCTGTCTCTTCCTATCTGACATAACCCAATCCTACATGTTTTGTAAATTCCACCACTTTTATGGAATTCACAATTCCTTGGCCATTAAATCCTATTCCCTTTCCTTCATATCCCATCTTCTTCATTAATATCGAACCAATGTTTGTAGTGTGCTTTCCAAAAGAACCCAAATCATCATCATCATGTGAAAATGAAACTGAAGAATTACCAACATTGTTTACCTCAACTGTTTATTTTGAAGCAGATGATTATGGATTCACTAAGATCTCATTTCACATCAACCATTCAAAGGCCTCTTCCGTGGCTTGTAATTGAAGTTGCAATCTCTTCTTCTCCTCTTCTGCTTCTTGTAGAAGTCTCCTCAATTCAACATTTTCTTCTTGAAGGATCTAGTTGATCTATTCATTTCAATAATGAGAATAAGATGAAGAAGAATATTCACCCAAATATGGATATAGAGCATTATTCTATGCTCTCTCTTCCTCCTGTTCCTCTTTTTCCACTTTCTCCTCATAATTTTCAAAAAAATATATCTTCCATGTTTTCCATCATGTAGAATGCCTCGTGGATATCTTTGTTCTTCTCCATTTTCCTTCTCGTTTCATGTTATATCTATAGTTATGATTCCCACTCACAATTCACATCAGCAACAAGACTGCTCTGATACCAAACTTGATCCAAATTCTATCAGTGCCAAAATTAACCAAGATATTTTTCTTCAGTAACGTATTAAGAATTTCATGGAAAAGAGTATGAAAAACCACATGTGAAAAACAATTAAATAAGATTAAACATAAAGGAGATCATAACATAATGCACACAACATAATTTGATAATGGATTTCACCTAGCGTAGACTATGTCTTCGGGCCCTGGGTCAAGAGTGGTGAGGTCGCTTCATTAATCTCTGCAAAATATGATGAATACATGGAAAAATATTTGTCAACACAAGGATGGAACTCTTATCTTGAGTGGAATGTATCTCCTACAAAGATACGTTCTCCTACAAATAAATATCACTCACAATAGTATTATCCTCAAATAAGACAAAGAAATGATCTCTCACAAAAGTGGCATAAATGGACACTCTCACATAAGTGGCAATAGGTCCCTTTGAATCCATGGATCAGATTCAAAACATACTCGTCATCATCATAATTGTCTCGAAATTTTGAGACCGATGTCTATAAACATGGCTACTTTCTACCAAAGTGTTAACTTGGCCCTCTTTTATCATTGCACCATCTTAGTTTTCGTGCAACGACTAAAATGATAAATTTCCTCCAAAGATTCAGATATTGTTGTCCTACTGCGACATACAAAGATCACCAGAACCTACAATGTACATCCATCCTTTTGCCAAAAAAAGAAGAAGAAAAGTGGCCAAAATTCATCATTATACCTCCCACATGATGGTCACTTGAAAACTGACCGCTCAAATGCCAAAATAGATTGCACCATCGAAATCCTTATGAAAAATCATGAAATTTGAGTACCAAGTTAACGCTATTTTGAAACTACCAATCCATGGCCTCTAGGGAATCTACGAGATTCCTCACAGATTCCTGCATCAAGGTTCCACGCTCAAATTTTTTCCTCTAGAAAATTAGCTGCCTAAATTTAGAAATAGATTACGCCATCATGATCCTTGCGAAATTCTGAGCAATCTGAGTATAGAGTTGATTCCATTTCATTACTGTCAATTCAGAGCCTCTAAGGAATCTAAAAATTCCTCACATATTCCCTGTGTCAAGCTTCCGCCTCCTAGTGCTGTGTCAAGGTTTCTCCCTCGGTCTGCATGCTTATGCAGTGTCCTAGTTCTTCCACAAGGTTCCTCTCGGCTTCAGTGATCTCGGCGAATGAATGAAACTGGATTTTATATAAATTTTGGGTGGAGTTTCCAAAGGACAGGCTCGTGGGCCATTGGTGGTCAAGTGTATTAAGTGGGGGTAGGCTCAGGTTCCAACTCCGTGACCTCCCCATATTGGGGCATTTTTTTAACAATTGACGCATTGTGTAATTCCATTGGATGACAGTTGATGGATGCTATATTGGGGTCACTAGTTTGTGGGCCGGGAAACTAGCCGGTGTGGGTTCGATCCCCGTCGGCCTCATAATATGTGTTCTGGTCGTTTGGTTGTTGGGACATTGGTGGGGTCCTGGGTCAGAGCTGAGGGTGTTGACACCATTACATATTCTATTATATATTAAAAAAAATATCATTGGGGATTAATGGGTCAGCCGGGCCTGCCACCACATTTTTAAATAATTTTTTTATTTGTGTTCAAATAGAAACCCGACCGCCGGAATTTTAGGGGTCACCGGAAAAATTAAATAGGCAACAAATTGGTCATTTCTATTAACCGTGTAGTGTTAATTTATCGCTCAGTTAGTTTCCACCAAATTTAGTAGTTTCCGCTAGATTTAACCAAACTGCCAAATTTAGTTGGCAACAAAATTCCTGCTCCTTTGACTTGAAACTTTGACCGCTAAAAACTTGCACATACAAAGTTGTATTTTAGTTTCATATACACTGTTGGAATGAGGATGATGAGCTCTTCAATTTGGTCTTAGTTTTGATGAAATCCAAATACTTTGATTTTAGCCTCTCTACAACTGCCTAGATCATTCCTCCCCACTAAGGATATTTTGGTCCTCCAAAAGCGTAAACATGATTATAATCTCAATCTTTATAATAGATGCCTATGACATGCCACCTTCCCTTTCCTTCACCTTTGTTCTCTGGAACTAAGAATTATGACACTGACAATTATATCATATGAAAACCTGTAATTGCTAATACATGTTCAATTACAAGACTGATCAGGACCCAAGAACACCCCATACTTGACTAGAGTTTATAACACAATCATGGTCAAGTTTACATAATAAAGTAGACCCTTTTTTTATCTAACTAAAAGGAAAAAATATCACCATGTTGCATTGATAAGTGATGGAAAAGACTGCACCACTATTATAAACAACCACAACATGTGATTTACAAAATCCGGCCATGGTCAACTACTTATAAAATTTACCAACTCTTGATGGAGTATTCTTGGGACGAAACTCTAGATGGAGCTCCCAACATGTCGCTCTTTAGTGTCCTTTCTTGTCGCAAAGGTTGTAATGGTTCTTTTTCCTCTAGACTTTCCCGAACTTCATTTTCCCTTGATGTGGAGAAGGATCTTCATATATTGGCTTCTCCCTGGTTACCCTAGCCTAATTTTACAAGGCCATTCTTGTCCAATACTTGGCAAGAACAGGGTTATTCAAACCAAAAAATGCACATGGTTTTGTATGCCATAAACGTTTCTCATCATTACCAATTTTCTTGAAATCAAAATGAACATTAGAATACTGAGACTTTGTATACATTTCTTGGTGCAAACATGGCGAGATAGCTTGCCTGAGCTCTTCCTTTGAAATTCTCACCTCCCTTTGGAGATGACCCACAATCATGATCACTAGAAGGTTGTGATTCACTCTCAACATCTTTCACTCTCTTGAAGAGTCTCATATTTCTTCCTTTTTGACATAGCCCAATCCTACATGTTGTGGTAATCACACCACTTGGATAGCATTCAAAATTCATTAACTCTTAAGACCTTGCCTTCATATCCCATCTTCTTCATCAATATAAAACCAATTCCTATAGTGTGATTTTCAAAAGCACCCAAACCATCATCATCATGTGAAAATAAAACTGAAGAATTAACAACATTGTTTACCTCAACTGGTGATTTTGAAGTAGGTGATGATGGCTTCGCTAAGCCCTTGTTTCACTTTAACTTTTCCAGGCCTCTTCGGTGGCTCGTAATTGAAGCTGCAATATCTTCTTACCCTCTTCTGCTTCTTGTAGTAGTCTCCAATTGAACATTTTTGCTTGAAGGATCCAATTGATATACTCATTTGAATAATGAGAAGAAGATGAAGATGAAGAATATTCACCTAAAAATGGAGATAGAGCATCATTCTCTGCTCTCTCTTTCTCCTGTTCCAACTCTTTTTCCACTTTCTCCTCATAATATACAGACAATATATCCACCATGTTTACCATCTTGTAGAAGACATCATAAAGATATTTTTCCTTCTCCATTTTCCTTTTTGTTGCATGTTCAATATTTTGTTATCATTCACGCTAACAATTCACATAAAAAATAAGACCACTATGATACCAAAATTGATCTAGATTCTCTCAGTTGCTGAAATTGACGATTTTTTTTATTTTTTTTTTTTTATTTTTTATTATTTTTTTTTTTTTATTTTTTTTTTTTTTTTTTTTTTATTTATTTATTTTTTTTTTTTTTTTTTTTTTTTTTTCAGTGATGCATTTAGAATTGAAAAAACACATGTACAAAACTCTTAAAGAAGAGGAAACATAAAGGAGAACATAAGACAATAGTTAGAGGAAATTTTAGCCTAAAAGTGGTCTCCTAAGGAAAAATAATAAAATAATAAAATAAGACTTGTGAATTTTGGATGGAAAAGAAGAAAACTACTTTTTCCAATTGTATTTTTAGCTTATCTCCTTATAGGTTTACTAAAAGTTCAAGCATAGACACTCGTTGGATGCATAATTAAATTCCAAATCCAACGAGTGCGCATTATGCATACTTTTGAGAAGACCCACATTGATAAAAATTAAAGATACATTAAAAAAACGTGTTCAACACACTTTTTGAATGTATCTTCAATTTTTATCAATGTGGTTCTTCTCAAAAGTATACATAATGGGTACTCGTTGGATGTATAATTTAATTCTGCATCCAACGAGTGTCTACACTTGAAATTTCAGTAAACCTCTAAGGAGATAAGCTAAAACTACAATTAAAAAAAAATATTTTTGCTTCTTTTACCTCCAAAATATTTGCATGTACCTCTTTTTATATTTAAATGCTTTTTATTGGTTTACATATTATGACATAAAAAATACGTGAAAATTTAATGGGTACTTTTAGGTTGAAATTTCCTCTAATGCGACACACAACATATTTTGATAACAGAGTTTGTCTAGTGTGGACTATGTCTTGGTGCCTAGGTGAAGAGGTGGGAGCCCGCTTAATTAGTCCCTGCAAAATATGATGAATAAATGGAAAATATATATCCGTACAAGTATGAAACTCTTATCTCTAGTGGCATGTCTCTCCTACAAAGAGACGTTCTCATACAAAGATATATCACTCACAAGAGTCTTCTCATCAAACAAGACAAATAAACTATCTCTCACAAAAGTGGCATAAATGGACACTCTCACATAAGTGGCAATGATTCCCTTTGAATCCATTGATCAAATTCAAAACATACTCACCATCATCATAATCACCTCAAAATTTTGAGACCAATGGTTGTGAACATGACTACTTTTTGTCAAAGTGTCAATATGTCCCTCTTTCATCACTACATCATCTTCGTTTTCATGAAATGACTAAAAGGATAAATTTTCTGCAAAGATTCAAATCTCTTTATCCTAATAAAACATACAAAGATCACCAAAACCTGCAAAATACATCCATCCTTTTGCTAAAATAAAAATAAGCAAAGTGGCCAAAATGCATCAGTATACCTTCCAATCTGACAATGGCCTAAAAATCAGCTCCTCAAATTCCATAATAAATTGTGTCATCGCGATCCTTACAAAAATTCATGAAATTTGAGTATAAAGTTAACCCCATTTTGAAACTTCCAAATTTGGGCCTCCAGGGAATCTAAAATATTCCTCATAGATTCATGCATCAAGGTTCCACCCTCAAGGTTTTTCCATTCGAAATTCGAGAGCTAAAATGCAGAAACATATTATTCCATCGCAATCATTCCAAAATTCTGAGAAATTTGAGTATAAAGTTGACCCTGTTTCGTCATTGTCGATTCTGGGCCTCCAAGGAATCTAAAATATTCCTCACATATTCCCTACAATAATGTTCTATCTCTTAGAACTGCATCAAGCTTCCACCCTCGGTCTATGTGCAAGTACTGTGTCATGGTTCTGCTGCGTGGTTCCTCTTGCCTCTGCTGGGTGGTTCCTCTCGGCTTTGCCAGTCTCAACGAATGGATGAAACTAGTTTTTATACAAATTTTAGGTGAAGTTTCCAAAAGGAAGGCCTATGGGCCATTGCTAGTCAAGCATATTAAGTGGGGTCGCGCCTGGGTTCCAACATCGAGGCCTCCCTGTATTGGCGCCTTTATTTTTAAATGGTTATTGTGTTGTGTAATTCCAGTGGATGAAGGTTGGTGGATGTTGTATTGTGGCCACTGGTTGGTGGGTCGACCAACTAGTCGACGCAGGTTCAATCCCCGTTGGACCCACAATGTGTTTTGGTTGTTTGGTTGTTGGGTCGTGGGCGTGGTAACGAGTTAGAGCCACGGGCCCTAATATATATTTAAAAAATATTGAACGTTAGGGGTTGGCAGGTGTGCAGGGCCGGCCAACCCTATTTTTATTATTTTTATTTTATTTGGGTTCAAATATAAAATCCATCACCATAGTTTTAGGGGTCACTTGAAAATTAAGCAATTGACAAATTGGTCATTTTTGTCAACCATACAATGCTAATTTATCGCTCGGTTATCTACAACCAAATTTAGTCGGACTTTCAAGTTTACTGAGCCTCCAAATTTAGTTTTTGATGTAAGTCCTCCTCCTTTACCTTGAAACTTTGATTGCTAATAAATTATCAATATGAAATCATATTTGAGTGTCCTCTGTGTCATTGGAATTAGGATGACAAGGTCTTTGATATGGCCCTAATTTCATTGAAATCCAAAGACTTTGATTTTTGAGCCTCTCTAGAGCCACTTGGATCATTCCTCCCCACTAAGGAGATTTTCTTCCTCCAAAATCATAAACATGACTACAATCTTGATCTGCATAATATATGCCTATGATAGACCACCTTCCCTTTCCTTCACCTTTTTTCTTCAGAAATCAAAACGATGAAACTGGAACATGTATCATATGCAAACCCGTAACTGCTATTACATGTTCAATTAAAAGACAAATCATGACCCAAGAAAACCCCATAATTTCCAAGAGTTTATAACACACTCATGGTCAATTTTAAATCAGAAACCAAACCCTTTTCTATCCAACTAAAAGGCCAAAATATCACCATGTTGCATTCATAAATGATGGAAAACACTTCACCACTTTTACAAACAACCGCAACATGTGATTTATAAAATGAGGCCATGTTTTACTACTTAGAAAAGATACCAATTCTAGTTGGAGTTTTGTTGGGATGTAAATTTGGATGGAGCTCCCAACATGTAGCTCTCTGGTGTCCTTTATTTTTGCAATGTCTATTGTAATGGTTGTTTTTCCTCCAAAATTTCTTGATATTTGTTTTCTCCTGATGTGGAGAAGTGTCTTCATGTCTTGGATTCTTCCTAGTTTCCCTAACCTTCCTATACAATGCCATTCTTTTCCGACACTTAGAAAAAAATGGTTATTCAAACCAAAAAATGTACATGGTTTTCTATGTTGTAAACTTTTCTCATGATTACCAATTTTCATGTAATCAAAATGAACATTAGAATGCCAAGACATTTTATACCTTGCTTGGAGTTCTCTGGTCCAAGCCTGACAATGAAAACTTGCCTTAGCTATTTCTTTCAAATTCTCATCTCCCTTTGGAGACAACCCACAATCATGATCACCAGAAGGTTGTGATGCATTCTCAGCATCTTTCACTATTTTAGACTTGTCGCTAGAAGAATCTCCTGTCTCTTCCTTTTTGACATAGCTTAATCCTGCATGTCATTGTAATTCCACCATTTGAATGCCATTTACAGTTCCTTGTCCATTAAATCCTAGGCCCTTGACTTTATAACCCGTTTGCTTCATTAATATCGAACCAATGCATGTAGTGTGTTTTTCAAAAGCACCCAAATCATCATCATCCTGTAAAAATGAAACTGAAGTATCACTAACAATTTTTACCTTAGCTATTGATTTGGAAGCAGGTGATGATGGGTTCGCTAAGCCCTCGTTGCACTTCAACTTTTCTGAGGCATGTTTCGTGGCTTGTAATTGAAGGTGCCATCTTTGTTTCTCCTCATAGGTTTCTTGTAGAAGTCTCCTCGATTCAGAATTTTTGGATTGAATCACGAGAAGAAGACAAAGAGAAAGAATATTCACTTGAAGATGGAGATAGAGCATCATCCTCTTCTCTTTCTTTCTCCTGTTCCTCTTTTCCACTTTATCCTCATAATCTGTAAACAATATATCTACCATGTTTTCCATCATGTAGAAGGCCTTGTAGAGATATTTGTTCTTCTCATTTTCCTTCTTGTTGGACATTCAATCTCTAGTTATCATTCACACTCACAATTCACATTAGCAAGAAGACCACTCTGATACCAAAATTGATTCAGTTCTCTCAGTTATCGGAATTAACCAAGATCTTTTTTTCAATGATGTTTTAAATTGCATGGAAAAGAGTATGAAAACCACATGTGAAAAACAATTAAAGACGAAAAAACATAAAGGAGATAATAAGACAATGCAAACAACAAAATTTGATAACAGAGTTCGTCTAATGTGGACTACGTCTTCGGGCCCTAGGTCAAGAGTGGGGACACCACTTCAATAGTCTCTGCAAAAGATGATGAAAACATGGAAAAATATCTATCAACACAAGGATGAAACTCTTATCTCAAGTGGCACATATCTCCTTCAAATATATGTTCTCCTACTGTAACAACCCCAAATTTAACATGCAATTAATTATATCATATAAACAATGAATAAGAAACTCAAAAATGGTTTAACTAATCATCATGGAATTTTCAAAAACATGAGCAAGACGACTTACCTGTAATGGTGATTTTCCTTACTTGAGGCTCCAAGGTTGCACGCTATTTGAATCCTGTTGGCCGCAACAAGTTTTTTGGGACAACTCTCCACCCAACCATAGGCTCAATTGTATGTAATCTTTCCAAAGCTGGCCACCCTCGAGCCCTCAATCAATGTACTACTTCCAGGGTATCCTTTGCCTCACAATACCTTTCTCTCCAGAGAATAGATGAAAGAATGAATGCTTCAATCTTCCTCAATGTCTATTAAATAGACCAAACAATGGAATGAGAACCACATGCACACATTCACTGTGTCAACATGCAACTTAAGTTTTACTTAATTTAGTGTTCTCTTATTTTTTGTTAGCTTTACTTAATTTGGTGTTCTCTTAGTTAATCTTTCTTTCTATTAGTTTCTTAGTTTAACTCTTTGTTAATTTATTTACTTTTGTTAATTAATTCTTTCTTTAACTTTACTTATTGTTTATTGTTTTAGGACTCTAGTTTATTATTTACTATTTTATTTAGAACTCTAGTTATTGCTTTATTTATTATTTATTTATTATTCTCTTGACTATTTATTTATTTACTTATTTATTAAATTAAATTATATTATTTATATATTATTTATTATTTTATAATTATTATGGGACATTACATACGCCCCCCTCTTCAAGGAACTTTGTCCCGAAGTTAAGTATTTAATTAAATTAAATTATTTATTATTTATTACTTCATGTGTGACCAACACCCTCTGCTGAACTAGTATAACCAGCAGGCATCGAAAGTTCTTCACAGCACCCGATAAATCTCAAGGAATCTATGTCCTTTTTCCCACTTTTGGAACCAGGCATAAGCCTCCCCGGTCTGTCCCTAGCCAAGGCTGGCCCCAAGGCTCGCGCTCGACTTAGACCTCATCTGCCCCAGGGCAGGCATCCGGTCCCAGTACTTAATGACTTTGAGCATCTCGCAAGGCTGGCCCACTCCCTCCACAGCTCCTTCAGGTGTACAGCCCCAGGCATCGAAGTCTTACACCCACTTCCAGACTTTGGTGTTCCCATCCAATACCAGGCACTTGGCCTACAATATCATGCCCTTGGCCTCCTCAAGATGGTCCCATAGCCCTTTAAGAGCTATCCATCAAGAGATATACAAGACAAAGGAACCACTGGCATATGTAGTGTTGATTGAGTTTGTCCCCATCCCATATGGTGTTACATATTCTCGCTCATAGGTATGGGCTCCCACGAGATCATCAAATAAACCGGCCCTCTCGGCCCATTTGTGGATCTCCTGCCAATCATCGCATCTCAACATGCATCCAATGCATTAGTTATAATCATAACATCATAGAAAATAATCCATATGCCAGCTCTGGCATGTCATCGCGATAACATAACATCATTGTTAATCACCACATTATGAATAGTAAAGAACTGCATACTCATGTATGTCACAAAATCTGTATTGATTCCACATTCTTTGCATCATGAAATACCATCATAAGTTATAACATCAATATATATGAATCATGAAATCACATAATAAATTAACAAAATGCCAATATATATCTAGGATCATGAACCCTGTGCATATCTTATCCATCATTAGCATCAAATAAATAAATAAGCCACATGTATGCATAACATCATTAACCTCTCATAAAAACTATGTCCAATTACCTGTTTTTACATTATAATGGGTTGTACAATTCATACAACGAGTCTCCAAGATTACCTTATTCCCGCCCATATTGATTAAATATAGACTTAACGTTTTGTCACGTGTAGTATTGTAGAATTCTACGATTCACTTTTAGTATACCCTAATAATATGCTCCTATTACATCAATATCTTAAATTTTCACAATGTTTTCATGCACCTCATTCTCCTCAATTATTCATATACATCTATAGGTCACATTCATGTCATATCTGAATATTTCATAAAAAAAACTACATTTTTCGAAGATATTAGTAAAAATCTAATAAACATTATTTCTTATTAATAACACATCTCTTCACACCCATCTAACCAAATCCATTAATACTTTTCTATAAATTAATTCTCCATTTAAAAAAATTACTTCAAAACCACAATCTCACTCATATCATATCATAAACTATTTAATTTATGAATTTCATTCTTTACTATATCAATTTTTATCATAAACTAAATTTAAACTAAACTTTTACATAAATATTTCACTTTTCATATCTTATTCAAATATATTTATCTTTACTAAAATGATAACTTTATAATAAATAAAATGTAATTGTATTTTCAGCTAAAATTTTGTGAATCCCCTAGATGTTGCTCATAAGTAGTGTTACACTTGACTTGGTACAAGTGGTGGATTTGGTCTATTTAATTTTAACTAAATAAAAGAAAAGAAGAGAAGTTAAAAAAAAATAACTATGAAATTTAATTATATTCAGGGTTAGTAAATTTCAGCTATATCTGTTCATTTTTAGAAATAAATTAAATATTTATTTGATTAATTTGAATATTAGCAACACAATTAAGTGAAAAATCATAATTTAATTTTTTAAGAGTTTTTCTTTTAGTTTCTTATCACTCTTATAGATTTCATGCAAATTAATTCTCATACATTATGAAACAAAACCATAGACATTTTTTCATAAACCTTAAACAGTTTCACATTATATGTCAAAATATTTTTTAATCACTTGATACAAACAAACTTTTTAAAATCATATATAATTTTAATATATATATTCATTTTTAATAAATCATAAAATTCATTATATTATATACTAAAATTTAAATATAAATTATTATATTGTAACAAATATTTTTTTAGTTATATCATAAATTAACTCACTTATATTTTAAATAAAGATTAGATATATCAAAACTTCTTTTGATAAGTTTAAGATAATAATTAATAGTATTTACATACATACTATGCAATTTTATATTATATAATATATAAAACTAATTTTTATTTTATACTAAAATTTTATTATAAAAAAAAACTAGCAATTTTATATTATATAATATATAAAACTAATTTTTATTTTCTACTAAAATTTTATTATAAAAAAAAACCTAACATTCAGTTAAAAATCCTATTAATTATTATCACTTACTTCACAATCAATCAATTTATTATATAATTTTCCAATAAATATTTAATTCTAAAAAACTACAACAAAAAAAATGTGCAGTTTATTTCTAACTATTACTCAATTTGAATTACTGCAGTATTATTTTAATTAAATTACATCTGGTGAATTTGAATTATTGTATTATGTCACAAGTTTATTGTTTTGATTAAAATTTTAAGTATAAAAAAAAAGAAGACAAAACTGAGGTATTGGAAAACCACTTTTATTTCTTTTGAGTTTCTAGTGATTTCAATGATTCTCTATAGTTGTAAATTGTGAACCAATAACACAACCAACATACAATAGAAACAAATTGAGAAAATTCCAAAAGCGTTTGATTACAAATATTTAGAAACATTTAATTCTGATGATTCTCAGGCTCTTCACTCAACTTATAAAATTATCGATGCCAGGCAGGAATTTGAACTCGAGCTTCTTATATATGGTTATTTTTACCGAACATTCCGAAATGGCTCTATGATGCTTCTTTAAATTCTTGGGGCCAAGCATCTCGGCCATAAAATTTGACAATGTACTACAACAAACTGAAATTTGTAACCTCCGACAGTTAGATTTTAAGCCTGAGTTCCAAAAGCCACTTGGTTCTCATGATCCACAGTAGGATTCCATCTTCCTCGATTAACACAAACTAATTTTCTATTAGGGTGAAATCTAATTACAAATTCTCGTTATAATGGCCCATAAAAACATGAATTAAAAATCTTGGAACTCTAAAAATATGAATGAAAACTTGGAAAGCTTAAAAATATAAAATAAAATTCATAATTTAGGGTCGAACTTGGAATATGAAATACAACCATAATTTTTTTAGATAACGAAAAATTTATAATTTTGAATTTGTTGCTAAATTCCAGTGCAATTTTTAAAAAAAATAGTGTTTTAGAGAGTTTGTGTCGTGCTGTGGTTGATTATCACCTATGGGAGGCCATTTTGGTGGTTAACGAATTCTCCATGGATATCACAGGATGTCAGAAAAGTGAGATGAGCGGCACCAATTTCTGCAGCTTGCAAACGCCCAGACTTCACGTTGACAAACAACAGATCTCTGTAACTCCCCTATATATGCATTTGGGACTTAGTGTTGTGATACAAGTAACTGCTGTGTGCTTCTATTACATATTTGGGTTGTTCAGTGCTCTTCACATCTCACGATGATCGAAGAGGATCAATTTCCATGTTATTCAAGTTTCTATAGGTAATGTGTATGCTGATTTTGTTATTAACCAGCCACTCAATCGCTCTGTGATTGCTATTATATAAGGCACCAAACGTTTCATTACTTTTTGAGGCTTTTGTTATTTCAAAAGTTTTTTGTTTATTTTTGCTGTAATAATTTCAACCTGCATAATGCTTATTCGCCCCCTTTTAGCTCTCTTCGAGCTTCCAAAGTCTTTCAAAGTCTTTGTGGACATAGAAAGTTTAAAAAGCAGAGGAATTTCAAATCTGCAGCATTCATGACAGATGTGAGGTGCTCCAGTCGATGCAGTGCCATCCTGTGTAGAGCTGCAAACTAGGTGATAGGGGGCATGGAAGTTTGGCATGATGCATCGGGGTAGTCTATGAATTTGGGGTATCGCTGCACGGACATATGCTCACTGATGATGTTTGACATACTGTTAACAAAGTTTAGAATTCCTTGTTCTTGAGTTATTGACGGTTGTGTTATCATTAGCTCCTCACATGTACATGTAAGTGATTCCTTCTTCTGCCATATCGGGTGTGGTTTTGGGTTTTCACATGAGGAGATTTAAATCATATGAGATGGGAAAGTTCTCCATATTGATGGTCAATATCGTTATGGTTTTCCTCAAACCATACATACATTGCCATTGGACTTATGGTTGTTCAAGAGAATAACAGAGAGAATTTATTCTCATCGTTTGACTCTTGTTCGGACGCCACAAATCAATATGATAAATGGTTCTTTCGGTGGCGCAAGTGGATGGATTTTATTATCATCTCTCGTCCATGTAAGAGTATAGGTTTCAGGTTTTGCAAAAGGTGGTGGTCATTACCAGGGTGTGTTTGTTGCTGTTGCTGTCAAGCTTAGATGGGTAGGAATGGTCCTGATTTTTCGTATTGCTTTCTTGCTTGAAATATACAAGTTTATTTTCCGATCTCCAAATTGGAAATTTGGAAAATTTTCCGGGCATGTCTCGATATCCTCGTTTTTAAAAAACACTAACAGTGGCGGCGGGGGGTGATCGGGTAGGACCTGTGGCGGGTGCAGATGATCAGAGATGCTCAGTGGTGGTTGCAAGCTTTTTATGGTGTAGTCTTTGTTCGACGTATATATGAACGGATGATCATATGTTGGAATATTCTGGATTAACCCATTGGGATGTACGCCCTTACTATTATTGTCTTATCGCCATTTATGGGTTATTATATCGAATCCTTGGTTCTTTGAACTTTCTAATTTGGTCAGGGTTGGTTGGTGGGCTCGTTCATTATAGGCTGACGTTCACCTGGAATTTTCATTTACTTCTCCTGAATATCACATGTCTCAAGATGTCATCAAATCTGTACAAAATTCCCTCTGATATCTTATTAAATGGTTTATTTATTGAAGATAACGGATTCAAGATATTTCAATTTTAAGTTGGTTTTGAACGTTACCACTTGTTGCTCTTTATTTTTATACAATCCGGGCCTGCAGTGCACACGCTTCCTTTTGGCCAAGATGTAATCTGGTTAATGCTCTCTGACATATGACCGGCATACAGATTTGGCTGACAACATAATAGGGTGGCGGCATTCTGACCTTACAGATGAATTGACTCCTGGTATGTTTTGATGTAATTTCAATATGGACGGTAACAGACCCAAGACTTCGCTGGTTGATAAGCCTGAATGTGGGGGTTGTGTTTCCTCGTTTGATTTTGATGCTGATGATGCTATCATCAAACAAGCTTTACAGGATTATTCTGCGCCTAAGGTAAATACACAGCGACGTCCCAGAAGGCATAATCGTCGTGGAGTTGGTGGCGGCAAGAGGAACATCTATAAACACAAGATGGAGATCAGAGAAGTAAGTTTGGACTATGAAGATCTCTGTATTAGAGTGGCAAGCTTGCAGAAACCGGCCGTTATTGGTAGGTGGATGTTTCCTGATAGAGAGGATTTTGACACAGTATCATGGATCAATCAAAAGTGGAATCCCATTATTGGTTACTCGCCCAAGGTCAGTAAGCTCCTCAATGGATGGTTCAACATCCATTTTATGGATGAGAAGGACGTTTTCAAAATCATTGGCAGGACTTGGGTTCGAGGTAGAAGCTTCATGCAACTCATTCCGTGGCATCTCGGCTTTAATCCCGTTCTGGAGGCTCCACAAAGTAGGGTGGTTTGAGTCAAACTCCTAGGTCTACCACTTGAATTTTAGACCCTCAAGGCGCTGAGGGTGATTGGAGACTCAATTGGCTCCACCAAATACATAGACCCTAGCATTGTGGGGTCATCTGATAAAAGGATTGCTTGGCTTCTTGTAGAGGTTGATTATGTGGCTGGTCTTCCAGGAGATATTGATTTACTTTGGTGTAATAGATGACATCGTCAACGTATAGATTTCTGGGGGATACCTTTTTGGTGTCTGATATGCCACAAGAATGGCCACCTGAGGGAACACTGTCCATATAGGCTGCGCATTGCTCGGGCGGATCTGGCGGTAAATGATGCGGGTGATGACCGTCAACACAAAGCTGTTTCGGGCACGTCGGGTGGCTTCCAATCAGGTAATACTGTTAACACGTCCTCTGATGAAGAAGCATATAAAACAACTGAGGGTCAATATGATTACTCTATTCCTGATATTGAGGTCCCTTCTAATATCACTAGTCTACCATCTGTTGCCCGTAATCTATATAGAGTTCTTGAATCCCAGATAGACCATGTGTCAAACTCTGCCCCCTCACCTCCCTTTAACATACAGGATGATCCTGACGCCCCGGTTCCATGTCCCTCTTTTGCTCCGACAGAATCTATTTTTCTTGACAATAATCCTATTTCTAGCTCTGCCCATATGCACAAGAAGAATAATTCTAAAGGGACATCGCCCAACTTTAACATTGCCGACAAGCGTCCTATGGTTCCCATCCACTCTGTTGGACATTATTCACCTTCAAATGACCCGCCTATATATAAGTCGTTCATGCTCTCTGGGGGGGAATCATCGCGTACATCTATTGGTATATTGTTAGAAGATAATACTGAGTTGGTGAGAAATCTTGGGTCTCCACACTGTTCTCCTGATAAATCTGGTCCTATTAATCTATCTGAATCTCCTAGGAACTCTATTGGGAGTGATATTGACTCCCTCTTGGGGAATCCCGACCTTGACCTGGCTGCACTAACAGTCTTTGACAAACCCACCACCTCACCCACAAAACAATCCACTGCTTTATCGACTGCTATTATCTCTATCAAGAAGAAGGAAAAAGCTGCATGCCGCCTGAATAAGGGTAAGCTAAAGTCTATTTCATTGTTTTCCGATGATGATGTGGGCCTCTTTGATGTTCCCACTACCAAATATGATGGTCCGGACAACTCTTCTAGGGCGCTTAGAGCAAGCCACCCTCGGCCATCTTCCCCATGACTCATGTTGTACATATTTCCTCCTTTATTCAAATTCTCACCATCTTTTCTTTTAAATCCATTTTCTAATGTTTTTTGAAGATCAAAAACCCCAATATCTCCATTTAATTTTATTGTCTCCGCCCGAAGATTTACTCTATAATGTCTAAAACACACATATTTTATATATTGGGCCGAAGCCCCTTAGACCTTAGCCCCTCCCGCCTTGATTTTCATGTGACCCGAGCTCCAGGACCACCGGCCGAAAGGGAAAGGGGCTATTTGTCTATTACCCAGGGCGCCGTCGCAACCGTCCGATCAAATTAAATCTACGGCGCGACAGTTAACCTATTTGCAGGGCCCCCCATATGTACACCGCACGCCCGAAACAGGCGGTATTACCCCGCACCACCCTCGCCAGAGCAGTGGTATTCCCCGCGGAGGCAGCGACGCCATAAATCTCGTGCCACGTGTTTTTGGTACGAATGGAAAACCGCCCATTTCTCGCGCGCTAAAGGTCATCCCATCGCCGGGCAGCGGAATTGGTTCGAGTCGTTGGATCTACCGGTCCTGATCTGACGGTGGGCGTTCTCCGGAGTTACACGTCCGTTATTCCATCCCCGCTGTGTTATATGGCCCGCCACCGTGTCACTTCCACCAACCTCCACCCGTTGATCCCTCCGCCACGTTGTCTCCCCACTTGTCCCTCATGCGCCTACGCGTCTCGACCCCGTACGCCCATGTGTTAAGCTACCATATATCTGTGGCGTCATCCGTGGCATTGTCTTGTCGTATATGGATATATAGATATATATGTGTGTGGGCGCGTTTTTCATTTTGTTTTCGTAGTTTTTATTCCTCCGTCACGCCCAAATCTTTTTATGGAAAAGTCGCCCTCCGCCTGGTCGTCAAGGCCCCCATTGTTTGCTCCCGCCAACCTGTGTGTTCCCGTCTTTGGTCTGTGTCCACATCATCCTCCATTTCCATGCCATCTCCTCCATCGTTCACGCCTTCGTCCGAGTCGGTCTTTCTGACATTTTTGAGGTTTTTGCAGGTTTCAAAATAGCATAGAAGGCGTTTTTATTCGTCGTCTCCATTTCAGAGATCAAGAACATACTAGAAGATGATCTTCTGTGGGCGAAATTTAATGAAAGAGACTGAGAACAAATGCATGAAATGACTGCCATTAAAGAAAATACAGATATAGATTCTCGGAACCCTCCAGAGAAGTTCGCCCTGCATTTAAGATCCTGGATTCTAATTCAAAATCAAGGGCCAGGCGTACAGTACTGAATTGAAGATTTTCTCAGGACTTTTATGGTAGCAGATTTGCCCTCAGCCAGAAGCACCTGATGTATATATTTTATTATTTACACATCTTGTACATAAGGAATTTTTATCTCCCAACATTAATTACGTATCTGAGATGGTTAGAGTATTTATTTATAACAGTCATTCATATGAAGAAAGGCGTGAATGTTTTGTGTTTTCCGCCATGTAATTCAAATTGAGTCATTAATTGTGCCTCGTCTCCCTCCTCCTCTGGAAGTTTCTGTCTTCTCTATAAATACTCAAAAATAAGACATTGTATAGGTTCCAGATTTCTGTCAGCGAACTGTGCAGCAAGAAGACTACTGTATTCATCTTGTAACATTTCTGTATGAAGTTTCAGAGCCCGTAGGGTCTCAGTGAGGAGGGGTTATGACTGTATCGAGGATTCTGATCTTTGGTATATTACAGTATGTAACTTTTCTTATGTGTTAATACATCATCCTTTTTCATGCAAATTTTCCTCTTGTATCATGTTCTAGAATGTGAGTGGCTCACTAGTTTGC
The DNA here is from genome assembly GCA_034641835.2 of Pinus albicaulis. Taxonomy (NCBI): domain Eukaryota; kingdom Viridiplantae; phylum Streptophyta; class Pinopsida; order Pinales; family Pinaceae; genus Pinus; species Pinus albicaulis. The sequence continues at coordinate 255,649,055 of CM076581.1, forward strand.
AGTAAGGATTCATCTTAAGTGGTGCCCTTTCTGGAATTAGTCAAGCGCTTTAAATAGGCCTAGAAGTGATATGTTGTTCCATGTTCGCCCTTTTCATAATTTCTGCTATATTAGTGGCTTAAGGATTCGTAAATTGGTGCGCCCTTTTGCCAGTAATATCTTCTTGTGTTTCCTCACTGCCTGCACACCCTAATACTTGATTTCTGTGATATATCATTGAATCGGCCCTCTTTACAGTAGGTGGTCTCTGAACTGTCTGATGCTTTCATGCTGAAGTTTTACATGATGTCTTTAATTTACTCCTATCCTTGTATCAGCCTCTGAGAGAGAATTTGGACCAATTCAATCTAATACAGTTTCCTTGTTTAAAACAAGAGATAGTAGGTGAGTCCCTTGGACTGACAAACCAAACTATAAAGGACTCCTTACTATATTAAGATGTCCTAGGCACTAGTCTATGGCAACTCTAGGCTGTCCCTAGGAGGGTGACAAAATCATCCACAACATCTTTCTGGCACCGTTGCCGGGGACCGAATTCAAGAATATCCGTTTCCCTGGGTTCGACATCTCATATTCACTCTCGAATCAGGCGAGCACAGAGAGGTGAAGAGTTGCAGATTTATCACCTTGGCGACTCCACTGGTCTTTACTTGATAAAATTTTTCTGAAAGTCCTGGCTTCTCGTAAGCCCCATTTGAGGTCAGATACCTCACAGCCGAAAACACCTGTCTCTGACCCGGAGAAGATCATTCACAGAAGAGTTTGGAAAGAGAAGAAGCCAACTCGTGTTGAAAATCCTGAATATTCTGTTGAAGATTATCCTTCTTCCTCTCAAGAAATCTCAGTAGAAAATCCCGACTCCACTGGTCTTTATTTGTTAAATCTATTTGCAGTTCCGACTCTACTGGGAAGAAACAATAGCCTTGATTTGGAAAATCACTGTGGTGGACAGTAAGATCTTAAACCATCCACCTGGCGACTCCACAGTTCCTGAATAATTAAAAGACCCCACTGGTGGAAGACTCTGAGTAGCTTGCAAAATGCATCCGAATTTTATAGCAGAGTGCAGAGATGAAATATCACGTGGCTTGGAAAAAATGGAAGTGGAGGACCTTCCACGGATCACCCTTCTCATCCCAGGTTGCACGCCCGTGCTTAAGAAAATCCTTTTAAGAGTGATGATTGAAAGATATGAAGCTGAGATCAAACTCTTGCAATCACAAGAACAAACCCAAGACGTGGATAATGAGCAAGACATGTATCATGCTTTAAAACCTATGGAAGATGAGGAAGGAAGTGATCAGAAACCGTCTGATTGCTTACCTACATCTTGTATTATGCTGATCAGAGAGTATCACGATCTAATAGCAATGGAAAATAGGGAGCGCTGCCTTGAAGAGGCAGAATCCGATGTAAAAGAAGAGGCTCAAGAGAACATCCCGCCTCCCAATCAGCTAGTACAAGAAAAGGAGAGCTGCTGCTCTTCTGCACAAAGGAACACAAAGCAATCATCCCCTTTGACAGAAGATGAGGTTGATCAGAAATTAAATCAGCAGTTCACCTCAGAAGTCTTTTACAGAATAGATTCCCTTGCTCACTCGTCCATTGAGTTTGATAATTCGGATCCAGAAAGCTCCTCTGAGAATCAAGATGAAGAAGGACCTGCTGAGAATCCAACAGGTTTGATGGGTGACATTGCTTATGACTGCGACTTTCCTAGTTATGATTTATTTGATGATGATTGTTTCCAGAGAGAAGCTGAGTCTGCAGAACCATCATCAGTAGACCCATGGGGGGAAAGTCAGGGCCGGAAATCTCAGAATAGTAATGAAACCAGTCAGCCCATCTATGATATGGATGAGGAGAGCCATGATAGTATAATAACAGATGAAGATTCCTTGGATCCTCATTTTTCTTTAACACAGACCATCAGCGAGACTGGAAGCCAGCAGCTTTCCTTTTCAAGAAAGGAGGAAGGAAACTCGGGGGAAGACTTTAATCCGTGGAACGAAGAAATCGAGGTTGCTGGAGATTATGTTAAAAAAATATGATTCAATACAGGAAGGAGAGGAGGAGAGCCAAGAAGAGATTCTTGAGCAAGATGAAAACAGCGAGCTTTCTCTTGAAAAGGAGGAAATAATGGAGCAAGCCCCTGCTCAAGAATTCAAGGACCCTTTCATAGAGCTTAGCACAGCAGAGCAGAATATACCAGAGCTTCAAAAGGACTCAGCTCCAATATATGATGAGTCCTCCAGTTCAGAAAATGAAGAAAATGAGGGCGATTCTCTTTCTCAAGAGAGACTTGTTCTTAATCCAGTGGAAGGAAAAGAAATCCTGGTTGGAGCCTGCTTGCCTAATATACACGACCAGGTATCATCTCATGATCCTCATGTGCATTTCTTGCAAATATTTGAACAAAGATCAAGGGTCTTTTTTAGCAGCAGGTTGACAGCAGAAGGAAGATTTTTTGAAGCTGCTATCCAAGAACAAGAGGAAGAGACCCCACTGCCTTTCAAAATACAAGTAGAAGGTGATCAGGCTTACGAGAGCCATATTGAAGATGCAGTGGGAAGTGAAAAAATCAAAGCTGCCCAGGATGAAGACAGCAGTGGGCAAAGTAACTTCCAGACAAAGGAAAGGTTGGACATAGAGATTGACAGCATCGAAAGAATGATGCTGAAGGTGCCTCAGAAACAGCAGATAACACCAAGAAAGCAAAGAAAGTTTGGCCATGGAAAAACCATAACAGAATGTGAAAGCATAGCTGGAGCCAAATTACAGAACAAAATATGGAAACATAGAAGGGCACAATTGAATAATAATGCAACTAATGGACACTAGCAAAGCAGAGTATGGGACCCAGGAGGCCAAGACAACCTAGTGTATTATATTGTACATTAGTTTTCTTTTGTTTTATCATTCTGTTAATAAGGAATGGGTGCTAATGAGTTTTGAAGAAAACGCAAGGGGAATTGAAAAATAAGATGAAATATTTAATGGTCTGCGTGTTCTCGACATGTCCGAGGACGAACATGCCGTCCCCAGATGGAGCCGATGTTGTACATATTTCCTCCTTTATTCAAATTCTCACCATCTTTTCTTTTAAATCCATTTTCTAATGTTTTTTGAAGATCAAAAACCCCAATATCTCCATTTAATTTTATTGTCTCCGCCCGAAGATTTACTCTATAATGTCTAAAACACACATATTTTATATATTGGGCCGAAGCCCCTTAGACCTTAGCCCCTCCCGCCTTGATTTTCATGTGACCCGAGCTCCAGGACCACCGGCCGAAAGGGAAAGGGGCTATTTGTCTATTACCCAGGGCGCCGTCGCAACCGTCCGATCAAATTAAATCTACGGCGCGACAGTTAACCTATTTGCAGGGCCCCCCATATGTACACCGCACGCCCGAAACAGGCGGTATTGCCCCGCACCACCCTCGCCGCTGGGCCGGTGGTATTCCCCGCGGGGCTGCAGCGACGCCATAAATCTCGTGCCCGTGTTTTTGGTACGAATGGAAACCGCCCATTTCGCGCGCTAAGGTCATCCATCGCCGAGGCAGCGGAATTGGTTCGAGTCGTTGGATCTACCGGTCCTGATCTGACGGTGGGCGTTCTCCGGAGTTACACGTCCGTTATTCCATCTCCGCTGTGTTATATGGCCCACCACCGTGTCACTTCCACCAACCTCCACCCGTTGATCCCTCCGCCACGTTGTCTCCCCACTTGTCCCTCATGCGCCTACGCGTCTCGACCCCGTACGCCCATGTGTTAAGCTACCATATATCTGTGGCGTCATCCGTGGCATTGTCTTGTCGTATATGGATATATAGATATATATGTGTGTGGGCGCGTTTTTCATTTTGTTTTCGTAGTTTTTATTCCTCCGTCACGCCCAAATCTTTTTATGGAAAAGTCGCCCTCCGCCTGGTCGTCAAGGCCTCCATTGTTTGCTCCCGCCAACCTGTGTGTTCCCGTCTTTGGTCTGTGTCCACATCATCCTCTCCATTTCCATGCCATCTCCTCCATCGTTCACGCCTTCGTCCGAGTCGGTCTTTCTGACATTTTTGAGGTTTTTGCAGGTTTCAAAATAGCAGAGAAGGCGTTTTTATTCGCCGTCTCCATTTCAGAGATCAAGAACATACTAGAAGATGATCTTCTGTGGGCGAAATTTAATGAAAGAGACTGAGAACAGATGCATGAAATGACTGCCATTAAAGAAAATACAGATATAGATTCTCGGAACCCTCCAGAGAAGTTCGCCCTGCATTTAAGATCCAGGATTCTAATTCAAAATCAAGGGCCAGGCGTACAGTACTGAATTGAAGATTTTCTCAGGACTCTTATGGTAGCAGATTTGCCCTCAGCCAGAAGCACCCCGATGTATATATTTTATTATTTCTGTCTTGTACATAAGGAGATTTTTATCTCCCAGCATTAATTTCTGTATACAGATGGTTAGGTATTTATTTATAGCTAGTCATTCATAAAAAGGCGCGAGTGTTTTCCGCCATTTGGTTCAAATGGAGCCATTAATTGTTCCTCTTCTCCCTCCTCCTCTAGAAGTTTCAGTCTTCTCTATAAATACTAAAAAAAGAAGACATTGTTAGGGTTCCAGATTTCTGTCAGCAAACTGTGCAGCGAGAAGACTTCTGTATTCATCTTGTAACCTTTCTGTATGAAGTTTCAGAGCCCGTAGGGTCTCAGTGAGGAGGGGTTATAACTGTATTGAGGATTCTGGTCTTTGGTATCTCACAGTATGTAACTTTTCTTATGTGTTAATACATTATCTCTTTTCATGAAAATTATCTTCTTGTATCATGTTCTAGAATGCGAGTGGCTCACTAGTTTGCAGTAAGGATTCATCTTAAGTGGTGCCCTTTCTGGAATTAGTCAAGCGCTTTAAATAGGCCTAGAAGTGATATGCTGTTCCATGTTCACCCTTTTCATAATTTATGCTATATTAGTGGCTTAAGGATTCGTAAATTGGTGCGCCCTTCTGCCAGTAATATCTTCTTGTGTTTCCTCACTGCCTGCACACCCTAATACTTGATTTCTGTGATATATCATTGAATCGGCCCTCTTTACAGTAGGCGGTCTCTGAACTGTCTGATGCTTTCATGCTGAAGTTTTACATGATGTCTTTACTTTACTCCTATCCTTGTATCAGCCTCTGAGAGAGAATTTGGACCAATTCAATCTAATACAGTTTCCTTGTTTAAAACAAGAGATAGTAGGTGAGTCCCTTGGACTGACAACCCAAACTATAAAGGACTCCTTACTATATTAAGATGTCCTAGGCACTGGTCTATGGAAACTCTAGGCTGTCCCTAGGAGGGTGACAAAATCATCCACAACAACTCACATTATCTCATTGAACTTACGGGGGTTGGGCGATGCCTCCAAATTCCATCGCCTGAGGGATCTTCTCATATCTAAGAATCCTATAATATTTTTGGGTCAAGAGACTATGTCTGAAAGGTCGAAGGATATCAATATGTTTCTAAACATCAAAAAAGGTTGGCATGTGGCTGTGATTAATTCAAATGGCCGATCTGGGGGAATGGTTGCTATGTGGAACCCAGATTATGTTTCCTTCAAAGCTTTTAGTTTCTTCGGGGGTATTCTATTAACTGGACGTCTTAGAGGTCTGCAAGGTGCTTTTAATCTCATAAATATATACGCTCTGTATTCAAATAGAGTGGTTTTTTGGAACAGAATGCAGATGGCGAGTATCTTATCTCTTCCAAATCTTATAATGATGGGAGATTTTAATTCCACACTAAACGCTGATGAAATTTGGGGCAATAGTGCTCGTCTGGATTCCTTAGCTGGGTATTTAAATGATGTCTTCCTATCACAGGGGCTGGTGGACATAAGACCACATCCACTTGCGCCCACATGGACCAACAAGCGAGCAGGTGTCAATTTTATCGGGAAGCGACTTGACAGGGTGGTTGTAAAAGATTCTATAATGGAAACCATGGGGGACCCCAGATCTATGGTGTTGGTATTCGACATCTTGGATCATATGCCAATTACATTTACATGGACTAGCGTTGAGGCTGTTTCTGGGCGCCCTTTCAAATTCAACAGAATAAGGCTTGAGGATCCTGAATATACCAACATGGTTGAGGGGATTTGGAGGGCTGAACGGGATATGGCGGTTTCTGGGGAATGAGATTACTTTCATCACAGATTGCAGAAAATTAAGGTTGCCTCCAAGTCATGGGAACGAAAAAAGAAAATGAAACTTAGGGCCGAGTATATGGAAATCCAAAAGCAGATGGAGGCTATTATTTCTTCTTTCCTTACATGCTATCCGGACGAGCACACACTAGATAATCTTAAAAGGTTGGGGGAAAGGAAAAGAGAAATACTGCAGATTGAGGAGATCACTTGGCGCTTGAAGAGCAGAATCACATGGCTAGCTGAGGGGGATCAAAACACAAAATTTTTCCATAAGTGTGCAAACAAGCAGAAAAATAGAAACACCATTTGGCGTATTAAAAGGGTGGATGATTCTTTTGCTTATACATGCCATGACATCCAAAAATAGGCGCTTGCATATTTCTTATCTTTCTACACAATGCAAGACGGGATCAGCAAAGACAATCAGGTATGGCTGCTGGAACATGTCAATCGTTTCTTTGATGCTGACGCTATTTCTTCTTTGGATAGTGCTATTACAGGGAATGAAGTTTTAAAGGTTCTGAAATCCTTCTCCAAGGATAAATGTCCGAGGCCTGATGGGTGGCCCGCAGAATTCTTTATCCATTTTTTTGATTTGATGGGTGAGGAATTGACAATGGTCGTTGAACACATTCAGATCCGGGGTGTCATGCTGGCCAATCTCAACTCTACATTCATTGCTCTAATTCCAAAGGCGGCTGATCCCCAAACATTTGCAGACTTCAAGCCGATTGCTCTATGTAATGTTCTATATAAGATTACGTCTAAGATTATTGCTGAGCGCTTTAAAAGGAACTTTGTCAACCTACATCTCAAACGAACAATATGGCTTCCTAAAAGGCCGATCTATACATGATGCCATGAAAATTGCACAAGAAGTGTTACATTCCATTCACATGGAGAAGAGGGAGGCTATTATGATGAAGGTGGATCTTCAAAAAGCCTACGACTCAATTGACTGGTCTTATATCAGGCTGGTGCTCATGAAGATTGGTCTTCCAATCAGAATCATAAGATGGATTATGTCTTGTATTTCCACTATCCGTTATGCTGTTATTATCAATGGTGTCCCTACTCATTTTTTCGCTGCCGGACGTGGTCTTCGACAAGGCTGTGCGCTGTCCCCGTTAATATTCATTCTAATTATGGACGGTTTCAGTTGTATTATGCACAAGGCGGTGCAGCGGGGATATACAAAGGATTTCTCTTTCTCCAATTCGGTCTCATGCTCACGCTCTTTGTTTGTTGATGATCTATTGTTATTTGGTTACCTGAATAGGAACCATTGGTTCTACATACATCTAATGTTCATACGATTTGAATCTGCTACTGGTCTGGCCATCAATAAAAACAAATCATTCATCATATATGAATTTGGAGACCCGGAGGAGATTTCTTTCATTGCAGATTTTATGGGGGTTGAATTTAGAGAGGCTTCTGACGGTTTTACATATCTGGGTTTCAAAATTAAACCATGTGGGTACAAGATCCAGGATTGGATGTGGCTGATCGACAAAATTAGAAGAAGGATTTTCAGATGGACACATAGATGGTTGTCCATTGGAGGTAGGCTTATTATGATTCAAGCGGTGCTCTCTCAGATGATGGTTTATTGGGGACACTTGTATTATTTTCCGGACAGTATTATTAGACTGATCAACCGCATTATTGCTAAGTTTCTGTGGGGTGATTCCCAACTGTCACACAAAATACACCTCTGCAAACTTGAGCGCCTTTGCAGGCCAAAGGAACATGACGGCTGGGGCATTCTCAACACAAGGATTTTCAATAAGGCGCTGCTCATAAAGTCTTTCTAGAGAGCTATACATGGAAATGGAATTCAGAATGCTGTCATAAAGTGTAAATACATCGAGGGTGACATTCTACATCAACTCTTATGTATGCAATTCTCTCACCCTCGGTTTATTTCGGCCATCTGGTGCAGCTTCAAGAAGGTTATGATCCATGCGGCAATTATATTGGCATGGCTTTTTCGGGATGGAGGTTGTATTCCTTTGACTTTCAAAAAGCTAATTTCTTTTCCCCCTCTTGCCGACCCTTCTCCGAATCTCCTTCACAGGTTAGCACACAGGGGTATCGTTTATCTTACTCAGACAATTCATGTTTGGTCCTATGGTGCTCCAGAATTTAAAACTGCTCTCCAACTGGGTCTGATGGAACCGGAGGCTACTGAATGGGAGATGCTGAGGGATGCTTTTCGTGCAGCTGGTTTCTGTTGGGATACAGGGGGTGATGCCATAGTATGGGATGGTCCTATGAAAGAGGGCGCTCTTATTGTCAAAGAAATCTATAGAGGTCTAAATATTGTTTCTTATCAGGGACAGATGTCTGCGTCTTTCCTATCGTTCTGGCGGAGGAAAATGCCTACAAAGATTGTTCTCTTTGGATGGCTGGTCTGGAAAGGCAAGATCCTCACTGGGGAAAACCTGATCAAGAGAGGTTTCTGTGGACCATTCAGATGTCAAATATGTTGTGCGGATTTCGAGTCTATTTCACATTCGTTTTTTCGATGCCCAATTATAGTGAATTTGTGGCGGCTTTTCTCTGTCCATTTCATGGGCCCTGCGTGGCTTCCAGACGATTTCATTTCTGCTGCTATGGAATGGGACAAGCTGCGGGGAAAATTCAGATCTTTGCCTTTTTTCCTCATATGGGAGGTATGGTTGGGGAGGAACAAATTGGTATTTGACAATGTACCTTTCCAGATTCCACGTATTTTCTCTGCAATCTTGAAATGGATGGATGATCGCCCCTCTTCTATTTTGACCATATCGGATTGCTCCATACGCATCCGACCTCATGAGATGGCAATCCCGGCTATTTATTTTGATGGTGCTTGCGTGGTTGGTGTTATGGGGTGTGGTGTATGGATTAAATTATCACAGAGGGAGAGGATCCATATACACTGGAATGGTGGACAAGGCTCCAATAACAAATCGGAGATCATTGCACTATGGGGTGGTCTTCAATTTGCTGCCAAATTACAACTTCAGGATGTACATGTATATGGGGATTCACAGGTAGTTATTGGATGGGTTACTAACACCACGGCTATGATGTGTTCAGAATTACAGGGATGGGTGCACAGAGCTCGGAGATTATGGTCCTTACTCAATAAGCCTCCCATCAGCCACATCTATCGGGAAAACAACACTAGGGCTGATGGACTCTCTAAAAAAGGCTTACATTCAGATTTTGGGATTATGCAGGTGCAAATTTTTAGAGATGGTCTTCCATTTTGGCAAACTACTATTCCGATTCCATAGTGGTGACTGGGCAGCGTTGTTTTTTTGGTTTTCCGGGGGACTATGTCTCCAACTTTTGGATAACAGGCGAGACTACTTCACTTCAGGATATCAAGCGGGCCTGTTTCAAACTCTCCAACGAACCTGAACGTTTTTTGGTATGACAATTTTGTGACCGAGAGGATTTCTGTTCACGATTTATCAATTTCCTCCTTATCAAGCGAGCCGAGTTAACAGTATATCAAGCGAGCCTGTGTCAACACTACAAGCGAGCCTGTGTCAATACTACAAGCGAGCCAGTTTGATTTATTACAAGCGAGCCTGATTTTATATTTATCGAGCCTGGTTATCTACATGTCAAGCGAGCCTGCTTCTATCTCATCAAGAGAGACAAACTTCTTTACAAGCGAGCCAGACATATCAACACAATCGAGCTTGTTTATCTCTTTTTCCTAGCAGATTAAAGGGCATTATTTTCTTTATGTGCACAAATCATTTACCTACAAATATGCCTTTTTTTCAGCGAATCTCAGTCTCTGCCCTTCGTAATTTGTTATAGATTAACATCTTATCATTGTCAGGACAGAACTGGGTTGGATCGGAATCTCTCCTCTCGTTTTTGGATACATCTTCTTCTCATATCTTAACTGTCATTTACAGATTATGATTTGTCATATCTTCTGTTTATTTCAATTGTTTCTTTGATGAATCTTTTCTGCTCTGTCTTTTATGCTCGCATCTTAAGCTGAGTTTATTTGTATGGGAAGGATCTTATCCTGATATGAGGTGGCCATCCTTTCATTTACTGCTCATTCTCTCTATAAGGAGCAATTTTCAACTGGCCAATCTATGTTGCATTTCTCGCTGGGGTCTTACAGCTTGAGAATTTTTAGACAATGTACTGCTTATATTATAATATAATCAACGTTTTTTTCTTCTGAAAAAAAAAAGAAATACACTGAAGGTCTCCGGTTCGAATCTGGGCGGCGTTCCACCCATTGTATGCAAAATTCTGCTACCAAATCGAAAAATTCGTCACGGTACCGATTCAAGCGTGCAACATATTTTTACTACAGATTGATTCAAGTCAAAGTTTCACACACAACCCAGTTGTTGGTGTGCCCGTGTTGTATTGGTCGAGACCCGAGTTCAAGTCTTGACGGTAGTCAAGTCTAAGCATATTTTAATTTCTTTTAATAATACATATATAAATATAAAAGACAAGGGTAATGAATTTATAACATGCATGAATATTTTCTTTTAATAATACATATATAAATATAAAAGACAAGGGTAATGAATTTATAACATGCATGAATATTTTAATATCATTACATTCATGTCAAAACAAAATAAAAATTTTAATTATAGATTTAATTTAAAACTCTAATTTTAGATTTAAGAACAAGCGTGTATACAATTACATGCAAAAAAATAAAAAATAAAATCTCAAATTTATCTTTTAATAATAAATAAAATTATTATAGAGTTAAACATATGTAATCTTAAAGTGACACTATTAGTTTGACTTAATTATGACATTTTCTTTACCATTCTTCTTCAACCTTCAAACAAATTTGACCAAATAACTTTAGAAAAAGTACTCATCATTTAATTACATAACCTTAATTTAAAAATGCACTAGAAATCTATTATATATGTTTCTCAATTATTCCTATAAACATTATAATATATCATATTAAAAAAAATATGTATAACAATCATGAATTATATTCTTTAAATAATATATTACATAATAAAATTATAATATATATTATTATATAATCATTCAAAACTTTCCCAAAATATTATACAATTCAAACACTTATATTTTAAATAATATTATTATTATTATAATATAAAAAAGATGTAAGTGCCAAAACGGTGGGAATCAACCTGGAACAATTAAGAAAACTTACGCCAACTTAATGCTCAACCCAAACCGAAATGATCCTAACCCAAACCATATTTTATGCTTTTCATCCTCTAGTAAATACCACGAGATAATTTTTAAGGAAGCCTCCTTTGTTATCCTAATTATTTTTCAAGACATCCCAAAAGCTAATTTTCATATCAAGAAAAATATACATTGTACTTAAAAGGGTGCATCTCTTTATCTAAGGTGCAGGTCGAAATACAATTAAATTAAATTTTAGAAGGACTTATCATGATTTCCATGGTTCAAAACAACTCGAAGTATATTTTCAATTTGGTTGGTCCAAAATTAAGGCAGACGTTGAAATCCAAGTTCATGGTGTGAATTTTGACACTTAATGACAGTCTCAATTCACGTAGGGTTCAAAAACCAAGGCCACTTTGAAATATTGGTTGTTAAATACAAAATTTTTGATTTGTAAAAATAAAAATCTGATCCGCTCATTTACCCTATTCTTAGGGCAAAAAAAAAAAGTGCTAATGTATAAAAAGAAAGGGTAGAGTGCCGGAAGGTCATGTTAGCCCATCGTCTGTGGTGTTTGTAATGAGACTTGAGCTCCACAACATTTATATAATGAGACATCGATTTTGTTGGCTACGCCCGCCAATAATTCTTGGTGCATAAATAACCAATGGGGTTTTTTTTTTTTTTTTGACGGGACATGGTGGCAACTTCACGAGGCAGAAATATTTCCTGAGTTTTTAGGGTTTCAATAAGGTAAACCCTTTCAGATAATTAGTGGAGGTTCGAATTGGAGGTTTGAAGGTGCATAGATATGGTCTGTTGGTGTGATGAGCAAAGTGATGAGGGACAGGTCGCAGCGTATTGTCGAGCTGTCATGAGCGTATTATTTTGCCTCCACACCAAATAAATTTGATAAAGAATTGTTATTTTAATATATAAATATATATAAAGAATTGTGTATCTCTGTATATTATATTAAATTTATAATCACAATACCAAACACGAGTTTTTTTATCACAATTCAAAATCAGGTTTTAACTTTTATCTAGAGGTCATATAAGTCAAAACCCGCTCTGATATCATATGTAACAACCCCAAATTTAACATGCAATTAATTATATCATATAAACAATGAATAAGCAACCCAAAAACAGTGTAACTAATCATCATGGAATTTTCAGAAACATGAGCAAGACGACTTACCTGTAATGACGATTTTCCTTACTTGAGGCTCCAAGGTTGTACACTATTTGAATCCTGTTGGCCGCAACAAGGTTTTGGAGACAACTCTCCACCCAACTGTAGGCTCAGCTGTATGTAATCTTTCCATAGCTGGCCACCCCCGAGCCCTCAATCAATGTACCACTGCCAGGGTATCCTTTGCCTCACAATACCTTTCTCTCCAGAGAATAGATGAAAGAATGAATGCTTGAATCTTCCTCAATATTGTCTATTAAATAGACCAAACAATAGAATGGGAACCACATGCACACATTTACTGTGTCAACATGCAACTTAAGTTTTACTTAATTTAATGTTCTCTTATTTTTTGTTAGCTTTACTTAATTTAGTGTTCTCTTAGTTAAGATTTCTTTTTATTAGTTTCTTAGTTTAACTCTTTGTTAATTTATTTACTTTTGTTAATTAATTCTTTCTTTAACTTTCTTTCTATTAGTTTCTTAGTTTAACTCTTTACCTTTGTTAATTAATTCTTTCTTTAACTTTACTTATTGTTTATTGTTTTAGGACTCCAGTTTATTATTTACTATTTTATTTAGAACTACAGTTATTGCTTTATTTATTATTCATTTATTATTCTCTTGATTATTTATTTATTAAATTATAATATATTATTTATATATTATTTATTATTTTATAATTATTATGGGACATTACACCTACAAAGAACTCTCACTCACAAGAGTCTTCTCCTTAAAAAAGACAAAGAAATGATCTCTCACAAAATTGACATAAATGGACACTCTCATATAAGTGAAAATGGGTCCCTTTAAATTTTTTGATCAAATTCAAAACATACTCATCATCATAATAATCTTCTCGAATTTTTGAGACCAATGGATGTAAACATGGCAACTTTCTATAAAAGTGTCAAAATGGCCCTCTTTCATCACTGCACCATCTTAATTTTCATGCAATGACTAAAATGATAAATTTCCTGCAAATATTCAAATCTCACTATCCTACTGCAACATACATAGATCACAAAAACTTTCAACATACATCCATCCTTGCGCCAAAACAAAAACAACAAAAGTGACAAAAGTGCATCCTTATACTTCCCAGTGTGACAATGGAATGAAAATCGGCTCCTCAAATGCCAAAATAGATTAGGCCATTGCTATCCTTATGAAAAATCATGAAATTTGAGCATAAAGTTGACCCCATTATGAAGATTCCAAATATGTGCCTCAAGGGAATCTAAAATATTCCTCATAGATTCCTACATCAAGGTTCCACCATCAATGTTCCATGCTCAAGGTTTTGCCTCTGAAAATTTGACTACATAAATGTAGAAATAGATTGCGTCATTGCGATCCTTTTGAAATTATGAGTAATTTAAGTATAAAGTTGACCCCATTTCGTCACTTTATATTTTGGGCCTCCATGTAATCTAAAATATTCCTCACTTATTCCCCACGTCAAGGTTCCTCCCTCGACCTGGGTTCCTGTACTGTATCCTGTTTTCACGACATGGTTCCTCTTAGCTCTACTAGTCTCAACGAATGAATGAAACTGGTTGTTATATATATTTTGGGTATAGTTTCAAAATGACAGGTTGGTGGGCCATTGGTGGTCAAGAGTATTAAGTGGAGGCATGCCCGAGTTCCAACCTTGTAGCCTCCCCATATTGTCATGTTTATTTTTAAACGGTTGGTGCATTGTGTAATTCCATTGGATGGAAGTTTGTGGATGTCGTATTGGGGTCGTTGGTTTGTGGGACAACCAACTCGCTAGTGTAGGTTCGATCCATGTTGACCCCACAATATGTGTTATGGCCATTTGGTGGTGGCCAGAGTCCTGGGTGAGAATATAGGCCCCAACCCTATTACATATTTTAATATATATTTAAAACAAATGATCGTTGGGGGTTTGCGGGTCTGTTGGGCCTACCACCCCATTATTTTTAATATTTTTTTGATTTGGGTTCAAATGGAAAACTGACCACCAAATTTTTAGGGGTCACAGGAAAAAATAAACATGTGAAAATATGGTTGTTCCCATGAACCATGAAGTGCTAATTTGTCACTCATTTGGTTATTGCCAAATTTAGCTGGTTCTACTAGATTTAGCCAAAATGCCAAATTTATTGAGCCTCCAAATTTAGTTGGAAAAAAACGTCTCGCTCCTTTGACTGCTAAAAAATTCCACATATGAAGTAAGATTTGAGTGTCTTTTGCACTTCGTAATCATGATTATGAGATCTTTGATTTGGATATCATTTCGATGAATCCAAATATTTCAACTTTTTAGCCTCTTTAGAGCCACCTAGATCAATGCTTTTGGAGCTTCCTTTTTCAGAATGTAGTCATCGATTGATTGTTCTAAATGTTAGGATAATTTTTTTCAAAAAAGTAAAATTTGATACACGATTATAATGATGATTCTCTTATTTATGCATATGCAAAGAGACCTATGAGTATGGAGCACCTTTCATTGATAGAAGCTACTAGATCCTGGTGATATGACAAATGTTTCCATGATGAGAAATGGTTACCATGAAATAATGCAGACATTATACGAGTCTTTCCTAAGTTTATTTTAGTCCCCCCTCATGAAAATGATAGGTTTGTGGAGTTTTGTTGCTCTAAGTTGGTATTGTACAACTCATTTTGTGATTTTAATACAGATATTGGAGCCACAGATGATGGAATATACCAAATTTGGAATTTTTTGCTATAATCCTTGGAATATTGATCGTAATCCAATACCTTAAAAGGTTCCAAATCAATTTCAATATAGGGATGAATCATTTTTACATGTACAAAATGATTCTAAGAAACATGAGTAGAAATTATTTCATGTTTGCATAAGAATAAGTTTACAAATGCCAATGAATTTGACACTAGATTTAGGGATTGTGATGTCATGAAAAATTGGAGCTCTAGCTTTTTTGATGAAGATAATGCAAATGTTACTACTGAATCTTTAAAAAAATATTCATTTGAAAGTTTAGGATAAATGCAAAAAATGTAGCATATAATATAATTCTTGAATATTACAAAGAATATGATAGCAAAGAACCCTTGTGTATGATTATCCAAGGGACAACATGCACTAGAAATTCTTACTTGATTGGTGCGATTAAAAAAATACTTGAAATTGACTCTCTTCCTCATAAGATCCCATTGATTCTTTTGGTCGCTACTAGTGTTGCAACATTCAAAATTTCTGCATCAAAAATACACTTCAGTCTTTATATACCAATAAGGAACTTCATTGATTTACAAGGTTCACGTTTGGTTACTTTACAAGAGGAGATAAGACACGTTAAGTACATCCTTATTGATGAGATGAGTTTTATAGGGAGAAATTTATTGACACATATTGATGCTTGACTTCATCATGATTTTCCTAATAATAAAGAAGTTGCTTTTGGAGGTAAATCAATTATGTTGGTTGGTGATTTGGGACAACTACATCCTGTTATGGATACACCCACATATGCATGTGAATGTCATACAAAATAATTATGGATTTTATTCACAACTATTTTCATTCTTGATATAGTATTAAAGCAAGACAGGTAAAGCAATGATCAAATATGTTTTCTTCATCTACTAATGAACATTAGATATTGATTCCAACAAAATAAGACTG
Organism: Pinus albicaulis; assembly: GCA_034641835.2. NCBI lineage: Eukaryota > Viridiplantae > Streptophyta > Pinopsida > Pinales > Pinaceae > Pinus > Pinus albicaulis. The sequence goes on from CM076581.1 coordinate 255,665,255, forward strand.
GATATTACTAATGAAACATACAAATTATAGTTTGGATGCTTCGACAAAAGAGTCATTTAATAAGGCTATACATTTGTTTATAAAAAATGAATATGTGCACAATCACAATAAGCATTCCTTAGTATCCCTAAATCACCTTGTTTCACGTAGTGTTTCTACAAGATTAGATAAAATCCACACCATTGAAGCAAGTGAGGAAAAAATGGATAATGAGAACCTTCTTGTTGTTGGAGCTAGGGTTATGCTTACTACAAATTTTGTAGAAATTTTAATACAAAATATGTATTCAAATGGATTCTCCTGATCTAACAATAATATGCTACTGTTAAATACATAATCGATTCTAAAAAATATTTGAGGAATTTGAACAACAATCGCCAATCACAATATCATGAAGAAAGATCAATCACACATAACACCGGGAAAGCATAAAGGCAAAAACCCCACTATATTCTATTATGTATTATATCATGGATCATGAAATAATTAATACAAATCTCTAATCCAAGATCTCTCAGTACATGAGCTAACTGTCTCACACTGTTATACAAAAATTGGCAAGTTCCTTAGCAAATTTATTGTCTCCAGATAGCCTGCCTCCATTGCGTAATCCCTGCTTATAAAAATCCATGAAAGAATGGAATCCTAATTGCCTTGAATGCGCAATCCTCAAGGGCACATCCAATGTCTGTGTGGTTGCATATGTGCAACCGATAATGTCACAACTGATAGTCAACTTCCCTTTCACCTAGAACTCAATTGGGTATCCATTGGATCTGACATGCATGCAGTTAATAGTAGTAAATATTTAGTTGCATGTGATGCCATTGATTGTGAATTAATTAATAATTAATTCACTTGATCTCTCAATAGTGTATCTTCAGTTACAACTAGCACAACTAAGTTTAACTCACTTAAATGAGTTAAACTACTTTACAATTTTCGTAACTGCACTTCCAACTCTATTACAACTTTGAATCACTCAGTTACAACTAAGTCCACTTGCATGTCCCACCAACCAACCTCTTAACTCGAAATTCCTATAGCTAACTGATTTTCCACTTCAGTTAACTATTTCCAAGTGCTCTCATTGAGATTAGATTATTGTTTATCGTCCAACTATTATTCAGGGATAATAATAGTCGACATGCATCTATAAATAGACATGGAATATATAAATAGAACTTGCACATACATCTATAAATAGACCTCATTTATAAATAGAATTTGCTCATGCATATATAAATAGACATCCACCTAAAAATGGCCGGAGGCTCCATCCTAGTGTAGGTGCTTAATTTTCACTAGGATCTTTCTTGTTGAATCTCAACACTCCCTCTGAACAAGAAATGAATTATCCTTCACCCCGATCCTGTCTCTATGGTATTCGAATTTTCTCCTGGTGAGCGCCTACGTCAGAATGTCTGCATCCTGATCTTCTGTAGGAATGTACTAAAGGAACATGATTCTCCTATGCACACAATCTATGAGATGATGGTATCAGATATCTATACTCTTAGATCGATCATGAAACACATGATTAATCGAGAGTTTAATGAAACTCTGATTATCACAATGAATCAATGTCGGATCTGAATGAGAACCAAACAAACCAACCAAGATCTTTCTCATCCAGATAGCCTCACATGCATATTGACTCACTGCCATGTATTCCGCTTCCGATGAAATGAGTGCCATGGATCTCTGCTTCCTGCTGTACCAAGAAACAGTTGTAGATCCAATGCTAAAGATCCCCCCTGATGTGCTCTTTCTGTCCGTTGGGATGCCTGCCCAATCTACATCCGTGAAGTCATGAAAATTCACCTCATCCGTCTGTATGTACCACAAACCATAATGTAATGTGCCCCTCAGGTTTCTTGAGACATGCTTACCCACCTTCCAAAAGATCTTGATAGGCTTAACCATAGCTTGAATCAATTGGTTAATGATGGCAGTGTGGGTGCAGGCGTTAAGGAGAGCTGTTCAAATTTAGTTTCTATGTTTTCTAATTCAGGAGGAATTTGTTCCTGATCCTTAATTCCACTCTCGGTCATAAAAAATTAATAAAACTGCTTGATTTATTTAATAAAATAATATGCGGAAGCAAAAGTCCCCTTTCCCTTTGGAAACATTATAATGCAATTTAACCAATATTTCAATCCTTCGAAAATGTAATAGTTTACTTTTACACAATGTTTAAAAAAAACTTCGGAATTGGGGTTTCAGATATAAAACAATTTAATCAAATTATATTGCAATAGCCCATCGAGTCCATACCTTTGTTTTAAACCTCGTGTAACTCCCGACGTGAACACCGTCGGATCTCCAACGAAAATGATCAAACGACTATCGCGTTCAGTGAACCCCGGTGACTTATCCAACCAAAGTCACGTGAAATCAGTGGTTTTAACACTGTGACGTGTCATGTTTTTATTCGATCGCGTTCAAATAGAACAAAACCGCTCACATGCCAAACGTGGTGCGAAAACAGTGGTTAGTTTTCCAAAAAACCACTTAAACTGCAAAATTTTGTTTAAATCGCGTTTGAAGACGGATTTTCGCTGGGTTATAGGTTTAAATTTAGTTCCTCTTGAATCCTCCCTTTCCGCTCCGTAAATCAATAAACATAGATCATTATCAAATATCTAATTTCAAGCCAAAGGAACTAGATTCCCTCGATTTCCTCTGAATCTTTCACACAGAAGTTAGTACACACTTCAAAATATACACAGAAAACATGAATCAAATGGGTTTTCAGATAAATGATGGATTTCGAAGAGATGAATCCCTCCGGGAATTTTCCAATCATACAACAGATAAATAAATTCTACAAATTTTATTAACTTAGAGGCAAAATCCTCTCAATCAAGTCTTCCATGGTCCAAATTCGATTTCCTCCTTCTCAGAGGTTACATTTATAGGATTTTACATAAAAATCGACCTCCTCTTAAGGATCGAATTCTCCTAATTTAGAAAAAATCCTAATTACATAATATCTTCCCTAAATCTATCAACTGAAGGCTAAATATGCTGAATCAAATCTAAAATTGTTCAATTTTCCTAGATACTAGTTCAACCCTATATAGTAAAACTATAAACTAACAGCTAAAGGTACCAACACCTTTTCTTGTAACTTTTTTTGGATTTTTGGAATAATTAATGAAGCCTTTTTTCTCTAAGCCTCATGCTCCTACATCAAACTCTTGAGGAAAAAAATCTTCACGGGCTTCTGTCCATAAGCTCCTCCACATAACTGCCCAATTTCTGCAGAATGGTTTCTGTAATCCAGGTAGCATCCTCAATTGGCTGATCCCTCCACTTGATCAAATATTGAAAATACTCCTATCCCCTAGTTTTCTTAAACACTTTCCTGTCTAAGATCCTCTCTGGCTGTAATGTCTTTGCTGTGGGTAACTGTTTTACCCAGTCAATCTGTTCTCTGTCTTCTGGTCTGTCATCTGTGCCACTATCTTCATATCTGTACAAATCAACAACATTGAATATTGGAGATATTCCAATATCAGATGGTAATTCAATTTCATAAGCATTTGCAGAGAACTTTCTCAATATCCTGCATGGTCCTATCTTTTTGAATTTTAACTTGCTATACTTCCTCTTTGGAAATATTTCTTTTCTTAAGTGTGTTAAAACCAAATCACCAACTTCAAAATTAGCTTCTCTTTTTCTCAAATCTGCTATGTCTTTGTACTTGATGCTGTTGTCTTGTAGCTACTGCTTTACTTGTTCATGTATTTCTTGAATTTCTGAAGCAAAATCCTCTCCTTCAACACTTCTCATTTCTGCTTTTCCCAAGTTCCTCAATTCAGATACTCCTCTTGGGTGCATTCCATAAACTATATGGAATGGACTCTGTCCTGTAATTATGTTAGGTGAATCATTATATGCATACTCTACCTACGGTAAAATATGATCCCACTATTTAGGATGTTCCCCTGCAAGACTTCTCAAAAGATTACCCAAACTCCTCTTCACTACTTCAGTCTGCCCATCATTCTGAAGGTGATAAGCTGAGCTGAAACTTAGTTTAGTACCAAGCTTCTTCACAATGTCCTCCAAAAATGACCAACAAATTTGGTGTCTCTATCAGAGCCAATACTTTTAGATAACCCATGTAATATGAAAATCTCCTTGAAAAACAAATTGGCAACATAAGTAGCATCACTGGTTTTATAAAATGGAATAAAATGTTCCATTTTTGAAAATATTTCAACTACAACATAAATTGCATCATTCCCTCTCTGTGTCTTAGGCAATACTAAAATAAAATCCATACTTACCATATCCCATGGTCTATCTAGAATAGGTAATGGAATGTACAAACCTGCATTTTGACTTTCCCTATTGCATATTGACAAATTTTACAATTCTTCACATAATTTTCCACTTCAGATCTCATCTTTGGCCAAAAATAAAAATGACTTAGTTGCTCATAAGTCTTATCAGCACCAAAATGTCCAGCAAGTCCACCACTATGTTTTTCCCTGATTAAATTTTCTCTCCTAGAACAATTTGGTATGCACAACTGATTTCTTTTGAACAATAAACCCTCTTGCAAGAAATAATCTAACCACTGACTTCTGTCTATCAAAATAGGATTACAACATGCTTCAAATGCTTCTTTGAAATCCAAATCTATCTTATAAAGTTCTTTAAGAAAATCAAAACCTAACACTTGAATTTGACTTTCTTGAACAAGAATGATTTTTCTACTCAAGGCATCAGCTACCTTGTTTGCTTGACCACTTATATGCTTCAATACAAAGTTAAAAATTTGAAGATATTCAACCCATTTTGCATGTTTTCTATTCAATTTAGGCTATTGCATAATATACTGTAAAGCATGATTATCTCAATATAGCAAAAATTCTTTAGACATTAAATAATGTCTCCACCTCTTCAATGATTGTACAATTGCATAAAATTCCTTGTCATAAGAAGAGTACTTCCTCCTTGTCTCATTTATCTTCTCACTGAAATATGCTACAGGTCTATCTTCTTGACTTAATACAACTCCAATAGCTTCCTCACTGGCATCACATTTTACTTGAAATGGTTTATTAAAATCAGGCAAAACTAAGACAAGTTTCTCAGTTATCTTTTGCTTTAAGAACTGAAAATTCATTTCAGCTTCAGCAGTCCACTTGAATGGTTGTTTTTCCTTCTTTATGGTTTCAATGATAGATGCGTTGATATTACTAAAATTCCTTATGAATTTTCTATAAAAACTAGCAAGACCATGAAAATTTCTTACGTCAAAGACACCTTTAGGTGAAGGCCACTCCACAATTGCCTTTATCTTCTCTGGATCCATTTTTAATCCTTCAGCAGAAACAACAAAACCTAGATATACCAATTCTTCTTTCATGAATGAACATTTCTTTAAATTTGCCAGTAAATTCTCTTGATGTAACTTCCTTAAGACATAATTAAGATGTCTTAGGTGTTCTTCCTTTGTTTTGCTGTAAATTAATATATCATCCAGATATACTATTGCAAATTTACCAATAAATTCCTTTAATACTTCATTCATAAGCCTCATAAATGTACTAGGTGCATTTGATAAACCAAAAGGCATTCCCATCCATTCATACAATACCTCATTTGTTTTAAAGGCTGTTTTCCATTCATCTCCTTCCCTTATCCTAATTTGATGATACCCACTTTTTAAATCTAGTTTTGAAAAATATCTTGCTCCACTCAAACAATCCATCAAATCTTCAATTCTAGTTAAAGGAAATCTATACCTGATTGTTATCTTGTTAATTTCTCCTGAATCAGTGCACATTCTTCAACCTCCATCTTTCTTCGGACTTAATACTGTAGGTACTGCACAAGGACTCAAAATTTCTCTGATCAAACCTTTGTCAACCAATTCCTATACTTGCTTTGGACCGATTTCTTCATTTTCTGTAGGAGTCATTCTGTAAACTGCTTTGTTTGGAAAATTTGATCCTGGAATCAAATCTATCTGATGGCTGATTCTTCTTACAGGTGGTAATTCATCAGACAAATCATCCACAATAATATCACAATAGTTCTCCAACATTTCTTGAATTTCAATTGTCAAATCAGAAATTTTAGTAGAAGTAAATACCACCTTAGGTTTGAAAACTAAAGCAAAATTTACCTGATCATCTTCAATCTGCTGCAAGTATTCTTTTCCACTCAACAATAAAGCCTTTGGATCAGAATTTTTACTTGATGCATCTTTTTCTTCCATAGGTAACAATGTTCGATTCATACCATCTTTGAAAAACTTCTAAGTGTTTCTCTTTCCATCATGTACTGCTGCTTTGTCATACTGCCAAGGTCTACCCAGCAATATGTGACACACATCCATAGGCATCACATCACACATGATTTTATCTTTGTAACTTCCCATTTGCAATTCTATTTCACATTGTTCTTTACTATCAGCTAATGTCCTTTCTGAAGCCATGACACCTTGTAAGGTGTTGGATGTTCCCTTGTCTTCAATTTCAACTTCTCTATCACCTCTGTAGAGACCAAATTATTTGTACTACCACTATCAATTACCAATTGACAACATTTCCCTTGAACTTTGCACACACTTCTGAACAAAGTCTTTCTCTGTGTTGGTTCAGCAACTTCCTTTGTTTGTTTTGACAAAACATTGTTAACCACCAAATATTCTCCTTTCTATGGCATAATTTCTTTCTCTGTTACAGGAAAATTTGCTTCTTCCTCTTCAGCTTGAGAAACAATTGAATTTCTTTGGTTTGTCCCCACATTCTCTGGACACTCATAGGCTCTATGTCCTAATTTGTTACATCTGTAACATTTTACTTCTCTTCCTCTGTTTCTGCCTCCTATTCCTCTATAAGGACTCCTTCTGCCACTTGTATCACCTTCTGTGGGTGCATATTGAGGTGAGCTGCTACTAGCTCCATCTCTTGGTGCTGTAGATCTTCCTCTACCACCTTGACTTCCTCTTCCTCGGAAAGTACCTCTTCCTTTGGCAGATTTCTTTCTTATGAGTTTTTCTTCAGCTTTTAAGGCCATCTGGTAAGCCTCTTCTACTATTTTAGGAGACAATATACTTATCTCATCTTGAATCTCCATTCTGAGACCATTTATGTTCCTAGCAATCTTCTATGTTATATCTTGAATTTGTCCTGCTCTTATGCTCACTTTGTAAAATTCTTTTGTGTATTATTTTACTGTCATTAATCTTTGTCTAAGATTCTGAATTTGTCATAGTAATGAAATCTATTCAATTTTGTTACTATGTTTTCTAATTCAGGAGGAATTTGTTCCTGATCCTTAATTCCACTCTCAGTCATCAAAATTTAATAAATCTGCTTGATTTATTTAATAAAATGATATGCAGAATCAAAAGTCCCCTTTACCCTTTGGAAACATTATAATGTAATTTAATCAATGTTTCAATCCTTCGGAAATGTAATAGTTTAATTTTACACAATGTTTAAAAAAAACTTCGGAATTGGGGTTTCAGATCTCAAACAATTTAATCAAATTCTATTGCAATAGCCCATCGGGTCCATACCTTTGTTTTAAACCTCGTGTAACTCCCGACGCGAACACTTTCGGATCTCCAACGCAAATGATCGAATGGATATCGCGTTCAATCAACCCCAGTGACTTATCCAACCAAAGTCACACGAAATCGACAGTTTTAACACTGTGACGTGTCATGTTTTTATTCAATCGCATTCAAATAGAACAAAACCGCTCTCATGCCAAAAGCGGTGCGAAAACAGTGGTTAGTTTTCCAAAAACCACTTAACCTACAAAATTTTGTTTAAATCGCGTTTGAAGACGTATTTTCGCTGGGTTACAGGTTTAACTTCAGTTCCTCTTGAATCCTCCTTTTCCGCTCCGTAACTCAATAAACATAGATCATTATCTAATATCTAATTTCAAGCCAAAGAAACTAGAATTCCCTTGATTTCCTCTGAATCTTTCACACAGAAGTTAATACACACTTCAAAATATACACAGAAAACATGAATCAAATGAATTTTCGGATAAATGACGGATTTCAAAGAGATGAAACCCTTCGGGAATTTGCCAATCATACAACAGATAAATAAATTATGCAAATATTATTATCTTAGAGGAAAAATCCTCTCAATCAAGTCTTCCATGGTCCAAATTCGATTTCCTCCTTCTCAGAGGTTACATTTATAGGATTTTACATAACAATCGACCTCCTCTTGAGGATCGAATTCTCCTAATTTAGAAAAAATCATAATTACATAATATCTTCCCTAAATCTATCAAATGAAGGCTAAATATGCTGAATCAAATCTAAAACTGTTCAATTTTCCTAGATACTAGTTCAACCCTATCTAGTAAAACTATAAAATGATAGCTGAAGGTACCAACATCTTTGCTTGTAACTTTTTTTGGATTTTTGGAATAATTAATGAAGCCTTTTGTCTCTAAGCCTCATGCTCCTGCATCAGTTAACTGCATAGAAAATGTCTGGTATCATGTTCACTAGATGCATTAGCGAACCCACTAAATTTCGATAGACAGTAGCATCCACTACCTCTCCAGAAGTAGCATCCTCTTTCCTCTAGTTTCCTAGAAGAGGAGTATCCATGGGTTTGTAGCCTTCCATGTAAAATTTACCCAGTATCTCCCTTGCATACTTTATTTGAGACACAAAAATTTCACCTTCTCGCTGCCATATTTCCAATCCAAGGAAATAATGAAGGAGGCCCATATCCTTCATCTCGAACTCCTTTGCAAGGTCCTCCTTGCATGAGTGTATCAACTTCTCATCACTAGTAAATATTAAATCATCAACATAAATAACAATGATTAAAATCTTACCCTCCACCACAATTTGGTATAGGTTTGCATCTTCTTCACTTTTGGTGAAGCCCAGTCCGGTGAAATAGATGTCTATCCGAGTGTACCAAGCACGGGGTGCTTGCTTCAGCCCATACAACGCTCTTTTGAGTCAGCACACATGTGACTCGCTGTTGAAGATCTCAAAACCTTCAGGCTGTTCTATGTACACTTCTTCCTCAATGATCCCATTGAGAAACACACTTTTCACATCCATTTGATGATGCACCAGCCCATCTGTGCTGAGAGAGAAAGGATGGTCCTTATGGAAGAATACCTTGTGACAAGTGAAAAGGTTTCTGAATAATCTATCCCCTCGATCTGTGAGAAGCCTCGAGCCACAAATACGGCCTTGTATTTATCAACAATCCCATCAACAACTTGCTTTATATTGTAGATCCATCTCGAACCTACCATTGATTTATCAACAGGCCTTGGGAACAATTTCCCAAGCACTATTTTTGACAATGGAGTCATACTCCTCCACCATTGCATCTACCCATGTGGGCTTCAACACTGCTTCCTGAAAAGAAGATGGTTCAGTCACAATACATTTTCTCATGAGAGCTATGTATCTAGTAAATCAGTTAGGATAATTTATTTGTTTGTGTTGTGAAGTAGGGGCTCCCACATTTTGTGCAACATCAAGTCTCAGCCTATCGGCTTCTGTGGTATGCCTTTTGCATGTTCTGTTGGTTGGCTATGCGTGAGTGGACTCCTCTACTCCATGAACCTCCTCATGTGGCTTATCCACATCTTGAGACTCATCCTTGGGAACCAATAGTTCCTCCTCCGCATGCAAGTCCAACTCCCTCTCAAGCGAAAACCACATGGCTTTCCCCTCATTGAATTTTATATCCTGTCGCACCACAGTCATTCGAATTTTTGGAAAATACACATGATAATTATGGGGTGTTTCTGTGTACCCCACAAAAATCACAACTTCAAGAGTTGGCTCCAACTTCTTCCCGGTATCCTTGATCCCATGCACACAAAAAGATGAGAAAAAAATCTTAAAGTGTGAAAAATCTAGTTTCTTACCAGTGAAAGCTTCTTCAGGTGTACTCATGCCAAGTACTATATGAGGACAACGGTTTTGCACATAAACTACAGTGTTGCATGCTTCTGCCCACAAATGCATTAGTAGGCCCTGATCATGCAACATCGCTCGTGATGCACCCACGATTGTTCTGTTCTTCCTCTCTGCGACCCCATTTTGCGGTGGGTTATGAGGCACTATGAGTTCTCTTCGAATTCCTTCTTTGCTACAGAAGTTCTTGAATTCATTAGAGATGTATTCTCCACCATTATCGCTCCTCAGAGCCTTCACTTGCTTCCTCGACTCTTTCTCCACCAATTATTTAAACTCATAGAACTTTGAGAATGTTTGATCCTTCTTCTGTTGATCAACGATTGTCATTGATGTCAACCCAAGCAGCACCAGGGGGTACCCCAATATTGCATGGGAATTTTGACCTACCAAATTACTATATTATGGGTCAAGAATTCTTTTGATGGTTTCTACTTGTTGAGATGTTTCTGTTGATATATGGCACGCCAGGTAATTCTTCACAGTTTTAGAGATATTCATGTTTGAAGTTTGTAACCCCAGTTAATGGGCTAAAACCCCATGGGGTTGTGGCATGGGTCATTGAAAAGTAAATAATTAATAATTTTTAAGCTCCTAAAATCCCTCCCACGTTCACTTGTTGAATCCCCTCTCAACCTAATAATTTATATAAACTGTGATCCTCATATCCTCCTTATGTAGGGATTTCTCTATATGAAGCAAGTCATCGTGGAATATTCACTCTAACTTTTTTTTCTACAAAGTTTCAAAAGCTGAAATTTTTATGACGTGAAACCAATATCCCAAGGAAGCTCCTATAAAAATTTCAAATCAAGGTGCGCAACAGTTTCGGAGATATGATCTGTGGAAGTCAGTGTTTTTGCAGGCTCCTGAAATTCATCTCAAAGAAGTGACCTTGGGAAAATTGTCATAAATCTCTCTCTCTGAGTATCAGATTGGAATTCTGTAAAATGTGGAAGATAGTGCACGGAATTTAGTTTTCACTATATCAATTTCAGAGTTGAATGAAGAAACAGTGACACGTGTAACGCCATACAAGTTAGCTCTACTGAAACAGTCCATAATTAGGTAATTGTGAGAGATTGGGCATAAATCTCTCTTGAAGAATCCAAATTGGGTCAGACCTATGGCATTGGAAAAAAGACTCAGAGGACTACTATAGGGACGAAAATAACATATTGGGGATATGAAATAACAGAGATACACTAGATTCAATATCGAGCTCCTAGAAGGAAAGAAAAAGCTAGATCATGTGTTGTTAAGGGTTGCAAAGGACCAGACTTTCTAGGGAAACAAAGCAAATCAAGGTGCAGTAGAGGGTAGCATGACAAGAGCAACAACCAAGGTGTAGAACAATAGCAAGAAGTTCACCACATGAAGTCTTCAAGTGGGCAGCACTACATACAGTCATTGTAAAGGTATCATTGTACTAAGTCATTGTAAATGCATCATTGTAAAAATTGTACTAGAGTTTATCTGCCAAGAGTGGAAGAGGCAATGTCGGGAGGTCTAGGATCATAATTAGGTGGTTGTGTCATAGTTGGGGTTATGGTCTAGTCTTTCTTCTTCTTCTACATCATTATATATCATTGTAAATTGGACCATTTTCCCTGGTACGAGAGTCCATTCTTGTTTTATTCTTCTATAGGGTGGTAGGGTGGTGCTAGGGTGAGTTGTAGCTCATTGGGTGTTGGGGCATCCATTCAGTTGACTACTGAAGAATCTCGGGCGTTGGAGCATCCATCCAGTGGGAGTTGGAAAAGAATTTTTTTCTAGATTCTAGGAAGTTGGAGCTTTATTTTCAATTGGAGTTGAATATTAAAGAATTATTAGAAAAGCATTAGGTGGTTTTTGTCCTGGAGTGGGTTTCCACCTTAACAACTTTGTGCATTTGTGTTCCTTTTGTTTACTGATATCCTTGTACAAACACTGATAATAATTGAAGATTAAATAATGCTCTAATTTAAAGGAATAATGATTCACCCCCCCCTCTCAGTATTTTCGACAATTGGTATCAGAGCTTGGTTCCTTCAATAATAGTTTAACAACTGGAAGGAGGTCATGGAGCATACTAAGAATGGCGTATCTCTATTCAATGAAAATAATTATGCACTCTGGAAAGGAAGAATGGAGGTCTATCTCTTGGCGCAAGGTTACGAAGTATGGGAAACTGTTCAAAATGGATTTACATCAAGCGCAGATGAACAAGGTAAGAAGAATTTGGTAAATGATGCAAAAAAAAAGAATATTATTATCAGTGGACTTATTGAATCTGCTTATCATAAGGTGTTGGTCTGTAAAACTGCCAAAAATATATGGGAAAAGCTTGAAAATATATATGCAGGTGACTCAAATGTTAAAGAAGAAAAGCTTCAAATCTATAGAGAAAAATTTGAGCATCTCAGAATGAAAGAAGATTGCAACATTGTTGCATACTTCTAATATGTTGATGAAATAACCAATACTCTGGAAGGATTGGGAGAGCCAATTGACGAGAAGAATATTATATGAAAGATTCTTAGAACGTTACTAGGGAGATTCAACCCAAAGGTATCGGTCTTAGAATACAGTGAAAATCTGGACAAACTTAGCAAAGAGGAATTACATGGAGTTCTCATAGCATATGAAATGAGACTTGATGAAGAAGAAGGTACTTCGCATCTAGAAACTGTGTTCGTTGCATCTAAGAAAATAAATAAGGAAAAACAAACTTCAATTGAAAAGACATGCACCTGCAAGTGTCAAGAAAAGGGAGATGATGAAGAAGCTCTTTCAGATGAAGAATATGCTTACTTTACGACAAAACTAAAAATTGGTAAGGGAAAATTCAAAGGTAAAATTCCATTTATATGTTTCAGCTGCGGTGAGGTTGGGCATTTTGCATCAAAATTCCCAAACAGAAGTGATGGAAACTCAAAAGGAAAGAAATGATTTAATAAATTCAACAAGCAAGGATCCAAAAGGAACTTTCTCTCTAAAGAAGATAGCTTATCATCCGATGAAGACAATGACAACGAGGAAGAGGCTAATGAGAGAGTATTGTTTATTGCCAAGCACAATAAACAAGAGGTATCAAACAACGAAGAAGAAGGGTTGACCTTAGAAGAATTTTCTAAGGAAGTAATCAAGCTTATAAAAGAGCTCAAGGCTGAGAAGATCCATTCCAATACTCTTGAAGAACAAGTTCAAGGTCTCAAAATTTAAGTTGAAGAACACAAATGCATTGAAGAGTCACTTCAAAAGAAGTTGGAAGAAATCAACCAATAAAGGGAAGAATTAGAAGCCGAAGTAGTCTCGCTGCGTAAGGAAGTGAAGAAGGGAAAAAATATCCAAAACGATGCCAATAGCTCAAGGGCATTGGAAGAACTCATCAACAATCAATGATCTTACAATGACAGAATTGGCCTCGGTTACAAAGAAGAAGAAGCAGGATCTTCTACAACAAAATACAATGAACCTATGAGATCTGACATGCATGTCGACTTCATTGGAAAATATTCGTAAGAACAGCCTTGGAAGACAATTCCTTGACGAAGATTTCCATCCAGGTACCAACATATTTTTTATGGCTATTGTTATTCATGTGGAAAATTTGGTCATAAAGTTGTAGAATGTCGCACGTACCCTAGGAACCAATACAATTCCAGGAGATCTGTCAAATATGAACCTCCCAGGGCTCAACGAAACATCAATAGATTTTAACATTTAAGAAATAATATTGAATGTTACAAATTTCAAAACTTTGGACACATAGCCAGAGACTGCAGACTTGAAAATCCTGTAGAAGAATCTTTGAAACCACAGAATGAACAAACATGGAAGAAGAATAAGACTGATAATTGTGCTCTCGCTCTCAAGGCTCAAAACAAGAAAGATGTGTGGTATGTTGATAGCAGTTTCTCAACGCATATGATTGGAGATAGAAAGAAATTTGTATCTCTGAAAGAGAAGAAGGATGGAACCGTGTCCTTTGGAAATGATGGATCTTCAAATGTTATAGGATCAGGTACCATCACTCTCTGAAGTAAATATGCTTTAGCCAAGAATTTTCTATTGGTTGAAAACATGAATCACAATATGCTCAATGCTGGACAAATGTGTGATCAAGGACACACAATACTATTCAACTCCACAAAATGTGAAATCATGAAAGGCGGGTATGGTGAAATTGTGGCTACAAAAAGTCGAGCTCCTAACAAAATATATGTTCTGGATGAAGCAACTAAAGCACGCCTAATAGCTAAAGAGGATGATATAATATTTGGTAGCAATGATGATCGACTAAGTAAGAAGTTTTCTACAAAGATGCAAAGTGATTTCGAGATGTATTTAATTGGGGAGCTGACATATTCTTAGGGCTTCAAATATCTCAGCAAGAGAAAGGAATATTTATATGTCAAGCCAAGTACATCAAGGAAATGCTCAAGAAATTCAAAATGGAATATTGCAAACCCATCCTTACTCTGATGGTAACAGGTTGCAAATTGAGCATAGACGACTCATCTAAGGATGTGGATCAAAGGTTGTACAGATCAATGATTGGTAGTCTTCTATATGTAACAACCTCCCGGCCAGATGTTATGCAAGTAGTTGGAAAAGTAGCAAGATTCCAAGCAGCACCAAAAGAATCACATATTATTTCCATCAAAGGAATTCTTCGATATCTAAAGGGAACAACATAATATGGCTTGTGGTATCCCAAGGGTAACAATCTCATTATTTATGCCTTTACAAAAGCATATTGGGCAGGAAGCGTTGATGATCGTGAGAGTACTCGTGAAACATTGGAATATATTTGCCAGAAGCTTGGGATTCTCCCAAGATCTCATTAGATTTTCCTTATTCAGAATATAAAGGGGGAGTGGAAGTGTGTACAGGTCCACAGTATAGCTGTGTATTAGAGGGAGTGGAGGTGTGTACAGGTCCACAAGATGGTTGTGTGTCAGGGGGAGTTACCCTTTGCCATTTATGTCAAAGGGGGAGAGAATGTTGTAGGAAGAGGTGTCATTATCGTAGGGGGAGTACTTGTGTTGCCATCAATGCCAAAGGGGGATATTGTTGATCAACAGTTGTCATTGATGTCAACCCAAGCAGCACCAGGGGCTACCCCAATATTGCATGGAAATTTTTAGCTACCAAATTACTATATTCTAGGTCAAGAATGATTTTTATGGTTTCTACTTGTCGAGATGTTTCCGTTAATATATGGCACATTACGTAATTCTTCACGGTTTGAGATATATTCATGTTTGAAGTTTGTAACCCCAGTTAGTGGGATAAAACCCCATAGGGTTGTGGCATGGGTCATTGAAAAGTAAATAATTAATAATTTTTAAGCTCCTAAAATCCCTCCCACATTCACTTGTTGAAGCACCTCTCAACCTAAGCATTTATATAAATTGTGATCCTCATGTCCTCCTTATGTAGGGATTTTGCTATCTAAAACATGTCATCGTGGAATTTTCTCTCTAACATTTTTTATACGAAGGTTAAGAAGCTGAAATTTTTATGAGGCGAAGCCAAAATCTTGAGGAAGCTCCTGTAAAAATTTTAGATCAAGGTGAGCAATATTTTCAGAGATATGATCTGTGGAAGTAAGTGTTTTTGCAGGCTCTTGAAATTCATCTCAAAGAAGTGACCTTGGGAAAATAGTCATAACTCTCTCTGAGTATTGGATTGGAATTATGTAAAATGTGGCAGATAGTGCACGGACTGTAATTTTTTCTGTATCAATTTCAGAGCCGAATGAAGAAATAGTGACACGTGGCATGCTGTACAAGTTCGCTCTACTGAAACAGTCCATAATTAGGGAATTGTGAGAGATTGGACATAAATCTCTTTTGAAGATTCCAAATTGGGTCAGACCTATGGCATTGGAAAGAAGAATTAGAGGACTACTACAGGGCTGAAAATCACATATTGGGGATTTGAAATAACAGAGATACACCAGATTCAATGTTAAGCTCCTAGAAGGCAAGAAAAATCTAGATCATGTGTTGTCAAGGGCTGCAAAGGACAAGAATTTCTAGGGAAGCAAAGCAAAGCAAGGTGCAACAGAGGGTAGCCTGACAAGAGAAACAACCAAGGTGTAGAACAATGGCAAGAAGTTCACGACATGAAGTCTTCAAATGGGCAACACTACATACAATAATTGTAAAGGTATCATTGTAGTAAGTCATTGTAAATGCATCATTGTAAAATTTTTACAAGTGTCTATCTGCCAAGAGTGGAAGAGGCAGTGTTGGGAGTTTTAGGATCATCATTAGCTGGTTGTGTCATAGTTGGGGTTATGGTCTAGTCTTTCTTCTTCTTCTACATCATTCTATATCATTGTAAAGTGGACCATTTTACCTGGTACGCGAGTCCATTCTTGTTTTATTCTTCTATAGGGTGGTAGGGTGGTGCTAGGGTGAGTTGTAGCTCATTGGGTGTTGGGGCATCCGTTCAGTTGATTACTGAAGAATCTCGGGCGTTGGATCATCCATCCAGTGGGATCTGGAGAAGAATTATTTTCTAGATTCTAGGAAGTTGGAGCTTTATTTTCAATTGGAGTTGAATATTAAATAATTATTATAAAAGCATTAGGTGGTTTTTATCCCGGAGTGGGTTTCCACCTTAAAAACTGTGTGCATTTGTGTTCCTTTTTTTTACTACTATCATTGTACAAAAACTGATAATAATTGAATATTAACTAATGCTCTAATTGAAAGGAATACTGATTCACCCCCCCTCTGAGTATTTCCAACATCTTCTGCATGAAGAAGATCCAACATTTACGAGAAAATTTATAAAAAAAAATAACATAGTACTTATGTTTTGTTGTTGAAGAAACCGAGAACTGTCCACACACACCTGTGTGAACTCTCTCAAGGATCCCCGAAGCACGGTTCTCCTTCTCATGAAAGGCGGGCTTTACATACTTCCCCATGGTGCAACCCTTGCATTGATCTAACTGAGAAAGTGTTCCCATTGGAAGTCTAGTAGATATTTTCCGCATGAATTTCAAGGCTCCATGATGAAGATGGCCCAATTTTCTATGCCATAATTCACCCACAGCCCGGCTCACCACTTTTTCTACCTTGCCCATCATGGCAGCGCAAACATCTACCTCCAGATTGTAGAGATTATTAACTCGAATCCCTATCCTCTTGGCTTGACCCATTTTTTTATGTCACAGGAAAGATTTTCCATCACTAAAAACAACGCCATAGCCTCTGTCCTCCAACGTTGCAACTGAGACCAATTTTTTCTTCAGACCTGGAACATGCATAACATCTTTCAATTGAAATGGTGTACTTGAATTCCTCTGAAAGGTAATGGTACCAATTTCGGTCGCACTGTACTGTCCGTCGTCACCCATCTCTATGTGCATTTGGAGATCTTTCTCTTCCAAGTCACTGAAAAGCTTCTTATCTCCCGTCATGTGGAAGGAGGTGCCGCTATCCAAATACCACACCGATCTCAATGCACTTGACACCATGCATATGATCAAAGAGAAGTCAAGCTAAAATTTCAAGGCAAGGGCCTCACGAGCTGCAGATCCATCAACCTTCTTGTTCTTATTCTTTTGCAGACAGTTAGTAGCAATATGCCCATGTTCGTGACATTGAAAACACTTCACCTTGGAAATATCCAGCTTCTTGCCTTTAGACTCACATTTAGAATGGAATTTCTTCCCCTTCCCCTTCTTCGCCTTGGCAGGAAAAGCAAAATTCTCTTCATCATCATGCTTTGATGAATAACCATCTCTGGTGTTCCACCTGAACTCCTCCTACACCAGATCTGACCACAATCATTCCCAATCCGACAAATTTTCCTGTTCGTTGACAGAGTCTTCATAACTGTGCCAACTCTTAGGAAGTCCCAAGAGAACCAAGCTCACCAAATCATCATTAGAAACGGTTATTCCCGCACTCCCCAGTTTATCCCAACATTGGAAAAACTTTGTGAGATACTTTGGAATGTTGTTGCCCTTTTCCATCTTGATCTTTTTGAGTTTATCTTTGAGCACCAATTTCTATGGTCACTGCTGCTTTGGAAAATATCTGTCAAAGCCTTCCACATAGCATATGGTGTGGATTTCCCATGAATTCTTGAGACAATGTGGTCTCGTACTCCTTCCAACAAAATCCTCCTCGCCTTTGCCACTTTCTTTTGCCATGCATCAAGAAATGTAGCATCTGTCGAATCAAGCTTAGGAACATCATTGTCAATGAATTCCTTCAAGCCATTGTCTTCGAGTACTGCCTCCATCCTGTCCTTCAAAGAAATTTAGTTCAAGCTGCCTTCGAGTGCATACTATAACCTCAAGCCATTGAAAGCCATTTTGATGTTCAATTAGTTGTAGCACCAAGAAAGTCTTTCTGCAAATTCGAATTCTTTCCACCAACAAACTCAGCTCATGCTTCACAATTGCAATTTCCTGTGCTCTAATACCATGTAGAAATTTTAATACAAAATATGTATTGTCTGGATTCTCCTGATCTAACAATAATATGCTACTGCTAAATACAAAATCTCTTCTACAAAATATTTGCGGAATTTGAACAATAATCGCCAATCACAATATCATGAAGAAATATCAATCACACATAACATAGATAATTTTACCGGGAAAGCATAAAGCTAAAAACCCCACTATATTCTATTATGTATTATATCATAGATCATGAAAAAATTATATACAAATCTCTAATCCAAGATCTCCTAGTACATGAGCTAACTGTCTCACACTATCATACAAAAATTGGCAAGTTCCTTAGCCAATTTACTGTCTCCAGACAACCTGCCTCCACTGTGCAATCCCTGCTGATAGCAATCCTTGAAAGAATGGAATCCTGCTTGCCTTGATTGCTAAATCCTCATGGTAACATCCAATGTGTGTGTGGTTTCATGTGTGTAACTGATAATGTCACAACTAATAGTCAACTTCCCTTTCATCTAGAACTCAACTGGGTCTCCACTGGATCTGACATGCATGCAGTTAATAGTAGTAAATCTTCAGTTGCATGTGAGGCCATTCATTGTGAATTAATTAATAATTAATTCACTTGATCTCTCACTAGTGTGTCTTCAGTTACAACTAGCACATCTGAGTTTAGCTCACTTAAATGAGTTAAACTACTTTTCAAATTTCATAACTACACTTCCAACTTTGTTACAATTTCGAATCACTCAGTTACAACTGAGTCCACTTGCATGTCCCACCAACCAACCTCTTAACTTGAAATTCCTATCGCTAACTGATTTTCCACATCAGTTAACTATTTCCAAGTGCTCATTGAGAATAGATTATTGTTTATTGTCCAACTGTTATTAAGGTATAATAATAGTCGAAATGCATCTATAAATAGACATGAAATCTATAAATAGAACTTGCACATACATCTATAAATATACCTCATCTATAAATAGAATTTTCTCATGCATCTATAAATAGACATCGACCTAAAAATAGCCTGAGGCTCAATCCTAGTGTAGGTGCTTAATTTTCACTAGGATCTTTCTTGTTGAATCTCAAAAAATTTATGGACTAATGCAAGACTTGTCAATTGTGCCTTTGGAGTAGTTCAAGATATTGTGTATAATACTCGAACATCACTTCCTAATATTCCAACATATGTTTTTGTAAAATTTTATAACTATGTTGGAGTTCCATGGGATGAACTATTCTCTCATATTTTTCCTACTATGCCTATTAAAATAGGTCAGAATAGACAAATTCCATTAAGACTTTCTTTGGGATTAAAAATTCATAAGTCCTAGGGATTGACACTAGAAAATACAACTATTAATATTGGAAGGATGCATCGACAAGGTCTCACTTTTACTGCAATATCTCGAGTTGAATCTTTGGATGGTCTTCAATTTCAACCTTGTTTTCCATATGATCGATACAAAAATATGGCAAAGTTTGTCAATGTGTCTAAGAGAAAAGCAGAAGAAGAGAGATTAAGATTAATTACTATCTAATTTATGTGATTTCCAATATTCTCTTCATATAATATCTGAATGATATGATCAGTATATATCAAATTCAATATATTAATTATTTCATTATATTGATCACTAAACATTGTTACAATGATATATTTTGTTAATATTTGTATTTATAATCATGTAAATTTCAAAGCATGATGTACATATCAAAAATATACATAATAATGATAATATTAAAATGTGACATCACTACCTTCAATTGGAACCACCCTAGATCCATCTAACACTAGATCTGTCATGCAACGAGAGGGATCGAATCCCTTGAGGTGCAAACCTTTCAAGGGTTGCACCTCAAGGTATTTGATCCCTCTTGACGCATGATAGATCCGGTGTTAGATGGATCTAGGATGGTTTTAGTTAAATGTGATCATTTATAATTGATAATAGTTGATTATAGTGAGATAAAGTTAGAATTTTTACTATAACTTGTTTCTTGAGAACTTTTAGCTAACAATATTTTTGGGGAACTGAGAAAAAATATTGGGGTGAATGTAGTAAAAATGTAATGGTCTAGCTCATTACCCTCTCTAGGATATAACCTATGGAATTTTTGGTTTGTGACTAGTTTGGGAATTAGTTTCAAATGATTCATCTTAAGTTTTTCGATTGGAAAAATTTCATAGAAAATTAAACATAGAAAAGCAATTTTCATACAACTTTCAACTTTTAAATAACTATATTTTATGAGATATATTCTATGTTTTTTTTTTTGTTTACAAAAACATATAAATATCGTCATTAAAACATATCCAATATTCACCATGCATGGAACCTATTTAAAAAAATTATTTGTACTAAAAAAATAGGGTTTTCATTAGTGGTTTTCACTGGTGGTTTTATGTGGCGGTTTTCCTATGGTGGTTTTAAATGGTGGTTTTTTGTGTTGGTTTTCAATGGTGGTTTTCATTTAAAATTAATTAATTTATTAATAAATTACCAAGTTTTCTATATGCATTTTTCATTTGCAAGAAAAAAAAATATAAGAAGCACACAATGGTATAAAACCTACCTTGATCACCAAACAATTTACAGTTATTTTTACAAACCATGTGCTCCTTGGTCGAGATTTTGGCTCCTCGATTCAGCTATTATATCTGAAGCTTATAAAAAAAGTGCATGCGCATATTGTGGCAAGGAATTTAAATAAATTAAAAAGGATCGAATGAGCATTTTTTTCAAATATTCCACACCATTATGGTTTGGCAGCAATTTTGAAAACATAGCTTATTCGAGCAACTAACTAGCAAGTTACATAGGACCTTGATCGATGGTTTGTTTTATAGCTTGACTGAAAAATATTTAAGCACTCAAATAGCTCAACTGGAGGCTAAAATATTATTTGATTGAGCACTTAAAAAAGAACTTGACTAAGTTGTTTTTATTCCCCTTCCATGTGCTTGCCAAAAAATGTAAACGAACTCTATGGGTTCACCCAAATATGTATATTAATTTTGTTTTTGACTATAACGCACACGCACACATGCACACACACGCTTAATTTTAGTGATTATTTTATATATTTTTTTTAAAGAAATAGAAACTCGAATGTGCTTCTAACAATTTTTTTTATATAAATTTAATATATATATATATATATATATATATATATATATATATATATATATATATATATATTTTGAACATTGATCATCATATAATCATATATATAATAGTAAAATAATTATAAATATTCAAATTTTATTATTATTATTTATATTTTATAAGTTAATATCACATTGAAAAGTAAGAAGCTAAAATATGAAATCTTTCTGTATATAATTAATTTCTTTCTTAATATTATTCTATTTAAACTCTACAATAAAATATTATTTTTTTGAAATATTTGTTTTTGTTGTGTATAGTGAAGATGTGTAATTATTTTCATTTTCAACATAGACTTGATACAGGTTCCTTTTAAAATAAAAATAAAATAACCTCACTTCCATGCTCACTTAGCCTCAATTTTCTTTTTTCACTTCATGCTCCTTATGCAATGTTCTATATAATATTTGGGCTTCTAAAAAAAATTGCAAAAGTATGTTTAAACTTTTTTTATTTTATTTTTTATCATAAGTTAACATGTTAAATTATTCTTTATAGGGTACAATTTCTGTTAAAATAATTGTTCTATGATTAAATTGAAATTAATAGTTAAACCTACAAAATTAAATTCAATTTAAATATATTGTTCACTAGTTTAACATTTAAAACAAGAAAAACAATGTTTTCTTTACAATTAGATAAATATTAAAAGGTAATGTAACCTAGCATTTAAAATATCAACATAATGGAACCTGGCATTTAAAATATCAACATAGTAAAGTTAAAATTTCATAATTACACTTTTATTAATCAAATAATATTACTATAAAAATACATGAGAAACAATCAACCGTTTTTTTAGACACAATCAACCGTCTTGAGAAAATATAGCAACCACACATCAATATTTGAAACTAGTTAGCTAGAGAATATCTCTCAACCTAACTAGATCTAATAACCTTTGAGTTCTCAAGATAGAGAATCAATTTTCATCACACAATTAACTTGGTTGATCAGATATTTCAACCACACACCAATATATAAAGCTAAATTGAAAAATATTTCTTAACCTATCTAATTATAATAACCTTCTAAAGCCTATGAGCAAAATCCTTAAATTAATAAACACACCAATATATAAAAATAAATTGGAGAATATCTCTTAACCTATCTAATTATAATAACCTTATAAAAACTATAAACAAAATCCTTAAATTAATAAACACATGAAATCCTTAAAATTAATAAAATGCCACCAAAAACCAAAATAAAATATGAAAAAAATAGAAAAAAATGACAATAAGACATATAGATTTTAGATAAAATGATTAAAAAAAATTAAAGAGTAAAAGGTAGTAAAGAGGATAGTATCAACCATGTTTAAAAAACAATAAAGTTATAGAATGATTTAAAAAAACTAAGGAAAACAATAAGAAAATATAAAAAATAAAAATATTTTAAAATGTATAGAATGGAATTTACTGATTTAAAACAAAAAAAAATATGTAAAAACTAAATTAGAAGAAAGTAAATACAAGAGATTTATTATTACTATATGTTTATTTTTATACATGTAGAAGTATATATATCAAATACAATATGTAAAAGCTAAATTGAAAGGAGATAAATAAAAAATATTTATTATTTTTGTATGTTGATTTCTATATATGGAAAAGTATATATATCTTTATCTATTCCATACAATAATGTATCTTTATATTTCATGTACAATAATGCATCTCTAGAGAACCCTTTTTAATACATGGTTTACAAACAAAATATGAGCTGATAAAATATTTCTCTCCTAACCCTCAATATAAAAATGCAAACTATTTTGTAATTAAACCTTGGATTGAGTGATTTAAAATTACTTGTGTTTAAGGGGGCATCATACTTTTTTTCCCTATTTTAAATATATATTTTAACCTACATCTTAAATATGCTATTTTTTCATTTATTCAAACCAGCTTGAATAACGCCAACACTACTAGCGATTATTTATATCATTCTCTCACATGGGAAAAAATTGTTTATTTTATTAAAAAAATCAAACATTACATTTGTGAGATTGCAATATAGTATCAATAAAATATCCATGGTGCAACATAGTACCAACATCTAAATATCTATGATAAGAGACTCATCATATGCTAGATCACCTAGTTCAAAAGTTTATTTTTATCTCTTTAATGACCATGCATATTTTAGTTAATTGAATACCTTGTTTGAAATTCCATTTAAATATTTAATATGCATTGGAAACATGTACATTTAAAAAAATATAAATTTATTGAATATTTTATAAATCTATTAAAATATTAAAAAAATAGGTTAAATAATTCTAATTTATTGTAGATTCAATAAGTAATGATGAGACTCCCATTAAATTATTCTACAATGAAATTACCATTAGATTGTTCTAACTTAATGCTTCAATAAGCAATGATGAAATTGTTCTAACTTAATGCTTCAATAAGTAATGATTAGATCACCGAGTTTAAAAGTTTATCTTTATCTCTTTAATGACCATGAATATTTTAGTTAGTTGAATACCTTGTTTGACATTCCATTTAAATATTTAATATGCATTGGAAACATGTACATTTAAAAAAATATAAATTTATTGAATATTTTATAAATCTATTAAAAAATATTAAAAAAATAGGTTAAATAATTCTAATTTAATGTAGATTCAATAAGTAATGATGAGACTCCCATTAAATTATTCTACAATGAAATTACCATTAGATTGTTCTAACTTAATGCTTTAATAAGCAATGATGAAATTGTTCTAACTTAATGCTTCAATAAGTAATGATTAGATCACCGAGTTCAAAAGTTTATCTTTATCTCTTTAATGACCATGCATATTTTAGTTAGTTGAATACCTTGTTTGACATTCCATTTAAATATTTAATATACATTGGAAACATGTACATTTAAAAAAATATAAATCTATTGAATATTTTATAAATCTATTAAAATATTAAAAAATATTAAAAAAATAGGTTAAATAATTCTAATTTAATGTAGATTCAATAAGTAATGATGAGACTCCCATTAAAATATTCTACAATGAAATTACCATTAGATTTTTCTAACTTAATGCTTCAATAAGCAATGATGAGATTGTTCTAACTTAATGCTTCAATAAGTAATGATTAGATCACCGAGTTCAAAAGTTTATCTTTATCTCTTTAATGACCATGCATATTTTAGTTAGTTGAATACCTTGTTTGACATTCCATTTAAATATTTAATATACATTGGAAACATGTACATTTAAAAAAATATAAATCTATTGAATATTTTATAAATCTATTAAAATATTAAAAAATATTAAAAAAATAGGTTAAATAATTCTAATTTAATGTAGATTCAATAAGTAATGATGAGACTCCCATTAAAATATTCTACAATGAAATTACCATTAGATTTTTCTAACTTAATGCTTCAATAAGCAATGATGAGATTGTTCTAACTTAATGCTTCAATAAGTAATGATTAGATCACCGAGTTCAAAAGTTTATCTTTATCTCTTTAATGACCATGCATATTTTAGTTAGTTGAATAACTTGTTTGACATTCCATTTAAATATTTAATATACATTGGAAACATGTACATTTAAAAAAATATAAATTTATTGAATATTTTATAAATCTATTAAAATATTAAAAAATATTAAAAAAATAGGTTAAATTATTCTAAATTAATCTAGATTCAATAAGTAATGATGAGACTCCCATTAAATTATTCTACAATGAAATTATCATTAAATTATTCTAACTTAATGCTTCAATAAGCAATGATGAAATTGTTCAAACTTAATGCTTCAATAAGTAATGATGAAATTCCCATTATATGTGGAAAAATACTTATCATAAATTCCCCTAAATGAAAATTATGATCATGAAGGATGCTTTAAAGTGAGACTCATCAATTCACCCTTTGCCCTCAATTATTTTTTAGTAAAGAAAATGTTGTATCAATTTTTTTTTTTGGTTTAAAAACAAATTTTCATGTGTGACATGAATTTTGAAAGCAAAACAATTTTTTTGGATATTTGATTTAATTATATAATACAACATGTGTTATGTGTGTATTTTTTTTGGTTAGTTTTTTTAAATAATTAAAATAATATAAAAATTGTATTTGATATGAGCTAGATTAATCCATATTTATAACTGAATTTAAATATTAGTCACACACATCCATACTCATAACTAGATTTGTACTTATAAGTCTTAAACCAGTAAATCTTTTTTTTACCATTATATCTATTTATAAATAACAAAATTTAAGATTGAATTTAAACTAAAAATATTGTTTTTCTAATCTTTATTATATTACATTTTTTTTTTTAATAGAGAACATAATCTACATTTAAATCACTTCCTAGAGAAAGATGATTTTTTTTAAGAAGAAAATTAAAAATTTGTAAAAGAGAATTTTTTTCATTTAAGAAAATAATTTTTTTATCAAAGGCATTATAAATTACGGGGATTTTTTGATCTTTTCCGACAAGAAAATTATAAAAGTATAGACGGCATATTTTTTAAATTAAAGTATTTTATATTATTAAATAATTTGATTAAAAGGTTTTTTGTTTTCTCTCGAGGACATGGAGGTATTTAGATAAAGATACTCCAGGTAAACCATCATTTTTCAAAGAAGCAAATTATAAAATTACATAGGACATATTTTTTAAATTAAAGTATTTTATATTATTAAAATAATGTAATTAAAGGGTTTTTTCTTTTTTCCTGAGGATATAAAGGTACTTAGATTTCAAAAATTTTATATTTATTTTAGAGTATAAAAATAAACAATTTAATTAGTTTCATATTAAAAAAAAATTATGTTGGGAAATCATTATAAAAATGGCAGAATTCTAAATAGAGTATAAAAATAAACAATTTAATTAGTTTCATATTAAAAAAAAATTATGTTGGGAAATCATTATAAAAATGGCAGAATTCTAAATAAACTAACAAGTATGAATATCATTTAGAAAATATGGGTGTAGGGTCTTTGACACTCAATCTAGGAAGTGGTGTCCGAATTACAATGAATATGTCCTTCAACATATATCAACCTTGGACTCCAACTTGGCATTCTTTTGATGTCTTCCAAAACAATCAAACACATTATACCTTTTCATTTGTTTATCCTTCAAAACCAATTCAAATAACTTCTTCATTTTCCAATATAAAACCACTAAATTTAAATATTATTTTTTAAATCCCTTAATATAACCAAAATCTAAAACTTAACCAAAAACTTCTTAAAATATGCCGTAGTCTAACTAGCCAGAGGAATCGCCCTGAAAATCATGAAAATTCCGATAAAATTTTCAGAAAATCTGGCAGGAATTTTTCTAAATCCATGTTATAACTATCAAAGTTTAATATTTTGGGTGTCCTACAGGTTTTTGATGGTGCTGAATCCATTTCCAATGTCAAAATCAAGATTCAAACACTGTTTCTGCAAGATTTTTAAAATTTGTTTGGCCCGGATTCCGGCCAATTTTGACCGTCCGGGCAATTCCTCCGGCTCGTTAGACGACTCCTTAAAATATTACCTCACCTCACAACATCGGAAAAACATCAAACACTATATATAAAAAGAAATACATTAAATACTATATAAATAATAATATATGCCATTACATCAATCACCGAATATATTCAAATTGAAGACATCATATTTACCAAAAACTTCTTAAAATGTTACCTAACAACATCGGAAAAACATCAAATACTATATAAAAGAAATGCTTTAAATACTATATAAATTATAATATATGCCATTACATCAATCACTGTATATATTTAAATTGCAGACATCATATTTACCTCACTCACACAATATAAGTAACATCAGATATATTAGACGAACAATATGCAGTTACAAGCAATGCAATATACAACATTACATATAATGCACTGCTCCTACGTGCACACTGTTTGCGAAACACCATCTCTGTTACCTGTCTCTGGTTGTGTGCCCTGTGATGGTTGATGAACCAGAAAACCGGAAAAAAAAAACGAAAAAAACCCGAAAAATGGGAAAAAAAAGAAGAAGCGTGGAAACATTTTTACAAAATTTTATTTAAGGTCTTGTTTACAATTTGCCACAGGAATTTGGTTTTGTTTTTCAAAAAATCTAAACCTAATCGTATATGAATTATTTTTTTAAGAATAGAAATGATTAACATTCAGAAATTTATAAACACTTAAATTTTAAAATGGTAATTTAGATTTTTAAAAATTTCAAAATCACACTAAAATTTATAGGAGTTGTTTATCTACTCAATAGAATAGTCTGGACTGCAGTTTTTTAGTAAATTAATAATTTTTTTTTAAAAAAATCAGAAAATTGAAATGTTTGAATTATATTTTTAATAGCAGAAATGAATTCTGCACCATCAAAATCCATTAATACATTCAAAACACTGAAATTTAACTACTATAACCTAAATTTTCAAAAAACTTTGCCAATTTTTTTTTATAATCTTAGAAGATTATTCTGTGAGTTTTTTATTTTAATTACATGGTTTTAAAAAGAAAACGTTGTTTCCTAAACCACGCGTCACCAAACAGTTGCCCACTTTATATGACTTTGGAATTTGAACTCCAGTTGTATTCAATGGCGAGTAATTGGATCTGACTTGGCACGTTGGGGCCGTTGGTAACCTGCGAATTTTAACCTATCATTTCCTCTCTCATCCTACTCTCTTCGCCGCGTACCACACCGAGGAATGTCCAGGCGGCCTTTGGGTGTCGATAGAGTCACTTTTCCTCACAATTCCATCTCTCCAAGTTTACTATTCAAGAGACGCTTCGTCGTCCGAAAGGGCGGAAATGAAATGGTACCCCAGGGTTTCTGCTCCCTTCAAAAAAACCACACTCCATCTCATTTCATTTCATTTCCAGTCATTTCCGCATATGCATTCAATTCCATTTTTTTTTGTTGTTCTGCACGCAGTGATAAGTGGGGTTTTTGTTAAAAATTATATAAATTTTAAATATTATAAAAATGTTATAGTAAGATATCATAAAAGGGTGTTGGATTTTTTTTTTATTATTTTAAATTTGTTCATTGATGTTTATAATTTTTTTTTTTTTAAATTGAATTTATTAGTATTTTATAATTTTAATTGAATTTTTTAACTTTTTCAAATCTCTATTAGTTTCTAAATCTATTTATTATTTTTATCAAAATAACTTGTAATATATTTAACAATGATTTTTTATTTAATTGTTTTAATTTATTCAATTTGTTCGAATGTTATTTATCAAAACCTTTTCTTTATGGTAGCACTCCTTTTTTGTTTTCTCAGCTTCTTTAATTCGTGACAAAGGGTAGAATGTTCATTAAAAAAATTGAATGTTTCACTCTTATATATAATTTATATTTAAAATTAATTTAAAATAATATTAATAATTATTGTAAAATTATATAATTAATTTTAGAATTTTTTTTATCAAAACGCATTTAATAATAATATATTTTCCAATATCCAAATTTTTTATAGATTTTATTAATATTTTGAGATTAAAAGCATTTGATTTCAAGATTAGTTGGTGAGTACTAATAATAGGATCACAAGTTTGAAGGCATTGTTCGAGTGATTATTTAATTATTTCATTTTCCTTTTTGTTTAGAGGAATAAGAGATTGGGCTGGTATTGGTGTGACACAACTGGTAGGTGACCTTTCTATGAGTAAGTAATTGCGGATTCAAAAGTGGGGAGTGGGATCTTACATTTTTACCAGTATGCCAAGTGAGCTCCTGGTGGGGGAGGGGTGGCTTGAAAATAGAAAGGAGGGTTTGATCCACTTATGTGTATATAGGTCAAAAAGCCATTTAATATGGTGGGTGGGTGGAGGGTTGAAAATAGAAAGGAGGACATGGGCTTGATCCTTTTATATGTGTAGGTTATGAAACCATTTAAGATGGTCTCTCTAGGTGCCCACGTGTTCCACCACTACTTGAAGGAGCCCTCATTGCTCCAGTGTAAGCCCTCATGAGAATTAAATCTTGCATAAGGATGAAGAGCTCATTTCTTTCTGCTATTTCGTTTCTTCCTTTTAAATAATAAGCTTTTCTTACTTTTATGATCTTATTAGCCACAAATACATTAAAAAATCTTGCCACAAACCAAACATATTTGCAATATGTTTCTACACAGCCAAAGGAATATTAAAGAAAAATATGAGATTTAGCTATGTTTATTTCCATTCTTCGTGTAAGAGAGAAGTCCTCCATAATTTGAAAAAAATACTTTGGCTTCTTGAATAGTTGAAATTTCCATAACCAATGTATCATCCACAAATTGTTGGTGTGACTCATCACCAAATAGACACAATACCTTTTTAAAAAATCTTATTAATTTATGCTTTGAATGTCCAATCGAGACCCTCTGCCACTATAATAAAGATAAAAAGTGACATTATAGCTCCTTGTTGGATACCAAAAGAGACCAAAAAGGGTGCATTAGGTGATCTATTTAGTAAAATAGATAAGAAGGTTGAAGAGATAAGGCTCTTGACCCAACATATTTAGTCAATGTCGAATCCAAAGGCACAAATAATTCTCAAGAGATAACTGAAATTGAGTTTATCAAATTCCTTAGAGATATCAAGTTTTAGAAGTATGAAAGGTTTCTTGGAGGATTTATAAAACGATTCATTTCATGTGCAAACATTATACCATCCATAATTTGACAGCACTCCATATAACTAGTTTATTCCACTGAACTGAGCTGAGGAATGATGGGTTTGAGGTAATTAGTTAATATTGTGATTATCAATTTGTAGATTACATTATGCAGAGCAATGAGAGGACATAGCTAAAGTCCTTGTCTTTGCGCTTTTGGGAACTAAAGTGAATAAGGTAGCTTCAATAGATTTTACGATGGTTTTTTATCTCCTTGATTCCTCCACTACCAGATATCACGTCTAATTATTGATAAATTGGCCTAAAAAAAATTCAGTAGTGAAGTTTTCTAGTCCTGGAGCCTTGTTCTAGGGCATAGATTTTGCTACTTCTTCCCTTTCTTTGATATATATCTATCTTAAGAAAGCATCATTCTATTATTTGGTAACCAAAGGCAGAATATGTTGAACTATTTTGTGTATAGCCTCTAAGTTATCTAGTTTGAGGTCATATAATATCTCTTTATAATATTGAATCAACACATTAGTCGTGTCCTCATGATATTAAACCTTGACACTCACCTAGTTTTTTTAAGGAAGAAATGTGGTTGTGATGTCGATGTTGAAGCATCATTTTGTGGATGAAAGAAATATCTTGCTCTCATTCCTTTAGCCATATAATTATAGATTTTTGTTCCCAAAGTAGTTCTTCATATTTTCTTCTTTCTTCAAGCAGAGCGAGAGTACATACATCCTCCTTTATGAGTTCCTTCAATCTTCCTCGGTAAATGGCTTCCTATTGCATGTGCTCCATCTGGGTTTCCAAGTTTTTTTTTCTTAAGTGTTGTTCTAAAACTTTTCTGTATTCCAAGTTTTGAGTCAGTATTAATGTTCTTCAACTTAGTTATAGGCAGAACATGGTCAATACTTCCAAGTTTTCCTATTCGTCCCACCAATCCTTGATTATAGATTGGAAAGTAGGATGTTGGAGCTAGAAACACTCTAGGAAAAAAGGCTTATTTCTGGTGTGTGACTTGATTTCAATGTCTAGTTTGATCTGCCAATAATTTGTGCCATGGCTAGGAATATGGAAGCCTCCATGAAAATATCTCTAGATAGAGATGAGATATTGTTGGCTCTTTTGGGATTGATCTAGGTTCGTCTTGTACTTTGCACTAATAAAAACCTCAGACATTATCCCTTTAGGCAACGACCTGCAAGCAGATTGTAGCCTCGCCCGAGGTGGCTATGGGTGATTGCAGAACTATGTTTCTACAGTCTTGAGGGACTGCACGAGGTGGATTTTACTTTTCTTTTCTGTATTTTATGTAGTCTTCTAGAATACATATCACTACTGCACTGTATAACTCAAATACTTACTTCGACACATTAAGTTTAACATAAGCATATTACAAAACAATTTAAAATGCATTATCATAACATTCGCTAGCAATTAGTGCTTCAAATCCATAGATAGAAAGAAAAAATAACAATACACATAAACACAAAATATTGCCCAAAAATTCTTCTTATTTACTAAGATGAATCCTTTCAGTATATTCAACTTCTCGATCTGCGCACACATTTGCACATGGTCTGTGCACTAAGATGCAGATTATTCGAAGGTATTTTCACACTCAGTTGCGAAGCCTTTCCTTAATGCCAAAAACACAGGAAAAAAGATACAATGACTTGCGCTCAATATCTATGATGATGAAATATATTTGACAAAGCATTACATATCTTTATACACATTACATAGCTAAAAAAACTGGTACACATACCATGGGTTTCAACAAAAAAATAGAATAGAATGCCAATACCCATTACAAAAAGAGGGGCTTTGACCCTCCCCAAAGCCCCTAGAACACCACACGGTAAATATAACTTTGCGGTACCGTGCACTCTGCTCCTCAAATTACGGAGTCTTTGACCAAAATTGGACCAATTTGGGTCGCACCCAAGAGGCCCCCAACCCTCACATGTGACTCGTCCCGAGTCACTCAGCCGTTCTGCCCCAAATCTTTGCTGCAATGCTCATGTAGGTGGCATTATACTGCTGAAGTATTTTTTCTACCTGATTTTCCTCTTGGTGCACTTCTTCCAGTAGTGCCTCTATTGTTGGTTTGGAAGTCTTCTGCATCACTTATTTCTCCTGATGTTGTAGCTCCTTGAGCCTATCCTCTACTATATACGAAAGCTGGAGGGCCTCATCCTGCCATGGTTGAGTCCTCTCTATCTGAATATCTTATTTTCTTCGAAGGTATTCAATTTTCTTTTGAAAAGTCTTCCCTTCAGTGATGCGGGCAAGCCTCTGCGAGACTGGTAAGGTATTAACAGTTGCCAGGATTTCTTCCAACTTGTTCTAATTCATCTGGATCTCCTCTTCAATCCTCTGAATATTTGGATCCTCATGCAGTGAGGTAAAATCTGCATAGTGTCATCTAGTAGTTTGTCACACTCCGCCATTGTGTCAAAGATGCCTTTAACTGCATATTTTAGATCCATCTCCATATGCTCACATAATTCCAATGGCATGACTACCTACAACCTCATGTGTAGCTCAATAATCTTCACTTCATACTTGAACTGTATTTCTGTGAACTTATTCCTTGAATCCTTTATTGTGAGGCCAAGATTCACGACCTTCTCTAATGGTGACTCTTCTTTGTGGACATTTACGTCCAAAGCTTCACTACAATTTTTTGCGATGACGTCCTCTAGCTTCTATTATTGTTGGTGTGATTCATCCCTTTCTTTGATTAGCTGGTTGAGCTCCTTCTTCAACGAAGCTCTTTCTTTCTCTACCTAAATGCTTAACATTGAAGTGTGTTGTTATCAATCCTTCAACTCAGTTGTTATACCTTTGTGGAAATCGTGCAATATATGAGTTGGTAGTGCAACGACGTTCATATTGACACGATCCCAACCTTTTTCTCTCTCTCTTTGTCCTCGGGGGATTCAAACTATAACGCTCTAGCTAGTATCTGCATGCTTTTTAGGCCAATTATTGTTTCAATCTGTGACTCTGGCTACAGTAGTTGACCCATCTGTTTCAGTTGTCTAGTTGTCTGCAACAATACCTTTAAATATGTAATGCCTTGTTGAACATCTTTCAAGAGGGTTCTGTAGTGATCATCAAACTTGTTCCATGTTTCTATTTTTGCTTCTCATACTTTTTATCCAATTTCCTCGATGCCCCCATCAGTGAGGACAAGTGGTATTGCGCCCTTAGATTTGTGCTCCTATTTCTTCCTCGTGCTCGTCGTAGTTTTTGCAGGTATCCTATTTTTTATGATGAAAAATGTTTCCTTTGTTGTCTCTATGCCATTGAGAGGGTCCTGACCACCCTATTCCTGCTCTAGCTTTGTCTCTTCTCCGTCTATTCCTTTGTCCTTTCCACTTGGACCCGCATGTTGCATGGTGTCCTCATCTGCTTCATTGTAGTCTATGGTTGGAGTCATCCACTCTGTTTTCCAATGTTGTATGATGTCGAGAACAGAGGATGCCATGTCTCCATCGGATCCTTCTGATCCTTCATGTATATCCTCTGAAAGTCTACCTTAAAGTTTGCTATATTGCAATATTGATTGAACAAACTTGGTGACATCCTGGGATGCTAGTTCACTACCATGTGAAATTCTATTTGCATTAGTACGAAGAAAATCTTGTCCTCCTGTGTGTGCGATGACTCTTTGGTATGCTAGAGTGATGTATACTGCACGACTTCACATACATTTTCTTTGACTTAGGGAAGTTGTGAGTCCGTCGGCTCCTTCCATACTAACAGCACAATGATCAAGATCAACCATGCGTAGTGAAATGTATTAACTTCTTCTTGTGCCTCATGACAATCCTTCAAAAATTACCTACATAAATATTTGGCCCAGTTGAACTGAACCCTGAGTTTTCACTATGCGGCTAAAGAAACGACGACCATGGGGACTTATTTTGCTCTACACTTCCTTATTCTCTTTCTGGCTAATATGTGTGTGGTGAAGTGCACCCCTTGATCGTTGATGGAGTTAATATCATTAATACGTGACTTATTGATTATCCTAAACTTGTCCTTCATATCTTGTGCTACTGCCTTGTCTTGGTTTTTTCTGAAAAACTCTTTGGCATTGTCTTTTCCTATGTAGGGAAGTCTAGTAATCCTCCTTATCAACATTTCCTCCGTCATGCACTAGTATGAGTAACTGTTGAACACAAGCTATGTTGATGGCACTTCTAACGAAGTGTGGTACGTTTAACATGTTCATCAAGCCTACTTTCTACAATTGCTCAACCCACTGGTGTGGCTCCAGCCTTGTAACTTCGCTCTCTAGATAATATACCTAATGTATGTACCTGCTCGGCTCGAACTGCGGCTACTTTCTGTGGTCATTGAAGTCCCAATCCTCCATCTTCAATTGCGGGATTTTCCCAAGTGGTTCTCCTTCAACTAACACGTTTTCTGGTAGTAGCGATGTGAAAGTGTCGAATTTCACGTTTTCATGGTCTTTAACCGACTTGGCACCTAACTTCCTTGGTGGAAAATATGGTGGCAACATAGAGGGAATTTTTTCATCCTCTATCTCTATCTATTGCATCTCGACTTCCTCCTCGTTTTCATGGATTTTTTCTGGTTCTTCCTCCTTCACTAGTTTCTTCTCCTTCTCCACAAGTACCTAATCCTGCTTGTTATTCGTCATCTGTTATTTCGCTAGCTTCTTTCTTGGGGATGTCCTTACTCTGAAGGCTTCAAATGGTCTCTTTTCTTGTCTTCTTTTAGCCTAATCTTTCATGGCTACTTGTTTTTGTGGCAACCTCATGCACCTTGGGGACATGGGTACAGTTGGCGCTGTGAATTTACCAATACGGGCTTACATGATTTCTACTAGCCCTTTATTTATAAACTCTCTAGAAAGCTCATTGAAATTTGTCTTAGACATATAGCAGCACACTTGTCTCACACTTTGTCGCAAATTATCAATTTGAAATCTCTATATGGAAACATGTAAAATGTGGAGCGGGACATAAATTTTATAGTGAATTTTAATTTCGAACCTCATGATAGCTTAGATATTTCTCATTGAATGCAGAGATGGCGCTAGATATGACCAGTTGTGCTTCGTAAATGTGTTTCTCCTGCACCTTCTAATGATAAATTTCTTTTAACAACAACTTTTTCCTTCCAACGGTCATATTTATGGTTATGTTCGACATTTCCCTCTCTAAATCACAACAATTATTCCTTCATTGCAGTTCCTTTGGACTTCGACATACTAATGAATATCGCACAATAATGTTCTTTAGGCACAATACCTTTTGCAAAGTAGTTTATAGTCCACTTCCCACTTTCAATTGCAGGTGCCACTAAGAATCTTCTCCTTTTGTCTTTCAGTGTAATCTCTAGGGGAAAATTCATCCCTATATACCTTCAATCTGCTACCATTCACTCATCCTAAGATTAGTTGACCATTTAACTTCGAGAGCTGAACTGTACCACCATCAAAGATGTTCTTGATGATATATGGTCTTAGCAAATGTGTTTTAAATTTTACTAGAAACTTCGCAAATTTTCTATCGGATAAAAGTACAAGATATCCATCTTGGAATGTATTATGCTTGATGTGCCTATCTTTCTAGGATTTCTCCCTTGCCTTTTGCACTTGCTGATGAAAAACTGCTATAAACCTATCTTATTCTAGAGAAAGCACTTGTGCCATCCTTTCCTCCATTATATCCGAGTCTTCCATATATGTGAAGGTTGCAATTCTCAAACTTAGCATAATGTAATCCATAGGCGTTATTTCTTCTTGTCCATATACCAACCTAAAAAGTCTCTGACCTGTCAATTCATTGAATGTTGTCTAATATGCCCAAACACAACTGGAATCCTTAGATCCCAGTTATTCATGTTCACATTGCACACTTTTGTGAGTGCAATTTCTAGAATCTTATTGAAGGCTTCAATCGTGCCATTCGTTTGAGGATGATATGGGGTAATTTTTTGATGGTATACTTGGAACTCTTCAGTCAATACCTCAATAGTATTATGAAAAAAATGTGAACCTCGGTCACTCATCAATATATTTGGACACCCAAATCTGGATAAAATATATTCAAATATGAACTTTGCAGTGGTGTCTGCACTAAAATCCTTCACTGCATGTGCCTCGACCCACCTCATCAAATAATTAGTTGCAACGATTATGTATCTTTCACCAGCCTTCTTTCCTGGTGGATTAATAGGTCCAAAAAAGTCAATAGCCCATTTTTCAAATGCTTGCAACGTCACCTATGGATTTAATGGCATTTTTTCTCTTCTGGATGGCTTTCCTGTTCTTTGGCATACATCACATGCTTGAAAAAACTCTTTTGCATCCTTATGTACTGTGGGCCACCATAACCCAACGCTTAAGATTTTCTGCGCAATTCCCTTTCCCGCATAATTTCCACCTGTGAATCCTCCATGGGCTTCTGCAAGAATATTCTGCCTTTCATGTTCAGGGTTCCTATACAGTTTCCTGGTTTCACGACATGGTTCCTCTTAACTCTGCTGGTCTCAGTGAATGAATTAAACTAGTTGTTATATAAATTTTGGGTATAGTTTCAAAATGATAGGTCAGGTGGTCATTGGTGGTCAAGAGTATTAAGTCGAGGCACGCTCGAGTTCCAACCTTGTAGCCTCCCCATATTGTTGTGTTTATTTTTAAATGGTTGGTGCGTTGTGTAATTCCATTGGATGGAAGTTGG
Source organism: Pinus albicaulis (assembly GCA_034641835.2). Lineage (NCBI taxonomy): Eukaryota > Viridiplantae > Streptophyta > Pinopsida > Pinales > Pinaceae > Pinus > Pinus albicaulis. The sequence continues at coordinate 255,702,150 of CM076581.1, forward strand.
TGGATGTCGTATTGGTGTCATCAGTTTGTGGGACAACCAACTCGCTGGCGTAGGTTCGATCCTTATTGACCCCGCAATATGTGTTTTGGCCATTTGGTGGTGGGAAGAGTCCCGCGTGAGAATCTAGGCCCCAACCCCATTACATATTTTAATATATATTTAAGACAAATGATCATTGGGGGTTAGCGGGTTCATCGAGACTGCCACCCTATTCTTTTTAATATTTTTTTGATTTGGGTTCAAATAGAACACCGACTACTGAATTGTTAGGGGTCATAGAAAAAATTAACCATGCGACAGTTTGGTCATCCCCGTGAAAAATGTAGTGCTAATTTGTCACTCAATTGGTTATTTCCAAATTTATCGGGTTCTTCTAGATTTAGCTGAAATGCCAAATTTATTGAGCCTCCAAATTTAGTTAGCAACAAAAGTCCTTCTCCTTTGACTACTAAAAACTTGCACATATGAAGTGATATTTGAGTGTCTATGGCACTGTTGTAATCATGATGATGAGCTCTTTCATCTAGCCCTCGTTTCGACGAAATCCAAAGATTTCAATTTTTTTAGCCTCTCTAGAGCCACCCAGATCAATGCTTTTGGAGCTTCCTTTTTCAGAATGTAGTCATCGATTGATTGTTTTAAATGTTGGGATAATTTTTTTCAAAAAAGTAAAATTTGATACATATAAGGACAATAATGATGATTCTCTTATTGATGCATATACAAAGATACCTATGAGTATGGAGCACCTTTCATTGATAGAAGCTACTAGATCCTGGTGATATGAAAAATGTCTCCATGATGAGAAATGGTTACCACAAAATAATGCAACTATTGTACAAGTCTTTCCTAAGTTTATTTTAGTCCCCCCTCATGAAAATGATAGGTTTGTGGAGTTTTGTTGCTCTAAGTTGGTATTATACAACTCATTTCATGATTTTCATACATATATTGGAGCCACAGATGTTGGCATCATACCAAATTTGGAATTGTTTTGCTATAATCCTTGGAATATTGATCGTAATCCAATACCTTAAAAGGTTCCAAATCAATTTAAAGATAAGGATGAATATTTTTTGCCTGTACAAGATGATTTTAAGCGACATGAGTAGCAATTATTTTATGTTTGTATAAGAATAAGTTTATAAATTCCAATGAATTTGACATGATTGGATTTAGGGATTGTGATTTCATGAAAAATTGGAGCTCTAGATTTGTTGAAGAAGAGACATGAAGATGTGCACTGAACTTCATATATGATAAGAAAAAATTGAATGCACTTGTTACTACTGAATCTTTAAAAAAATATTCATTTGAAAGTTTAGGAGAAAATAAAAAAATAGCATATAATATAATTCTTGAACATTACAAAGGATATGGTAGCAAAGAACCCTTTTGTATGATTATCCAAGGGACAACATGCACTAGAAATTCTTAATTGATTGGTGCGATTAAAAAAACACTTGAAATTTACTCTCTTCCTCATAAGATCCCATTGCTTCTTTTGGTCCCTACCGGTGTTGCAACATTCAACATATCTGCATCAAAAATACACTTTAGTCTTTATATACCAGTAAGGAACTTCACTGATTTACAAGGTTCACGTTTGGTTACTTTATAAGAGGAGATGAGAGATGTTAAGTGCATACTTATTGATGATATGAGTTTTATAGGGAAAAATTTGTTGACACATATTGATGCTCGACTTCGTCAAGCTTTTCCTGATAATAAAGAAGTTTCTTGTGGAGGTAAATCAATTATATTGGTTGGTGATTTGGGACAACTACCTCCTATTATGGATAAACCTGTATATGCATGTGAATGTCATAAAAAATAATTATGGAGTTTATTCACAAATATTTTAACTCTTGATATAGTATTCAAGAAAGACGGATAAAGAAATGGTCAAAGATGTTTTCTTCATCTATTAATCAACATTAGATATGTGATTCCGACAATAGAAGACTGGAAATTACTAATGAAACGTAAAAATTCTAGTTTTGATGCTTCGAAAAAAGAGTCATTTAATAAGGTTATGCATTTGTTTGTAAAAAATTAAGATGTGCACACTCACAATAAGCATTTCTTAATATCCCTAAATCACCTTGTTGCACATAGTGTTGCTACAAGATTAGATAAAATCCACACCATTGAAGAAAATGAGGAAAATTTGGATAATGAGAACCTTCTTGTTGTTCGAGCTAAGGTTATGCTTACTTCAAATTTATGGACTAATGCAAGACTTGTCAATGGTGCCCTTGGAGTAGTTCAAGATAATGTGTATAATACGAGAACATCCCTTCCTAATATTCCAACATATGTTTTTGTAAAATTTTATAACTATGTTGGAGTTCCATGAGATGAACAATTTTCTCATATTTTTCCTATTATGCCTATTAAAAGAGGTCATAATAGACAAATTCCATTGAGACTTGCTTTGGGATTAAAAATTCATAAGTTCTGGGGATTGACACTAGAAAATACAACTATTAATATTGGAAGGACGCATCAACAAGGTCTCACTTTTACTCCAATATCTCGAGTTGAATCTTTGGATGGTCTTCAATTTCAACCTCCTTTTCCATATGATCGATACGAAAATATGGCAAAGTGCATCAATGTGTCTAAGAGAAAAGCAGAAGAAGAGATATTTAGATTAATAACTAACTAATTTATGTGATTTCCAATATTTTATTCATATAACATATGAATGATATGATCAGTATATTTCATATTCAATATATTAATTATTTCATTATATTGATCACTAAACATAGTTACATTGATATCTTTTGTTAATATTTGTATTTATAATCATGTAAATTTCAAAGCATGATGTACATATAAAAAATATACATAATAATGATAATATTAAAATGTGACATCACTGCCCCCAATTGGAACCACCATAGATCCATCTAACACAAGATCTATAATGCAACAAGAGGGATAAAATCCCTTGAGGTGCAAACCTTTCAAGGGTTGCACCTCAAGGTATTTTATACCTCTTGGCACATGATAGATCCGATGTTAGATGGATCTAGGATGGTTTTAATTAAATTTGATCATTTATAATTGATAATAGTTGATTATAGTGAGATAAAGCTAGAATTTTTACTATAACTTGTTTCTTGAGAATTTTTTAGCTAACACTATTTTTGGGTAATTGAGAACAAATATTAGGGTGAATGTGGTCAAAATGTAATGGTCTAGCTCATTACCCTCTCTAGGATATAGCCTACGGAGTTTATGGTTTGTGACGAGTTTGGGAATAAGTTACAAATGAGTCATCTTAAGTTTTTCAATTGGAAAATTTTCATAGAAAAGAAATTTTCATAAAACTTTCAACTTTTAAATAACTATATTTTATGAGATATATCCTATGGATTTTTTTGTTTAAAAAAACATATAAATATCATCATTAAAACATATACAATCTTCACCATGCATGGAACCTATTAAAAAATTTATTTGTACTAAAAATAGGGTTTTCATTGGTGGTTTTATGTGGTTTTCAATGGTTGTTTTATGTGGTGGTTTTCCTATGGTGGTTTTCAATGGTGGTTTTTTGTGTTGGTTTTACTATTTTGGTTTTCATTTAAACTTAATTAATTTATTAATCAATTAACAAGTTTTCTATATGCATTTTTCATTTGCAAGAAAAAAAATATAAGAAGCACACAATGGTAGGAAACCTACATTGATCACCACACAATTTGCAGTTATTTTTACAACCCATGTGCTCCTCGATTGAGGTATTATATCTGCCGTTTGTACAAAACGTGCATGTGCAGATTGTGGCAAGAAATTTAAATAAATTAAAAAGGATCGGTTGAATTTTTTTTTCAAATATTCCGCACCATTACGATTTGGCAGGAATTTTGAAAAAATAGCTTGTTCGAGAACCTAAGTAACTAGTAGGTTACATAGGACCTCGATTGATGGTTTTTTTTATAGCTTGATTGAAAAATATAGCACTCAAATAGCTCAACTGAGGGCTAAAATATTCTAAAATATTGCTCGATCGAGCACATGAAAATCACTTTCAACTAAGTTGTTTTTATTCCCCTTCCACCCTGCGTGCTTTCCACGAAGGTGATCCAAGAAAACTAACTGGTCTTTTCAAATATGTATATTACTTTTTTTATTATTATTATAGCGTGCACGCAAACACACACACACACACTTAAATTTAGTGATTAATTTATTTTTATTTTTAAAAGAGATAGAAACTCAGTTATCGAATGTGCTTCTAACAATTTTTTTTTTTTACATTTAATTGATATATATATATATAAATATATATATATATATATATATATATATATATATATAAACATTGATGATCACATCATCTTATATATAGTAGTAAAATAATTATAATTATTGATTTTCTTTTTCTAAGTGATGCTAATTTCTATTATAGTATATAAAAATTACAATCAGACTTCATGACAGGGGTTGCTATATTAGCCAACCCATGTTGGATGAAGACAGTACAAACAGTCAAAAAATGGGCTGCCCTAAATGGAGAAACCAACCCTTAATGAGTTTAGAGATTCAAAATGGAAACCAACCATTAGCATAAGCATAAGTGACAAACTATGCAGAGAGAGATAAAAATAGACATAAAAACTATGAAGGAGCATATGTAAACTGAAGAGGAGGAGCTCTAAGGAGCTGCATCTACCTATTCTAGACGTCATGGTTCTCCTTATGAGGATTATTCTCAATTATGAAGTAGCCATAGTAGGACATGGTCTCAATGTCCTTATTTTAGAGTTCGAGGGCCCTCTTCAGATTTGAAGTGGAGACCATATCGATTTTTTTTGCCGAAACTAAGCATCCGCATTATCTGCTTCTGCATTTTTTTTTGTTGTGAGTCCTACGTTGGGCTGCTCCCACCACTGTCCGAGTATTCCACCAATTTTTTGACTGGGAAGCCAACAGATTTCCAAGGCAGAGGGGAGGAGGAGCCTGATAGAGTGGATTTTTGGAGACATTTTATGCTGCCAGAGCCTAACAGGTGGAGCTTCTCCTCCGGGAGGTGAATCGAGAACTAGGAAAAGAGAAAATTTGGGTCAAGAACCTCAAGTTCATCCAAAAAAATAGATATGGACATTGAGCTTGTAGGCATTGCAAGAATTTGGAGGGCAGGAGGGAGATCCATTGTCGCGTCTTCGACGAAACCGCATTCGGTGCCTTCTGGGCATTGTCTCCACAGGATGGGAGGTCTACTGGCCTAGAGTAGAAGGCTTAGAGTGAGATAGAGGAGGATTAGAGTAGCAGACAGAGTTGTGACAAAGGAAGGTGATAGAGATTGAGAAACAAATGTGCATATGAGAATGAAGGCAAGAGGCATGAGCCATAAATGGCCAAGAGGTAAGTTGTAGGAGAAGATGTTGAGAGGGAGGCATAAATGCTGCAAGTGTTGGCGTCCTCTATGAATTTAAATCCTTCACGTGGGAGGCAGGTGCGTTCATTTTGAGAGGCCAGGTGCCCCTAGCAGCCTAAATCGTCCTTGTTAATCACCCACATCCAAGTATTGAAATTTTATTATTATTAATAATATTTATAAGTTAATATCACATATCATGTAATTCAATATTTAAGTATTAATGTAATTCTAATTCATGTTGAAAAGTAAGAAGCTAAAATATTAAATCTTTCTATATGTAATTAATTTCCTTTTTAATATTATTTTATTTAAACTCTAGAATAAAATGTTTCTTTATTTTTTTGAAATATTTGTTTTTTTGTGTGTAGAGTGAAGATGTGTAATTCTTTTCATTTTTAACATAGACTTGATACATGTCTCTTTTAAAATAAAAATAAAATAACCTAACTTCCATGCTCACTTAGCCTCAATTTTCTTTGCTCACTCCATGCTCCTTCTGCATTGTTCTATATAATATGCTCTATACAATATTTGGGCTTCTAAAAAAAATATTGCAAAAGTGAGTTAAAACTTTGTTTTTTTTGTTTTTATGATAAGATAACATGTTAAATTATTTTTTACAGGTTAAAATTGTTTTTCTATGATAAAATTGAAATTAATAATTAATCCTACAAAATTAAATTCCATGTAAATATGTTGTCCACTAGTTTAACATTTAAAACAAAAAAAAAAATTACTTTACAATTTGATAAATATTAAAATTTAATGTAACCCAGCATTTAAAATATCAACATAGTAAAGTTAAAATTTGGTGATCACATTTTTATTATTCAAATAATGTTACAATATAAATACACGGGAAACAATCTTCAAGCTAGTTAGCTAGAGAATATCTCTCAACCTAACTAGATCTAATAACCTTTCAATTCTCAAGATAGAAAATCAATTTTCATCACACAATTAACTTAATTAAGCAGATATTTCAACCACACAAAAATATATAAAGCTAAATTGAAGAATATCTCTTAACCTATTTAATTATAATAACCTTTTGAAGTGTGTGAACAAAATCCTTAAATTAATAAAAACACTAGAGACCAAAATAATGAAATATTAATAGCAAAACATGAAAAAAATGGCAATAAGAATAAGTATAAGATTGAGATAAAATGATGAAAAAAGATTAGAGTAAAAAATAGTAAAGTTGATAATATAAAATATGTTTAAAAAAAATAAAGGTATAGAAAAAATTAAAAACATAAAGAAAAAGAAATAAAATAAGAAAAAATAAAAAATTTTAAAATGTATAAAATGATATATATATATATATATTCTATGTTGGTTTTTTTGTTTTTAATTAATTCTAAGTTAATATGTTAGCTTCTATGTTAAAATGTTACTTTCTATTTTAAGTAGTTATTTTATGTAAATATTTAAAAAATTTATTAAGACTGAATTAATGGATAAATTTGCACAATCAATATTAATATAAATTTATTGGCTTTTTTTAACATGTTAAATAAAATAATATTTTATTTACAATAAGATAAATATTATAGGTTAACGAAATCCAAAATTTAAAATATTAATATGGTATATAATAATAATAATAATAATAATAATAATAATAAGAAAAGTCAAGTCTCACTAGGGAAAACTGTTGATGATGGGTTTCTTTAGCAAGGCTACCCAAGATCAAACTTCTCCTGTGTTGGGGGAGGAGACATGTTAAAAAAAGAGGAGACATGCTAAAAATGATTGGTCTCCTTAGCAAGGCTACCCACGATCAAACCTCCCCCCTGTGTTGGGAGAGGAGACATGCTAAAAAAAGAGGAGACATGATAAAAACATCCATCCAATGACACTTTTTGAAGCCACAGGTCAAGCCTAAAGGATCACAAACAACTTGAAAAGCCAAAAAAAATAAGAATAAGAAGAAAACTATAAATAAATAATAATAAAATATATAACAAAAAATAATATAAGGATGTAAGTAAAAGTAGTAAATGTGAGAAAAATAAAAATTATAAAAAAAATAAAAATAAAGAATAAACATATAAAATGGAATTTCAAAATTTTGCTAAAATAATAAAAAAAAAATGTAAAAAATAAATTGGAAAAGGGTAAATGAAAAGGATTTATTATATATATCTTCATCTATTCCATGTACAATAATGCATCTCTATATTCCATGTACAATAATGCATTTCTAAAAGAACCTTTTTTAATACATGGTTTACAAACAAAATAGGAGCTAATACATATTTCTCTCTTAACCCTCAATATAAAAATGCAAACTATTTTTTAATTAAACCTTGGATTCTTTGATTTAAATTTGCCTCTGTTTAATGGGCATGCATACCTTTTTCCTATTTTAAATATATTTTTAACCTAAAATCTTAAAGATGCTATTTTTTCATTTATTTTAACAATATTGAATAAAATGAATAGTAATTTAGTTTTACATTATTTATATGCATTGCACATTATATTCAAAAGTTTACCTTTATCTCTTTAATGAACATGCATATTTTAGTTAGTTGAATACCTTGGTTGACATTCAATTTAAATATTAATATGCCTTAAACAAGAAAAAAAAGAAGAAGAAAAAGAAAGATGAATAACAATAAAATATAGAACAACAAATAATATAAGGATACAGGTAAAAAAAGTAAATGTGAGAAAAATAAAAATTATAAAAATAAAGAATAAATATATAAAATGAAATTTAAAAAAATTGTGAAAATAATATAAAAATATGTAAAAACTAAATTGGAAGAAGGTAAATGAAAGAGATTTATTATTTCTATATGTATATTTCCATACATGTAAAAGTATATATATCTAATACAAAAACATGGAAAGGCTAAATTGGAAGAAAGTAAATAAAAGATATTTATTATTTCTATATGTTAATTTCCGTACATGTAGAACTATATATATCTTCATCTATTCCATGTACAATAATGCATCTTTAAAAATACCTTTTTTAATACATGGTTTACAAAAAAAATATGAGCTAATACATATTTCTCTCTTAACCCTCAATATAAAAATGCAAACTATTTTTTAATTAAACATTGGATTGTTTGACTTAAAACTACCTCTCTTTAAGGCCATCCATATTTTTTTCCTATTTTAAATATATTTTTAACCTAAAATCTTAAATATGTTATTTTTTCATTTATTCTAACAATCTTGAATAAAATGAATACTAATTTAGTTTTAAATACATTGTTTGACATTCAATTTAAAAATTTAATATGTTTTAGACAAGAAAAAAAAAAGGTGAAGAAGAAGAAGAAAAAGAAAGATGAATAACAAGAAAATATAGAACAACAAATACTATAAGAATACAAATAAAAATAGTAAATGTGAGAAAATTAAAAATTATAAAAAATAAAGAAATAAAGAATAAATATATAAATGAACTTAAAAAAAATTGCGAAAATAATACAAAAATATGTAAAAACTAAATTGGAAGAAGATAAATGAAGGAGATTTATTATTTCTATATGTTTATTTCCATACATGTAGAAGTATATATATCTAATACAAATATATGTAAAAGTTAAATTGGAAAAAGGTAAATAAAAGATCTTTATTATTTTTATATGTTGATTTCCATACATCTAGAAGTATATATATCTTCATCTATTCCATGTACAATCATGCATCTCTATATTCCATGTACAATAATGCATTTCTATGAAGACCTTTTTTAATACATAATTTACAAACAAAATATTTGATAATACAATACTTAACCCTCAATATAAAAATGCAAACTATTTCATAATTAAACCTTGGATTGAGTGATTTAGAGGTGCCTCTGTTGAAGGGGTATGCATACTTTTTCCTATTTTAAATATAATTTTAACCTAAAATCTTAAATATGCTATTTTTTTATTTATTCTAACAATCTTGAATAAAATGAATACTACTTTAGTTTTACATTATTTATATGTACTCCACATTATATTCAAAAGTGTATCTTTATCTCTTTAATGATCCTGCATATTTTAGTTAGTTGAATATCTTATTTCACATTCAATTTAAATATTTAATATGCAATGGAAACATGTACATTTAAAAAATTATAAATTTATTGAATATTTTATAAATCTATTAAAACATTAAAAATATTAAAAAATAGGTTAAATAATTCTAATTTAACGTAGATTCAATCAGTAATGATGAGATTCTCATTAAATTATTATATAATGAAATTGTCATTAAATTGTTGTAACTTAATGCTCTAATAAGAAATGATGAAATTGTTCTAACTTAATGTTTCAATAAGTAATGATGAAATTCACATTATATGTGGAAAAATATTTATCATAAATTCCCATAAATGCAAATTATGATCATGAAGAGTGCTTTAAAGTGAGACTCATCAATTCACCCTTTGCTCTCAATTATCCTTAGTAAAGAAAATGTTGTATTATTATTATTATTATTATTATTATTTTTAAATAATTTGTCATGTGAGATCTGAGAAATAGTGAATTTTTAAAGTAAAACAAAATTTTCAAATATTTGATTTTACTATGTGTGTATTTTTTTTTCTAAACAATTAAAATCATTTAAAAATTGTATTTAATATAAGGTACATTAATTCATATTTATAACTAAATTTAGATATTAGTCACACACATTCATACTCATAACTAGATTTGTACTTATAAGTTTAAAACCAATAAATCTTTTTTCTACCATTATATCTAGTTATAAATAATAAAATTTAAAATTGAATTTAAATTAAATTACTATTATTATTATTATTATTATTATTTATCTTTATTATATTACAATTTTTATGGAGAACATACTCAATCTACATTTAAATCACCCACCTCCTAGGAAAAGATGATTTTTTCAAAGAAGAAAATAAAAAATTTGTAAAAGAGATTTTGTAATTTAAGAAAATTAAAAATTTGTGAAGGGCATTATAAATTAACAGGGTTTTGTCAATCAAGTATATTACATTTTAAAGTATATTATTGTATTTTCAATGTACATTAAAATAATATTTTAGATAAAGATACTCCAAGTAAACCATCATTTTTAGAGAAGAAAATTATAAAATTACATAATTTTTTAAATTAAAGTATTTTATATTATTAAAATAAATTAGTTAAAGGATTTTTTTGTTTTCTCTTTAGGACATAGAAGTATTAGGACTTTGGCTTCTCTATTTATAAAATGTGATATAAAATTTTTGTGTGAAAATTACATGTAAGTAAATTTGTATGCTTCTAGCCACTGTCGTTCATCATCATCATCAGGACAAGATGAGAAATCTAATCAAGAAACCTGTTTAAATAGATAAAGAAAGCTCCAACTAACCGTTGTAAGGTTCTTGTACTAATTTGACTAAAATACAAAATTAAATTAATTTTTATTTTTGTTTTTTATTTTAGAAATACTTAAAGTCCAAAACTTTTATATTTATCTTAGATTAAAAAAATAAACAATTTAACTAATTTCATATTAAAAAACAAAGTATATTAAAAATTCTAAATAAACAAACAAGTATAAACATCATTTAAAAGATATGGGTGCGGAGTCTATTGACACTCAAGCTAAGAGGTGGTATCTGAATTACAATGAATATGCCGTTCTACATATACCTCAGTTTAACTTAACATCTTCTTGATGTCTTCGAAAAAAATCAAATACATTATACATTTCCATGTATTTATCTTTCATGACCAATTCAAATAACATTTTCATTTTCCAATATAAAACTACTAAATTTAAATATTATTTTTCCATCCCTTAATATAACTAAAATTTAAAACCCAGAAAAACATCAAATACTATATAAAAACAATGCATTAAATACTATATAAATTATAATATATGTCATTACATCAATCACTGGATGTAGTCAAATTGCAAAAATAAGTAACACGCAATATAAGGAACACCAGATATATTGGACGAACAATATGCAGTTACAAGCAATGCAATATACAACATTACATATAATGCACTGCTCCTACGTGCACACTGTTTGCGAAACACACCATCTCTCTCATCTCTCTCTTTCAGGCTTGGTAGTGTGCTTTGTGATGGTTGATGAATCAGAAAACGGAAAAAATAAAAATAAAAATTAAAAAATGGAATGAAAAAAGTGTCTGAATATTTTTATAAAATTTTATTAAAGTTGTTATTTATGAGGTTATAATTTGATTTTTATATTTGTTTAAAAAATTATTTTGTTTTTCAAAAAAATCTAAACTTAATTATATATAAATTATTATTTTTATAATAAAAATCAATTCAACATTTTTAAAAATTTATAAACATTGAAAATTTTAAAACTGTAATTCAAATTTTTAAAAATTTCAAAATCACATCGAAAATTATAAGAGTTGTTTTTAGTGTGATTTTTTGGAGTTTCCAATGTAGTCAAAAAATTTCAGGTAAAATCTTGATTTTTGTTATTTAAACTAATTTTTTGATTTTATATATGGATTCAGCACCCTAAAAAACCTCTAGAGCACTTTGATTGTGCAAGGTTACTCATCAAACTTAAATTTTCAATAATAGATTTTAGAGAAATTAGAACAGAAAAATCCAAAGTCGCACTAAAAACAAACCACCCATCACCAAATACTTGCCCTACTTTATATGACTTTGGAATTTGAACTCCAGTTGTATTCAATGGTGAGTAATTGGATCTGAATTGGCACGTTTGGGGCCGTTGGTAACTTGCGAATTTTAACCTATCATTTCCTTTCTCATCGTACTCTCTTCGCCGCGTACCACGCCGAGGAATGTCCAGGCAGCCTTTGGGTGTCGATAGAGTCACTTGTCCCTCACAATTCCATCTCTTTACTATTCAAGAGACGCTTCGTCGTCCGAAAGGGCGGAAATGAAATGGTACCCCAGGGTTTCTGCTCCCTTGAAAAAATAACCACTCTCCATTTCATTTCATATCCATTCATTTCGGCATATGCATTCAATTCCATTTTTTTTTTCTTGATCTGCACGCAGTAATAATTGGGGTTTTCTGCAACTTGTCCCTCTTGATTTTGTTGTGCTGTTAGGTAAGCAACCATACAATTTTCCTTTTTCTTCCAAGTTTTATACTTGGAAATTGGAAATTACAAAACATCTTATTTCATTCAAACAAGTCAAATTTTTGTTTATAAATCAGAGCCTTCAATGCAGGCCCGCGCCCATGGACAATCTTAAAAGTACCGGTCGGCTTTTTATACACAGAGGTATGTGGTGGTCTCATATTATTATTTTTTGGCTATGCATTATAGTTTTAGAAATATATTTGTATAAAATGTATTAGGATTTGTTTTTTAATAACTTTTCGGTGAAGTATTTATAAATTTTAACAGATATATTATATAAATTCGTATTATAAATTTGTATAACTGTAAAACTTATATTAAATATTTGTTAAAAATTATATAAATTTAAAACATTATAAAAATGTTATGGCAAGATATCATCAAAGGGTGTTGGATTTTTTTATTATTACTTTAAATTTGTTCATTGAGGTCTATAATTGAATTTTTTTATTTTTAATTTATTTTTATGTTTGTTTATATTGAATTTATTAGTATTTTATAATTTTAAAATTATAATTAAATGAGTTTAATGATTCAATTCAAATCCATAAAAAAGAATAATTACTCCCTAAATTTTATAGCTTTTTCAAATCTCTATTTGTTTTTATCAAATTAACTTGTAATATATTTAACAATGACTTTTTATTTAATTGTTTTAATTTATTCAATTTGCTCGAATGTTATTTGTCAAAACCTTTTCTTTATCGTAGCACTCCTTTTTGTTTTTTTTTAAGGTTCTTTAATTCGTGACAAAGGGTAGAATGTTCATTCAAAAAATTGAATGTCTCACACTCTTATACATAATTTATATTTAAAATTAATTTTAAATAATATTAATAATTATTGCAAAAATTATATACTTAATTTTAGGAAAAATTATCAAAGTGAATTTAATAATAACATATTTTCTAATATCTAAATTTTTTTATAGATTTTCTTAATATTTAGAGATTAAAAACATTTGATTTCAAAATTAGTCCGTGAGCACTAATAATAGGATCACAAGTTTGAAGGCATTGTTTGAATGATTATTAAGTATTTCATTTTCATTTTTGTTGAGAGGAATAAGAGATTGGGCAAGTTTTGTATTGCTGTGACACAATTCCTAGGTGACTTAGCTATGGGTAAGTAATTGGGGTTTCAAAAGTGGGATCTTACATTTTTACGGGTATGCCAAGTGAGCTCTTGGTGGGTGGGTGGCGGGCGGGGGTGGGCTTGGAAATAGAAAGTAGGGTTTGATCCACTTATGTGTATATAGGTCACAAAACCATTTAATATGGTGTGCGGGGGGAGGGTTGAAAATAGAAAGGAGGATATGGGCTTGATCCTCTTATATGTGTAGTTTATGAAATCATTCAATATGGTCTCTCTAGGTGCCTACATGTTCCACCACTACTTGAAGGAGCCACCATTGCTCCAGTTTAAGCCCTCATGAGAATTGAATCTTGCTAATGATGAAGAACTCATTGCTTTCTACTATTTCGTTTTCTTCCTTTTTAGTAATAGGCTTTTCTTATTTTTATGATCTTATTAGCCACAAATACATTAAAACTCTTGCCATGAACTCTTGCAAGAAACCAACAGTCTTTGCAATATATTTCTACACAAACAAAGGAATATTAAAGAAAAATATAAGATTTAGCTATGTTTATTTCCATTCTCTTTGTAAGAGAGAAGTCCTCCATAATTTGAAAAAATCCTTTAGCTTCTTGAATAGTTGAAATTTCCATAACCAATGTATCATCCAAAAATTTTTGGTGTGACTCGTCACCAAATAGACACAATATTTTAGAAATAATTATTCTTAATGCATGCTTTGAATGTCCAATCGTGACCCTCTGCCATTATAATAAAGAGAAAACACAACATCGTATCTCCTTGTTGGATACCACATGAGACCAAAAAGGGTGCATTAGGTGATTTGTTTTAGTAAAATAGATAAGAAGGTTGAAGAGATAAGGCTCTCGACCCAACATATTTAGTCAATGTCGAATCCAAAGGCACAAATAATTCTCAAGAGATAACTGCAATTGAGTTTATCAAATTCCTTAGAGATATCAAGGTTTAGAAGTATGAAAGGTTTCTTGGAAGATTTAAAACAATGATTCATTTCACGTGCAAACATTATACCATCCAAACTTTGTAGAAGGATGGGTTTGAGTTAATTAGCTATTATTGTGATGATCACTTTGTAGATTACATTATACAGAGCAATGGGAGGAAATAGCTAAAGTCCTTATCTTTGTGCTTTTTGGAACTAAAGTGAATAAGGGAAATACCAAATATCACGTCTAATTATTCATCAATAGACCTAAAAAGAGTCATTAGTGAAGTTTTCTAGTCTTGAGGCCTTGTTCCGGGGCATAGATTTTGCTACTTCTTCCCCTTATTTGATAGATATATATCTTAAGAAAGCATCATTCTATTCTTTGGTAACTAGAGGCATAATATGTTGAACTGTTTTGTGTTTAGCCTCCAAGTAGTCCAACTTGAGGTCAAATAGTATCTCTTCATAATATTGAACCAACACATTAGTCATGTCCTCATGATATTAAACCTTGAAACCCACCTATTTTTTTAAGGAATAAATGTGGTTGTGATATCGATGTTGAAGCATCGATTTGTGGATGAAAGCAATATCTCGCTCTCATTTCTTTACCCATATAATTCTAGATTTTTGTTTCCAAAGTAGTTCTTCATATTTTCTTCTTTCTTCAAGAAGAGTGAGAGTGCATACGTCCTCCTTTATGAGTTCCTTCAATCTTCCTCAGTGAATGGATTCCTATTGGATGTGCTCCATCCGGGTTTCCAAGTTTTATTTTTCTTAAAAGTTGTTCTAGAAATTTTCTTTATTCCAAGTTTTGAGTCAATATTTAATGTTCTTCAACTTCCTTTATAGGGAGAACATGGTCAATCCTTCCAATTTGGCATGTTCATCTAACCAATCCTTGATTATAGATTGGAAAGAATGATGTTGGAGCTAGAAACAATCTAGGAAAAAATGCTTATTTCTGCGGTGGGACTTGATTTCAATGTCTAGTTTGATCCACCAATAATTTGTGACATGGCTAGGAAGATGGAAGCCTCCATGAAAATATCTCGAGATAGAGATGAGATATTGTTGGCTCTTTTGGAATTTACTAGGTTCAGCTTGTACTTCTTAGCAACAAAACCCTTAGACACTAGCCCTTTAGGAAATGACCTGCAAGCAGATCGTAGTCTCACCCGAGGTGGTTATGGGTTGTTGCATAACAAGGTTTCTACGGTCTTGAGGGACTACACGAGGTGGATTTTACTTTTATTTTCTATATTTTACGTAGATTTCCAACATACATATCACTACTGCATTATATAACTCAACTACTTACTTCGATATATTAAGTTTAACATAAGCATATTACAGAACAATATAAATTGCACTATCATAACATTCACTAGAAATCAGTACTTCGAATCCACAGATAGAAAGAAAACATAACAATACACATAAACAAAGAATATTGCCCAAAAATTCTTCTTATTTCTTAAGATGAATACTTTCAGTACATTTAGCTTCTTGACCTGTGCATGCAGTTGCAAGTGGTCTGTGCACTATGATAGAGACTCTTCCAAGGTCTCTGCACACTTAGTTGCAGAACCTTTCCTTAAATCCCAAAGCACAAAACAAAAGATCCAATGACTTGAACTCAATATCTATGACGATGATATATATTCAACAACTAATTACATATCTTTATACACATTACATAACTACAAAACCATGATCATCATACCATGGGTTTTGACGAAAAAATTAAATAAAACCCCAATACCCGTTACAAAATGAGGGGATTTGGCCGTCCTCGAAGCCCCTAGAACACCACGTGGTAAATATAACTTTGCAGTACCGCGCACTCCGCTCCTCAAATTGTGGAGTCTTTGACAAAAAGTGGACCAATTTGGGTCACACCCAACAGGCCCCCAACACTCACATGTGACTCGTCCCGAGTCACTTGGCTGTTGTGCCTGGAATCTTTGATGCAATGCTCATGTAGGTGGCATTACATTGCTGAATTATTTTTTATACATGCTTTTCCTCTCAACGCACTTCTTCTAGTAGTGCCTCTGTTGTTGGTTTGAATGTATTCTGCATCACTTATTTCTCCCTATGTCGTATCTCCTTGAGCATATCCTCTACTATTTGTGAAAGATGGGGGGCCTCATCCTTCCATAGTTGAGTCCTTTTTGTTAGAATTTGTTCGTTTCTCCCAAGGTCTTCAATCTTCTTTTGAAGAGTCTTCCCTTCAGTGATGCGGGTGAGCCTCTGCGAGAATGGTAAGATCTTCGCAGTTGCCATGATTTCTTCCAACTGCTTCTGCTTCATCTGGAGCTCCTCTTCAATCCTCTGAATATTTGGATCCTCCTGCAGTGAGGTCCAAATATGCATAGTGTCATCTAGTAGTTTGTCACACTCTACCACTATGTCACAAATGCCTTCAATTGCATATTTTAGAACCATCTCCATCTACTCACATACTTCCGGTGGCATGACTACCTACAGCCTCATCTGCAGTTTAGTAATATTCACTTCATACTTGAACTTGATTTCTGCGAACTTATTCCTTGAATCCTTTATTGTGAGACCAAGCTTCATGACCTTCTCTACTGGTGACTCTTCTTCGCGTACCTTTACATACAGAGCTTCATTAACAATTTTTGCGATGATGTCCTCTAGCTGTTGTTTTTGTTGGCATGCTTCATCCCTTTCTTTGATAAGTTGGTTGAGCTCCTTCTTCAACGAAGCTCTTTCCTTATCTACATCAATTCTTAACATTGAAGTGTGTTGTTCTCGATCCTTCAGCTAAGATATTATACCTTCATCGAAATTGTGCAATATTTGAGTTGGTAGTGCAACGAAATTCATATTGACATGATCCCAACCTTTTCCTTGCTCTTTGTTCTCAGAGGATTCAAACTATAATGCTCTAGCTAGTATCTGCATACTCTTTAGGCCAATTGTTGTTTCAATCCATCACTCTTGTTTCAGTAGCTGACCCATATGTTTTGGTTATCTGGCTATCTGCGACAGTACCTTTAAATATGTAATGCCTTATTGAACATCCGTTAAGAGGGTTCTGTAGTGATCATCAATCTTGTTCCATGTCTCTATTGTTGCTTCTTGTACTTTTTCTACAATTTCGTCGATGTCCCCATCAGTGAGGACAAGTGGTATTGTACCCTTGTATTTGTGTTCCTTCTATTTCTTCCTTGAACTCACCATAGTTTCTATAGGTATCATATTTTTATGATTAACATAGATTCCTTTGTTAGCTCTATGTCACTGAGAGGGTCCTGGCCATCCTGTTCCTACTCTGGATTTGTCTCTTTTGCATTTATTCCTTTTTCCTTTCCACTTGGACCCGCATGCTGTGTGGTGTCCCTGTCTGCTTCACTGTCGTCTATGATCAGAGTCATCCACTCTGTTTTACATTGGTGTACAGTATCAAGAAGGTCATCTTCGGCGAAAAAATATGACAGGGGATGCCATGTCTCCATCAGATCCTTCCGGGCCTTTATGTATATCCTGTGAAAGTTGTTGGACATTGGGTTCAACACTCCCTGTGTGTTTCGCGACATGGACTAACCACCTCTCGTGGATCCTAAATTTGGCGATTGTAGCGGAGACTAATGCCTATGGGTTTTGGTCTAACAACAATCGTGATTCGAACAATTGGTATCAGAGCAACAGGTCTCGAGTTCAAAACTCACCCAGCTCGCGTTCGGGGGGAGATTGTTGGACATTGGGTTCAAAACTCCCCGTGTGTTTCGTGACATGGAATAACCACCTCTCGTGGACCCTAACTCTGGCGATTGTAGCAGAGACTAATGCCTATGGGTTTTGGTCTAACGACAATCGTGATTCGAACAAAAGTCTTCCTTAAAGTCTACTATATTGTGATACTGATTGAACAAACTTGGTGATAGCTTAGGATGTTGTTTCAATACAATGTGCAAGTATATTTGCATTAGTACGAAGAAAATATTGTTCTACTATGCATGCGACGACTCTTTGGTATGTTAGAGTGACACATAGTACACGACTTCACATACATTTTCTTTGACTTAGGGAATCTGTGAGTCTGCTGGCTCCTGCAATGCTAACAGCGTGATGATCAAGATCAACCACGCATAGTGAAATGTATTACCTTCTTCTTGTGCCTCGTGAAAATCCTTCAAAAATTACCTTCATAAAAATCCGACCCAGTTAAACTGAACCCCAGGTTTTCACTGTGCGGCTAAAGAAACCACGACCCCAGGGACTTCGTTTGCTCTACACTTCCTCATTATATTTCCGGCTAAGATGTGTGCGGTGAAGTGAAACCCTTGATCGTTGATGGAGTTAATATTATAACCACGTGACTTATTGATTATCCCGAACTTGTCCTTCATATCTAATTCTACAGTCTTGTCTTGGTTTTTTCTGACGAACTCTTCCGCAGGGTCTTTGGCTTTGTAAGGCAGTCCAGTAATCCTCCTTATCAAAATTGCATCAATTGGGATTCTCTTCCCCAGCTAGAGGCATCCTTCGTGCATTAGTACAAGTAACTATAAAAAAAAAACTATGTTTATGTCACTTCTATCGAAGTTTGGTACATTTAACATGTTCAACAAGCTTGCTCTCTATAATCCCTCAACCCATTGGTGTGGCTCCAACCTTGTAACTTCTCTCTCTGGATAATATACCTAATGTAGGTACCTTCTCGGCTCTAAATTCATCTACTTTCTCTGTTCATTGAAGTCCTAATCCTCAATCTTCAATTTCGAGATTTTCCGCAGTGGTTCTCCATCAAATGGCACGTTTTCTGGTAGCAGCAGTGTGAAAGTGTCTAATTTTTCATTTTCAGGGTCTTTAACTGACTTGGAACCTGACTTCCTTGGTGGAAAATATGGTGGCATCACAGAGGGAAGTTTTTCGCCCTCTATCTCCATTTGCTACATCTCGAATTCCTCCTCTTTGTCATGTATTTGTTCTGGTTCCTCTTCCTTCACTAGTTTCTTCTCCTTCTCGGTAGGTATCTTATATTGCCTGTTATTCATCCTCTGTTATTTATCTACCTTATTTCTTGGGGATGTCCTTACTCCAAAGGCTTTAGTTGGTCTCTTTTCTTGTCTTCTTTTAGCCTATTCTTTCGTGGCTACTTGTTTACGCGAAGAGCTCGCGTGCCTTGGAGACATGGGTACAATTGATGCTACAGATTTACTAGTCTGGGCTTCATGATTCCTACTACCCCTTTCTTTAAAAACTCTCTGGAAAGCTCTTTGAAATTTCTCTCAGACATACAACGACACACTTGTCTCACACTTGGTCGCAAATTCTCAATTTCAAATCTCTAGATGAAAAGGTGTAAAATGTGGTGTGGGACACAACTTTTATAGCGAATTTGAATTTCGAACCTCATGATAGCTTAGATATTTCTCATTGAATGCAGCTATGGAACTAGATACGACCATTTGTGCTTCACAAATGTGTTTCTCCCGCACCTTCTAATGATAAATTTCTTTTAATGAAATTTTTCTCTTTCCAACGATCATATTTCTAGTTATCTTCGACCCATCCCTCTCTGTGTCGTAGAAATTATTCCTTTTCGCAGTTCTTTTGGACTTCAACATACTCTTGAATATCTCGAAATAATATTATTTTGGCGCAGTCCCTTTTATAGAGTAGTTTATAGTCCAGTGCCCACTTTCAACTATAGGTGGCACTAAGACTCTTCTTTTGTCTTTCAGTGCGAAGCTCCAGGGGCAAAGTCATCCCTATATACCTTCAATCTACTACCATTGACTCATCCAAGGATCAGCTAACCATTTAACTTCATGAGCTAAACTGTACCACCATCAAATATGTGCTTGATAATATATGGTCTTAACGAATGTGTTTTAACTTTTCCTGGGAACTTCACGAATTTTCTATCATGTAAAAGTACAAGATCTCCTCCTTGGAATGTATTCTTCTTGACGTGCCTATCTTGCTAGGATTTATCCCTTGCCTTTTACACTTGCTGATGAAAACCTGCTATAAACTTGTCTTATTCGAGAGAAAGAACTTGTGCCATCCTTTACTCCACTATATCAGAGTCTTCCATATCTGTTAAGGTTGAAATTATAAAACTTAGCACAATTTACTCCATAGGTGTGATTGCTTCTTGTCCATATACCAACCCAAAAGGTGTATAGTCTATCAGTTTCTTGCATGTTGTCCTATATTCCCACAACACAGCTGGAACCCTTAGATCCCAATCATTCTTGTTCACATTGCACACTTTTGTGATTGCATTTTCCAGAATCTTATTGAAGGCTTCGACTATGCCATTTCTTTGAGGATGATATGGGGTACTTTTCTAATGGTATACTTTGAACTCTTCATTCCATGCCTCAATAGTCTTATGTAAGAAATGTGAACCCCAGTCACTCACCAATATCTTTGGACAACCAAATCTGGACAAAATATATTCAAATATGAACTTCACGGTGATGTTTGCACTACAATTCTTCACTTCTTGTGCCTTGGCCCACCTCATCAAATAATCAGTTGCAATGATTATGTATCTTGCACCGACCTTCTTTCCCGGTGGATTAATAGGTCCAAAAAATTCATAGCCCATTTGTCAAATGCTTGCAATGTCACCTATGGATTTAATGGCATTTTTTTCTTCTGGATGGCTTTCCTGTTGTTTGGCATACATCACATGGTCGAAAAAATTCTTTTGCATCCTTATGTACTGTGGGCCACCATAACCTAGCTCTCAAGATTTTTTTGCACGGTTGCCTTCCCCGCATAATGTCCAGCTGTGTCTCCTCCATGGGCTTCTGCCAGAATATTCTACCTTTCATGTTCAGGGAAATATCTGCACAGTATTTCATCCGGTCTCATTTTGTACAAGTGTCATGGAATCAACACGAAATCTGCTTCTTTGATGAGCAACTCCTTCTTTTGTTGCACATTGTACTCCATGGGCGTAATTCCTGTGGCCAGAAACTAAATAACATCTGCGAAGTGATCATTCACGACCCTAATTATGAATAACTGCGTGTCGGGTAGGTTATCCTCGATACTTGTGGGTTCCTCTCCCGTCTCCAACCTCACCATATGATAAGGCCCAACATTTAATCTTCCTGGTTTGACTACAACCTCGAAGTCTTACTCCTGGAACAAAAACAATCATAGACATATTTTTCCTCCTAAAACAGGCTTATTTACCATATATTTAAGTTCAGAATGATCAATGAACATCTTGAAATGAACTCTCAACAAGTAGTGCCTGAACTTCTGTAATGCATAGACCATAGCTAACCCTTCTCTTTCTGTCATAGTATCATTATTTTCTACCTTGGACGATTTTATACTTGCAAAAGCTATGGGATGATAAATTTCTCCTCCTCCTCGATGTGCCAATACTATACCCAACGCTATGCAAGATGCATTGACATGTACCTAAAATTCCTAATTCCAGTCCAGGAAAACCAGAATAGGTGTTTTCAACATTTTCTATTTTAACACATCAAGGCTCTTCTGGAATTATTCATCCCATTGACAAGTGACATGTTTCTTTAATAAATTTTCCATTGGCGTATTTATCTGTGCATACCCCTTTATAAACTTTTTTTAATAGCCAATGTGGCCAAGTTTCATGCGCAAATTCCATAATAGACTTTGTCATCATGATCCTTATGAAAATTCATGAAATTTGAGCATAAAGTTAACCCCATTCTAAAACTGCCAAATCTGGACCTCTAGGGAATCTAAAAGATTACTCATAGATTCTCGCATTAAGGTTCCACCCTCAAGGTTCTTCCATTGGAAAATCGATAACTCAAATCCATAAACAGACTATTCCATCACGATTGTTAAGAAATTATGAGCAATTTGAGTATCAAGTTGACCCCGTTTTGTCATTGTCAATTTTGGGCCTCGAAGGAATCTAAAAGATTCCTCACATATTACCTACAACAAGGTTCTGTCTCCTAGAACTGCATCAATGTTCCACCCTCTGTTTATGTGCCAGTACTGTGTCATGGCTCTGCTACGTGGTTCCTCTTGCCTCTGCGGTGTGGTTCCTCTCATCTCTACTAGTCTCGAAGAACGAATGAAACTAGTTTTTATACAAATTTTGGGCACAATTTCCAAAGGGAAGGTATATGGGCCATTAGTGGTGAAGCGTATTAAGTGGGGTCAGGCCCAAGTTCCAACATCGTGGCCTCCTCATATTGGTGCATTTATTTTTAAACGGTTAGTGCGTTGTGTAATTCTAGTGGATGGAGGTTGGTGGATGTTGTATTGGGGCCGCTGGTTGGTGGGTCGATCAACTAGCCGACATAGGTTCAATCCCCGTTGGACCCCCAATGTGTTTTGGTTGTTTGGTTGTTGGGTCGTGGGTGTGGTCATGGGTCAGAGCCAGATGCCCTAACCCCATTACATATTTTAATACATACTTTAGTACATATTTTAATATATATTTAAAAAAATTGAACGTTAGGGGTTGGCTGGTCCGCAGGGCCTACCACCCCCATTTTTATTACTTTTATTTTATATGGGTTCAAATAGAAAATCCATCGCCAGAGTCTTAGGGGTCACTCAAAAAATTAAAAAAGTGACAATTTGGTCATTTATGTCAACCGTACAATGCTAATTTATTTCTCGGTTAGCTACAACCAAATTTAGCCAGACTGGCAAGTTTAGTGAGCCTCCAAATTTAGTTTGTGACGTAAGTCCTCCTCCTTTGACTTGAAACTTTGATTGCTAAAAAATTATGCATACAAATTCATATTTGAGTGTCCTCTATGTCGTTGGAATTAGGATGACGAGGTCTTTGATATGGCCCTAGTTTTAATGAAATCCAAAGACTTTGATTTTTCAAAATCTCTAGAGCCACCTGGATCATTCCTCCCCACTAAGGAGATTTTGTTCCTCTAAAAGCATAAACATGACTACAATCTCGATTTGCATAATATATGCCTCTGACATACCACCTTCCATTTTCTTCACCTTTGTTCTTAGGAACTTAGAATGATGAAACCAACACATGTATCATATGAAAACCTATAACTGCTATTTCATTTTCAATTGAAAGACCAATCTTGACCCAAGAAAACCCCATACTTTCCAATAGTTTATAACACACTCCTAACCAATTTTAAATCAGAAACCAAACCTTTTTCTATCTAACTAAAAGGCCAAAATATCATCATGTTGCATTCATAAGCGATGGAAAACACTTCACCACTTTTAAAAACAACCTCAACATGTGATTTATAAAATGAGGCCATGTTCAACTACTTAGAAAATCTACCAACTCTCATTGAAGTTTTCTTGGGATGTAAATTTGGATGGAGTTCCCAACATGTAGATCTCTGGTGTCCTTTCTTTGCGCAATGTCTACAATGGTTCTTTTTCCTACAAACTTTCCTGACATTTTTTTTCCCATGATGTAGAGAAGTGTCTCCATGTCTTAGATTCTTCCTAGTTTCCCTAACCTTCCTATACAATGCCATTATTTTCCAACACTTGGAAAAACCATGGTTATTCAAACCAAAAAATGTACAGGGTTTTCTATGTCGTAAAATTTGCTCATGATTACCTATTTTCATGTAATCAAAACGAACATTCAAATACTGAGACCTTTTATAACTTTATTGGGGTTCTCTGGTGCAAGCCTGGTGACAAGAGCTTGCCTTAGCTCTTCCTTTCAAATTCTCATCTCCTATTGGAGATGACCCACAATCACGATCACCGTAAGGTTGTGATGCACTCTCAGCATCTTTCACTATTTCGGACTTGTAGCTAGAAGGCTCTCCTGTCTCTTCCTTTTTTGCATAGCCAAATCCTACATGTCATGGTAATTCCACCATTTGAATGGAATTTACAATTCCTTGTCATTTAAATCCCAGGACCTTGCCTTCATAACATGTTTTCTTCATTAATCCCAAAATAATGCATGCATTGTGATTTTCAGAAGCACCCAAATCATCATCATCATGTGAGAATGAAACTGAAGAATTACCAACAATTTTTACCTTAGCTGCTGATTTTGAAGTGGGCGATGATGGGTTCTCTAAGCCCTTGTTGCACTTCAATTTTTCCAAGGCATGTTTCCTGGCTTGTAATTGAAGCTGTAATCTCTGCTTCTCCTCGCATGCTTCTTGTAGAAGTATCCTCAATTTAGAATTTTTGGATTGGACGTTTTTGTTGATATATTCATTCGAATCTTGAGAAGAAGGCAAAGAAGAAGAATATTCACTTGAATATGGAGATGGATCATCATCCTCTACTCTTTCTTTCTCTCGTTCCTCTTTTCCACTTTCTCCTCATAATCTGCAAACAATATATCTACCATGTTTTCCATCCGAAAGAAGGCCTTGTAGCGATATTTTTTCTTGTCCATTTGCCTTCTTGTTGCACATTCAATCTCTAGTTCTCATTCACACTCATAATTCACATTAGAAATAATACCACTCTGATACCAAAATTGATAAAGTTTCTCTCAGTCATTGGAATTAACCAAGATATTTTTTTCAATGACGTTTTAAATTGCATGGAAAAGAGTATGAAAACCACATGTTAAAAACACTTAAATAAGATAAAACATAAAAGAGATAATTATACAATGCACACAACAAAATTTGATAACAGAGTTCGTCCAATGCAGACTACGTCTTTGAGCCCTAGGTCAAGAGTGGGGAGGCCACTTCAATAGTCTCTGCAAAAGATGATGAAAACATGGAAAAATATATGTCAACGCAAGGGTGAAACTCTTATCTCAAGTGCCATGTCTCTCCTACAAAGAGACGTTCTCCTACAAAGAACTCTCACTCATAAGAGTCTTCTCCTTAAAACATGCAAAGAAATGATCTCTCACAAAATTGACATAAATGGAAACTTTCATATAAGTGGAAATGGGTCCCTTTGAATTTTCTGATCAAATTCAAAACATACTCATCATCATCATAATCGTCTCGAAATTTTGAGACCAATGGATTATTGTTGGGGGTTGGTGGGTCTGTCGGCCCTACCACCCCATTCTTTTTAATATTTTTTTTATTTGGGTTCAAATAGAAAACCGACAACCAAATTTTTAGGGGTCATAGGAAAAATTAAACATTCGATAATTTGGTTGCTCCCGTGAACCATTAAGTGCTATTTTTTCACTTATTTGGTTTTTTCCAATTTTAGTGGGTTCTGCTATATTTAGCTGAAATGCCAAATTCATTGAGCCTCCAAATTTAGTTGGCAACAAAATTCCTACTCTGACTATTAAAAGCTTGCACACATGAAGTGAGATTTGAGTGTCTTCTGCATTGTTGTAATCATGATGGTGAGTTCTTTGATCTGGCCCTGGTTTTGATGAAATCCAAAGATTTCAAATATTTAGCCTCTCTAGAGCTACCTAGATCAATGCTTTTGGAGCTTCCTTTTTCATAATGTAGTCATTGATTTATTTTTCTAAATGTTGGGAAATTTAAAAAAAAAAAAAGTAAAATTTGATACACATAACGACGATAACGATGATTTTCTTATTGATGCATATACAAATATACCTATGAGTATGGAGAACCTTTCATTGATAGAAGATACTAGATCCTCGTGATATGAAAAGTGTCACCATGATGAGAAATGGTTACTACAAAATAATGCAGCCATTGTACAAGTCTTTCCTAAGTTTATTTTAGTCCCCCTCATGAAAATGATAGGTTTTTAAATTTTTTTTTCTCTAAGTTGGTATTGTACAAATAATTTTGTTATTTTCAAATAGATATTGGAGCCACATATGATGTCATCATACCAAATTTGGATTTTTTTTGCTATAATCCTTGGCATATTGATCATAATCCAATACCTTAAAAGGTTCCAAATCAATGTCAAGATAAGGATGAATGTTTTTTACATGTACAGAATGATTCTAAGCAACATGAGTAGAAATTATTTCATGTTTGTATTAGAATAAGTTTATAAATTCCAATGAATTTGACATGATTGGATTTAGGGATTGTGATGTAATGAAAATTTGGAGCTCTAGTTTTTTTTATGAAGAGACATCAAGACGTGCACTGAACTTCATATATGATAACAAAAAGTGAATGCAATTGTTACTACTGAATATTTAAAAAAATATTTATTTGAAAGTTTAGGAGAAAAGAAAAAAATAGTGTATAATATAATTCTTGAACATTACAAAGGATATGGCAACAAATAACCCTTATGTATGAATATCCAAGGGACAATGGGTACTAGAAAGTCTTACTTGATTGGTGCTATTAAAAAAACACTTGAAATTGACTCTCTTCTTCATAATATTCCATTGCTTCTTTTGGTCCCCTACCGGTGTTGCAAAATTCAACATATCTGCATCAAAAATACACTTTAATCTTTATATACCAATAAGGAACTTCACTGACTTATAAGGTTCACATTTGGTTACTTTACAGGACGAGATGAGACATGTTAAGTACATCCTTATTGATGAGATGAGTTTTACAGGGAGAAATTGTTGACACGTATTGATGCTCGACTTCGTCAAGATTTTCCTGATAATAAAGAAGTTTCTTTGGGAGGTAAATCAATTATATTGGTTGGTGATTTGAGACAAATACCTCTTATTATGGATAAACCAGTATATGCATGTGAATCTCATACAAAATCATTATGGAGTTTATTCACAACTATTGTAACTCTCAATATAGTATTCAAGCAAGAAAAATAAAGCAATGATCAAAGATGTTTTATTCATCTATTAATGAACATTAGATATGTGATTCCAACAATAGAAGACTCAGGAAATTACTAATGCAACATACAAATTCTAGTTGATATGCTTCAAAAAAATACCCATTTAATAAGGCTATACATTTGTTTGTAACAAATGAAGATGTGCACAATCACAATAAGAATTGCTCAGTATCCCTAAATCACCTTGTTGTGCATAGTTTTGCTACAAGATTAGATAAAATCCACAACATTGAAGCAAATGAGGAAAATATGGATAATGAGAACCTTCCTGTTGTTGGAGCTAGGGTTATGCTTACTTCAAATTTATAACCCTCAAGATATTATGTATAATACTGTAACATCCCTTCCTAATATTCCAACATATGTTTTTTTTAAATTTTATGACTATGTTGGATTTTCATGGGATGAACCATTCCCTCATATTTTTCCTATTGTGCCTATTAAAAGAGGTCATAATAGAAAAATTCCTTTGTGACTTGATTTGGGATTAAAAATTCACAAGTCCTGGGATTGACACTAGAAAATACAACTATTAACATTGGAAGGACGCATCGACAAGATCTCACTTTTATTGAAATATCTCGAGTTGAATCTTTGGATGGTCTTAGATTTCAACCTCCTTTTCCATATGATCGATACGAAAAGATGGAAAATTGTGTCAATTTGTCTAAGAGAAAATCAGAAGAAGAGAGATTAAGATTAACTACTAACTAATTTATGTGATTTCCAATATTTTCTTCATATAACATTTGAATGATATGATCAGTATATTTCATATTCAATATATTAATTATTCCATTATATTAATCACTAAACATTGTTACACTGATATATTTTGTTAATATTTATATTTATAATCATGTAAATTTCAAAGCATGATGTACATATCAAAAATATACATAATAATGGTAATATTAAAATTTGACGTCACTGCCCTCAATTGGAACCACCCCAGATCCATCTAACACCAGATCTATCATGCAACGAGAGGGATCAAATCCCTTGAGGTGCAAACCTTTCAAGGGTTGCACCTCGAGGTATTTGATCCCTCTTGACGCATGATAGATTTGGTGTTAATGGATCTAGGATGGTTTTAGTTAAATGTGATCATTTATAATTGATAATAGTTGATTATAGTGAGATAAAATTATAATTTTTACTACAACTTGTTTCTTGAGAATTTTTAGCTAACAATATTTTTGGGAGACTCATAAAATGTATTAGGGTGAATGTGGTTAAAATGTAATGGTCTAGCTCATTACCCTCTCTAGGATATAATCTATGGAATTTATGGTTTGTGACTAGTTTGGGAATTAGTTTCAAATGAGTCATCTTAAGTTTTTCAATTGAAAAAATTTCATAGAAAATTAAACATAGAAAAGTATTTTTCATAAAACTTTCAACTTTTAAATAACTATATTTTATGAGATATATCCTATGGATTATTTTGTTTACAAAAACATATAAATATCGTCATTAAAACATATACAGTCTTCACCATGCATGGAACTTATTTAAAAAATTATTTGTACTAAAAAAATAGGGTTTTCATTGGTGGTTTTGTGGTTTTCAATGATGGTTTTTTGTGGTGGTTTTACTATTGTGGTTTTCATTTAAAATTAATTAATTTATAAATAAATTAACAAGTTTTCTATATGAATTTTTTCATTTGTTAGAAAAAAAAATAAGAAGCACACAATTGCAGAAAAACTACCTTGATCACCAAACAATTTGCAATTATTTTTACGGTCCATGTGCTTGTGAGTCAAGCTTTTGGCTCCTTTATTGAGCTATTACATCTGCATTTTGTATAAAAAGTTCATGCACAGATTGTGGCAAGGAATTGAAATAAATTTAAAAAGGATCGATTGAGCATTTTACCATTACCGTTTGGCAGTAATTTTGAAAAAATAGTTTGTTCGAGCACCTAAGTAACTAGCTTGATCGATGGTTTGTTTTATAGCTTGGTTGAAAAATATTTAAGCACTCAAATAGCTCAACTAAGGGCTAAAATATATTGCTCGATTAAGTGCTTAAAAAACACCTGACTGAATTGTTTTTATTCCCCTTCCACCCTGCGTGCTTGCAAAAAAATGTAAACGAACTCAGTGGGTTCACCCAAATATGTATATTAATTTTGTTTTGATTATAGCGTGGACGCAACATGCAAACACACACTTAAATTTAGTAATTATTTTATTTTTTATTTAAAAAAGATAAAAACTCAATTATCAAATGTGCTTTTAACAATTAATTTTTTTTTATTATATATATATATATATATATATATATATATATATATATAAAAGCATTCATCATCACATCATATTATATATAATAGTAAAATAATTATAAATATTGAAATTTAATTATTATTATTAATATTTATAAGTTAATATCACATATCATATAATTCAATATTTAAGTATTAATGTAATTCATGTTGAAAAGTTTGAAGCAAAAATATGAAATATTTTTATATATAATAAATTTCTTTCTTAATATTATTTTATTTAAACTTTATAATAAAATGTTTATTTTTTTTTTGCAAATATTTATTTTTCTTGTATAAAATAAAAATATATAATTCCTTTCATTTTAAATATAGAGTTGATACATTTCTCTTTTAAAATAAAATAACTTCACTTCCATGTTCACTGAGCTCAATTTTTTTCTTTATACATTGTTTTATATAATATTAATATTTGGGTTTAGCAAAAAAAAATATATTCAAAAGTGACTTAAACCTTTGTTTGTTTGTTTGTTTTTTTTTATCATAAGATAACATGTTAAATTATTTTTTACGGGGTACCATTTTTGTTAAAATAGTTTTTTTTTTTAATGATTAAATTTAAATTAATAGTTAAACGTACAAAATTAAATTTAATATAAATATATTGTCTATTATTTGAGAGTGTAAGTTTTTGTGATCCATATCAAATTTAATCAGAAATTTTCTAGAAACTCACATGAATAATTGAATAATTGAGAACTACTTAGTGGTTGTGCTAATCTACATCCATCAATAAATAATTTAAAACAAGGAAAACATGTTTTCTTTACAATTAGATAAATATTAAAATTTAATGGAACCTACCATTTAAAATATAAACATAGTAAAGTTAAAATTTCTTGATCACGCTCTTATTAATCAAATAATGTTACAATAGAAATACATGAGAAATAATCTTCATCACACAATTAACTGTGTTGAGAAACTATCTCAACCACACACCAATATTTGAAACTAGTTAGTTACATAATATCTCTCAACATAACTAGATCTACTAACCTTTGACTGTGTTGAGAAAGTATCTCAACCACACACCAATATTTGAAACTAGTTAGTTAGAGAATATCTCTCAACATAAATAGATCTACTAACCTTTGAGTTCTCAAGATAGAGAATCAATATTCATCAAACAAATAAAATATCTCAACCACACACCAACATTTGAAACTAGATAGTTAGAGAATATCTCTCAACATAACTAGATCTAAGAACTTTTGAGTTCTCAAGATAGAGAATCAATATTCATCACACAAATAACTTGGTTGAGCAAGTCTTTCAAACACACAACAATATATAAATCTAAATTGGATAATATTTCTTAACCTATCTAATTATAATAACCTTCTACAGCCTATGAACAAAATCCTTACATTAGTAAACACACCAAAGCCCAAAATAATGAAATATTGATAGCAAAATATGAAAAAGAAAAAGAAAAAAATGGCAATAATAATAAGTATAAGATTTAGATAAAATTATGAAAAAAAGATTAAAGAATAAAAAATAGTAAAGAAGATAATATAAAATATGTATAAAAAACAATAAGGGTATAGAATGAATCAAAAAAAGAAAAAAAATTAGAGGAATTTTTTAAAAAATGTATAGAATGGAATTATATATATATATATATACTTTTTTAAGTCTATATATTTTATGGTGGTTTTTTTTTGTTTTTAACTAATTGTAAGTTAATATGTTAGTTTCTATTTTAAGTAGTTATTTTGGGTAAATATTTAAATAATTAATTAAGATTAAATTAATGGTTAAATTTTCATAATCAATCTTAATATAATTTTATTGGCCATTTGTTTAAATATATTAAATAAAATAATATTTTATTTAAAATAAGATAAATATTATAGGTTAATAAAACCTAAAATTTAAACTCCAGAGAGATATGCTAAAAAAATTCCAGTGACACTTTCTGAAGCCATAGGTCAAGCAAAAAATAAGAAATGAATAAATGAATAAAATAAAATATAGAACAACAAATACTCTAAGGATGCAATACAAGTAGTAAATGTGAGAAAAATAAAAATAATAAAAAATAAAGAATAAAAATATAAAATGAGCTTTAAAAAATTTGCAAAAAGAATACAAAAATATGTAAAAACTAAATTGGAAGAAGGTAAATGAAAGAGATTTATTATTTCTATATGTTTATTTCCATACATATAGAAATATGTATATCTAATACAAAAATATGTAAAAACTAAATTGGAAGAAGGTAAATGCAAGATATTTGTTATTTCTATATGTTGATTTTTTATATATCTTCATCTATTCCATGTAGAATAATGCATCTCTACAAGGACCATTTTTAATACATGGTTTACAAACAAAATATGAGCTAATAAAATATTTCTCTCTTATATAAAAATGCAAGCTATTTTGTAATTAAACATTGGATTGAGTGATTTAAAGGTGCCTCTATTTAAGGGGCATGCATAGTTTTTTCCTATTTTAAATACATTTTTAATCTTAAATATTAAATATGCTATTTTTTCATTTATTCTAACAATCTTGAATAAAATGAATACTACTTTAGTATCTTTATCTCTTTAATGACCATGCATATTTTAGTTAGTTGAATACCTTATTTGATATTCAATTTAAATATTTAATATGCATTAGAAACATGTACATTTAAAAAAAACATAAATTTATTGAATATTTTATAAATCTATTAAAATATTAAAAAAATATGTTAAATAATTATAATTTAATGTAAATTCAATAAAAATGACGAAACTCTCATTCAATTATTCTATAATGAGATTTCCATTAAATTTTTCCAACTTAATGCTTGAATAAGCAATAATGAAATTGTTCTAACTTAATGTTTCAATAAATAATGATGAAATTCTCATTATATGTGGAAAACTACTTGTCGTAAATTACCCTAAATGCATATTATGCATATTATGATCATGAAGAGTGCTTTAAATTGGGATTCATCAATACACCCTTTGCCCTCAATTATCCTTTAGTAAAGAAAATGTTGTATTATTATTTTTATTTTTTTTAATTGATTTTTCATGTGTGACATGAGAAATAGTGCATTTTTAAAGCAAACCAATTTTTTTGAATATTTGATTTTAATTATATAATACAACATGTGTTATGTGTGTATTTTTATTTGTTAGTTTGTCTAAATAATTAAAATCATTTAAAAATTAGATTTTATATGAGCTACATTAATCCATATTTATAGATAAATTTAGATATTAGTCACAAAAATTCATACTCATAACTAGAATTGTACGTATAAATATTAAACCAATAATTTTTTTTTACCATTATATCTATTTATAAATATCAAAATTTAAAATTGAATTTAAACTAAAAATATTATTTTCCTTATCTTTATTATATTACAATTTTTATGGAGAACATACTCAATCTACATTTAAATCACCTCATGGAGAAAGATGATTTTTTCAAAAAAAGAAAATTAAAAAATTGTAAAGGCATTATAAATTAGGAGGATTTTGTCATTTCAGAAATTTTATAAGGGTATTATAAATTTGGAGGATTTTGTCGATAAGTATATTATATTTTGAAATATATTATTGTATTCAAATTTCCATTTTTATTATTTTCAATGTACATTAAAATAACCTCTTAGATAAAGATACTCCATGTAAACCATAATTTTTCAGAGAAGAAAAATATAAAAATACATAGGACATATTTTTTAAATTAAAATATTTTATATTATTAAAATAATTTAATCAAAGGTTTTTTCTTTTCTCAAGACATAGAGGTATTTAGAGTCCAAACTTTTTATGTTTATATTAGAGTATAAAAATAAACAATTTAACTAGTTTCATATTTAAAAGAAAATTATGTTAAGAAATAATTATAAAATTGACAAAATTCTAAATAAAGGGATTCTGACACTCAATCTAGAAACTGGTTTCCTAATTCCAATGAATATGCCCTTCTACATAAACCAACCTTGGGGTCTTGATGTTGTCCAAAAAAATCAAACACATTATACGTTTCCATGTGTTTATCTTTCAAGACTAATTAAAGCAGGGTTTTCATTTTCCAATGTTAAGTCACTAAATTTAAATATTATTTTTTCCGTCTCTTAATATAAGAGAAAGATAAAACCCAACTAAAAACTTCTTAGAATATTACCTCACAACATCGGAGAAACATCAAATACTATGTAAATTATAATATATGTTATTACATCATTTATAATATATGTTATTACATCAATCACTGGATGTATTCAAATTGCAAACATCATATTTACCTCACTCACATAATACAAGTAACACCAGATATGTCAGACGAACAATATGCAGTTACCAGCAATGCAATATACAACATTACATATAATGCATTGCTCCTACGTGTACACTGTTTGCGAAACACACCATCTCTCTTACCTCTCTCTCAGGCTTGGTAGTGTGCCCTGTGATGGTTGAACTAAAACCAGAAAACAGGAAAGAAAAAAATAAAGTGAAAAATTTCAGAAATCTGGAAAGGAAAAAAATGGTATAGGAATATTTTTACAGGATTTTATTAAAGTCGGTGTCTATTAAAGTTATTAAAATTACAATTTGGTTGCTATTTTTTTTTTTAAAATTGATTTTGTTTTTCAGAAAAATCTAAACATAATAGAAAACGATTCAGCACTCTCACAACAAAATTTATAAGACATCCAAAATTTTGAAACTGTAAACAAAATTTCCAAAAATATCAAAACCACATAAAAAATTAGGTCGTTTTCTCCCTAGACCACGCGTCACCAAACAGTTGCCCACTTTATATGACTTTGGAATTTGAACTCCAATTATATTCAATGACGAGTAATTGGATCTGAATTGGCACGTTTGGGGCCGTTGGTAACTTGCGAATTTTAACCTATCATTTCCTCTCTCATCCTACTCTCTTCGCCGCGTACCACTCCGAGGAATGTTCAGGCGGCCTTTGGGTGTCGATAGAGTCATTTGTCCTCACAATTCCATCTCTCAAAGTTTACTATTCAAGAGACTCTTGGTCGTCCGAAAGGGCGGAAATCAAATGGGACCCCAGAGTTTCTGCTCCCTTGTAAAAAAAGCACACTCCATTTCATTTCATATCCATTCATTTCGGCATATGCATTCAATTTTTATATTTTTTGGTTTTGTTTTGTTTTGTTTTGCGCGCAGTAATAAGTGGGGATTTCTGCAACTTGTTCCCTCTTGATTTTGTTGTGCTGTTGGGTAAGCAACCATACAATTCTCTTTTTTCTTTTCAGTTTTATACTTTATTTCAAATTGCAAATGACAAAACATTTTATTTCATTCGAAAACAAGTCAAAATTTTGATCATAAATCAGAGCAAGCTTTCAATGCAGGCCCGCGGCTACCAACAATCTTAAAAGTACTGATTTATTCGACTATGGAGAGGGGCAAGCCTTATTTTTTTTGGCTATTGGTCATTTAATGCAGTGTAGGATATACTGTTCACAATCAGATTTAAACTATTTTAAATTTGACGATAAACTGTATATCCCACATTACATTAAATGACCGATAGCCAAAAAAAAAGAGAGGAGAGAAAAGCGTTGCCCTGAAGAGGGCTAAGTCTGCTTCAGCTTTTTATAGACACAGAGATATGTGGTGGTGTCATATATATATATATATATATATATATATATATATATATATATATATTTTATAGACACAAGGAAAAAATGGCTGAATCGCCGGTTTGGGTTAAGCTTCCCACCCTTCCTCTGCAGTTTTGGAATGATTCTGTTTTTGTTTCTATTGGAAACACTTTGGGTACTTTTCTTGAAGCTGATAAGTCTTTCTTACAAACAAGGGACAAGAGTGTGGCTCGTATCCTGGTGAGCTTAAATATGAGAGAAGGTCTTGCAGATGCGATGACGCTTTACTATAGGGATATGGAGTTTCTGCAGATGTTAGATTATGAGAACCTTCCCTTCCGGTGCATCAGGTGCCATAAGACTGGTCATTTGGCAAGAGAGTGCCCACTTGGTCATTAGCATAGACGCAGACAGAGAAAGCAGTGCAGGAAGGAGAAAGTCACAGTATCAGATCAGGACGCGGGTCCTAAGGAAGAAGAGACAGGGCCTATGGTACAGGAGTTTCCCTCTTCCCCTGTGGTGATCGTGGATCAGGCCCCGGAGGACGCTGCTGGCCCTTCCTCCCTACCCATTGAGGATTTGGCAGAATCCCTGGTTCCCCTTCAAGTTGCTGAACTCGTTGGGGCGTCTCAAGCGGGTATGTCCTCCTCCTCTCCCTCCCTTGCATCAGTCTTCTGCTTGTTTTCCTTTTTCTGATAATATTGAGCCTGGTCCTTCCAGGTAGCTTTTGAATGATCTATCTGCTTTAAACCTCTCTTTGTCATCTCTGGATAGTGTCATTTTATCCGTTCCTGAACTCTCTGGTCCTCCTTCCTCTTTAGTTTTCGATGCCCCTCAAATCCCCCGCTCTCGACCTTCTGTTTCTGAACCTCTCCCTTATAACCTCAAACCTCGGGCTAACAGGGGAGGGTCTGGCCTGGCTGTGGGAGGTCTTGCCTCAAACCCTGTTGTAATTGGGGCCAGGAAGTTGAGAGGCCGGAAATCTAACCTCTCCAAAGCCCAATCGAAAGCTGTTGTGGATATTGCTGATGGTAAACAGATGTCTCTTACCGGGGTGCTTAGAGCAGAGCGACCACCCCTAGAAGATGTGCCATGATTGTTCTTTCCTTCAATTGCAGAGGCTTAGCTAGCCGACCTAAAAACTAGCCTTCAAAGAACTTGTGCGTTCTCAAAATCCGGATATTATTTTGCTTCAAGAAACTCTGGGCAAAGGGGATGAGGTTGTTGGTATCACCTCTAAACTGCTGCCTGACTGGTCCTTTTACGCCCTCGATGCTGTTGGGAGATCCGGGGGTGTGGTTTCAGGTTTTAATCCTAAGAAATTAAATTATGTCTCTTCTTGGGGTTCCTCGAGTATGCTGGGCTTGGAACTTTTCTCTAGTGAGCTCAATCTTTCCCTTCTTTCCTTAAATATTTACGGGCCTTGTGTAAAGAGAGCGATTCTGGTCTTCTGTCTTTCGCTCCTCCTGGATTGCTCACCCATATTTAATTATTGGGGGAGACCTGAATTTCTCTCTGGGGGAAGCGAAGTCTTGGGGTGTCTTGGCTAGAGCTGACCCCTTAACTGATTTCTTCAGGAATCACTTAGCTCTTTCTCATCTGGTGGACATGCCTCTTCTGAAGCTGATACCCACTTGGAGAAACAGAAGGATTGGCCAGGACTGGGTGGGAAAGAAGATAGACCGTTTTCTGTTAAGCGAGGTTTTGGTGGATAAACTCATGAACTATCACCATTGGGTTGGTGAGGGTGGTGTCTCGGACCATTTTCCCATCCTTCTCGAAATTAAAGGTGTTGGCAATAAACCAGGGATGCCCTTCCGTTTTAATCCTACCTGGCTCAAGGATGATTCGTATAATGAACTTTTTTTAGCAACTTGGGAGAAAGATTCTTTCAGGCCTGACTCTTCTAGGAGTGCCTGTCTTTGGAAGAATCTGAAAAAAATTAAAGCAACTTCAAAAAATTTGGCTGCTCAAAAAAAGGAGAAGGAAGAGGAGGAGCTTAAAAGGGTTAACTCTGAACTTGCTCAGTTGGAAGACCCGGAAGGGGGAGGATATGCCTCTCTTGAATCGAGGAATAAAATCAAGGAATTGGAGGCCTCCGAGAGAAACATTCTTTAGCTCAAGGAAGAAAGTTGGCGCTTGAAAAGCAGGGCGATATGGCTTCAAGCGGGCGATGAGAACACAAAATTCTTCCAAAATTTTGCCAAAGGTCGGAAGCTGGCTAACACTATTTGGGAAATTCCCAAAGGAAATGGTGAAAATGCTTCTTCGTTTGAGGATCTGGCTTCCTTGGGTATTTGTTGTTTTAAAGATCTCTTTAAAGCCCCGGCTGTAGTGTCTATAGAAGAGGTCATAAGAGTGGCTCTGCTGTTTCCTAGGTTTGTTGAGGAAGAAGAGAATGATGCCATCATGGATCCTGTTTCTATTCAAGAGGTCGAGGACATTCTCAAAGGAATACAAAGGGACAAAAGTCCAGGCCCAGATGGCTGGACTGTTGAATTCTTCCTGCACTTCTTTGATGTGCTTGGTGATGAACTTGCAGCTGTTGTAGATGAATCCAGAGTTTTGGGAACTATCTTTCCCCCTTTCAACTCCACTTTTCTCGCATTGATTCCTAAATCTGACCAACCTAGTTCCTTTGCTGACTTCCGGCCTA
Source organism: Pinus albicaulis (assembly GCA_034641835.2). Lineage (NCBI taxonomy): Eukaryota > Viridiplantae > Streptophyta > Pinopsida > Pinales > Pinaceae > Pinus > Pinus albicaulis. The sequence goes on from CM076581.1 coordinate 255,739,966, forward strand.
TCTCTCTCTGTACTTGTGTTTATAAAATCATTGCAAAAGTCATAGCTTCCAGGATTAAACCTTTCCTCTCCAGCCGCATCTCTCCGGAACAATTTGGATTTCTAAGTGGTAGACAAATTCATGAAGCTGTAGGTGTTGCTCAAGAATCCCTTCACAGCCTAAAGAGAAGTGGTAGGAAAGGGGTTATTGTCAAAATAGATTTGTCTAAAGCTTATGATAGATTCAGTTGGTTGTATCTGAGGTTTTTACTCACTCATATTGGCTTCAGATTTGATTTTTTCAGATGGATCATGAGTTGTGTATCTTCTTCTGCTATTGCTCTTTTGATTAATGGTGCTGCAAGCTCCTTTTTTAATCCAGAACGTGGTCTTAGGCAGGGCTGTCCTCTTTCTCCCCTACTTTTTCTTTTGGCAGCTGAAGGTTTAAGCCTGATGATTCACAAAGACAAAAGATTGGGCAAAATCAAAGGCATTGAAGTGGCTCAGAATCTCTGGATTACTCATCTACTTTTTGTGGATGACATATTGTTGTTTGTTAATGGTAGCATCGAGGATTGTCGTGCCTTAAAGAATTTGCTAGATCTTTTTCTTAAAGCAACCAGACTCCAAATAAATGAACAAAAATCGACTCTCACTCCCTCCGGCCTTTCTGTTGATGAGATAGGCCGAGTGAGAAGACTCTTGAATTTTGAAGTCCGAACTCTGCAAGAAAATTTTAAATACCTCGGCTTTTATCTCAAACCTAATAACTACAGAATCTGGGACTGGAAATGGTTACTAGCTAAAGTGGAAAAAAGGCTAAACCATTGGAGCTTCAGGTGGCTTTCAAGGGCAGGTCGCCTAGTTTTGATCAAGTCAATTTTGATGGCCATTCCAGTTTATTGGGCTAGCCTTTCTTGGGTTCCAAAAGGCATCTTGTCCTCAATTGATAAATTATGCAGGAATTTCCTTTGGACAGGGTCAAAACAGGACAATTTCAGCCCCTGGGTTGCATGGGATAAAATAACTAAACCAAAGGAATGGGGAGGCTGGGGAATTAAAAATCTGCCTTCATTTTCTAAATCCTTGGCTGCCAAACTTGCGTGGCGATTGATCTCTATAGATTCTCTCTGGGCATCGGTCATCAAAAGAAAATATATCAATCAGGGGTCTGTTCTGGACTGAATTCGTTCTCCAGTCAAATCTTCTAAAAATACCTCTATTGTTTGGAAAGTTGTTGTGGCATCTGTTCAGACAATTGAAAGAGGCTTGGCCTGGAATGTTGGAGATGGCACTCAAGTTCATTTGGGTTGTGATCCTTGGGTTGGTTTCCCTGATAATTTCTCTCTTTCTCCGGCCCTGGTTGATTATATTAACGAAAGAGGGTACTATACTTTGAATCAGGTGGCAGATCCTAGAACAACCTCCCTTGTGAAACAAGGTTGGCTTTCCAGTTTAGATTTGCACTTAGAAGACAGGTGGTTGGAAGAGTGGAACCATTATGTATCAGCCTTAAATTTTTTGTCTGTTCGAATCTCAGATTTTTTTGATGAACTGCGCTGGGTATTTGCGCAGTCTGGCCTCTATTCTCCTAAATCGGGTTATAAATGGTTAATGACTCAAGAAGGGTGGGGTGCCCCAAGCTGGTGGCATAAACCAATCTGGAAGTTGAAATGTCCAGCCAAGACCAGACTCTTTTTTTGGTGCATCCTCCACAATAAGGTGCCAACATGGGACTTCCTTCAAAAGAGAGGGAAACAGGGGCCGAGTTGGTGTTCCCTCTGCAAGTCTGCTGAAGAAAATATTCATCACCTTTTTCTCTTCTGCCCTTTCAACTCCAGCCTTTGGGGAGAATCCTTGAGCTTGATTAATATCCCCTTGGTGTGGCATGGTGAGGACTTTTCTCAGGCATGGAATCATTGGTGGCAGGAGGCTCCAAATGATAAAGTCAGATCTATTCCTCTTCTTATAGCTTGGGGAACATGGATTGCCTACAACAAGGTGATTTTCAATGAGCATACTTTCCCTATAGCCAGGCTGGCAGCAGAGGGAGTTGCCATTTATGACAGCATCCCTTCTCCTTCTGGTTCAGGCTCTTCTCGAAATATTCAGCCTGAAGCTATAAATGAATCAATTCTGTGGGATTTTTTTGATGGGGCTTTTGGTGCAAATGGTCTTTGCGGTGCTGGTCTTATCATTCATCTTTCTCATGAAAACTCTTTCCGTGCTTCAGTGGGCCTTGGGCAAGGTTCCAATAACTTTGCTGAACTTAAAGCTCTCCATTTTCTTCTTTGCTGGTTGATTTCCAAACATTTGAGATAGATTCAGATTTTTTGTGATTCTAGGAATATTGTGAATTGGTTCAATGGGACTCAGCAGTGCAGGAATTATATTTTGTTACCTTTGCTTAAGGAGATTCGTCGTCTTAAATGTTTTTTCTCTGAGATATCTGTTTGTCACATTTACAGGGAAATGAACCAGGAAGCAAATCGATTATCTAAAGAAGGTGCTCAGCTTGATTTGGGGTCCTGCACAGTGACTGAGATGGTGAATGGGGCTGTTCATGTTAGGGAACAACCGTCCTTTGTTTAATTTTCTGCTATTTTACTTCTGCTTTGTATATATTTACTCTACAAAAAACTCTAAAATAGCTACATTATTGAGTTCAAAACCATTTTCCTTATGTAAGGAGGTTCTGGGCTCCATTTTTGTCTTTTTCTGATGTTCTTCTGGGGACTGGGATAGTTTCTACTGCCAGCCCTTTCTCTGAGCTATCAGTGCTTTCTTATCCTTCTGCTCTCATCTCTGTTTCGGTTTACTGGGAGATGATGAGCTAAAGGAGAAGCACTGACATTATATATGGCTCTTTTTTTGGTTTTTTCTCGCTGCTAAGCATCCTTACAGATCTTTAAGCAGCTTAGTCTCCATCCCCTTTCGAAAGAAGGGAATGGCTCTGCTATAGAAATTCTATACATATGTTCTGAAACTATCTATTTAATAGAAAGTTCAATTTTTTTCTATAGAAAATATATATATATATATATATGGTGGTCTCATATTTTTTTTTGGGCTATGCATTATAGTTTTAGAAATATATTTGTATAAAATGTATTAGAATTTCTTTTTTATTAACTTTTTAGTGAAATATTTATAAATATTAACAGATCTATTATATAAATTCGTGTTATAAATTTGTAAAACTGTATAACTTATATTAGTTTTTTTGTGTTAAAAGTTATATAAATTTTAAATATTATAAAAATGTTATGCTAAGATATCATAAAAGGGTCTTGGATTTTTTTATTATTTTAAAGTTGTTCATTGAGGTTTTATAATTGAATTTTTATTTTATTTTTATGTTTTTTATATTGAATTTATTAATATTTTATAATTTTAAAATTATATTTAAATGAGTGTAATGATCAATTCAAATCCATAAAACATGAATATGTATTCTATAAATTTTATTAACTTTTTCAAATGTTTATTAGTTTTTAAAGCTGCAGTTTAACTAGATTGTTTTTTTAGCTTTGAAAATCATGGAAATTCTAATAAGATTTTAAGAAAATTTGGTAGGGATTTTTGTAAATCCAAGTTATAACTATCAAACTTTAAAATTTTGGGTGCCTTGGTTTTTGATGGTGCTGAATCCATTTCCAGTATCAAAATGTTACTGTAAAATTTCTTAATTTTTTTTGGCACAAATTCCAACCAATTTTAACCATCCAAGCAATTCCTTCTTCTAATTAAACAACTTTGTTTTTAAATCCATTTATTATTTTTAATAAAATAACTTACAATATATTTTACAACGATTTTTTTTCATTATTTTAATTTATTGAATTTGCTCGAATGTTATTTATCAAAACCTTTTCTTGATTGTATCACTCTTTTTGTTTATTTATAGCTTCTTTAATTTGTGACAAACGGTAGAATGTTCATTCAAAAAATTGAATGTTTCACACTTTTATATATAATTTATATTTAAAAATTATTCAACACAATATAAAATAATATTAATAATTATTACAAAAAATATATAATTAATTTTAGAAAAAAATATCAAAATGAATTTAATAATGAATTTTTTTCAATATCTAAAATTTCTATAAATTTTATTAATATTTTGAAATTAAAAATATTTGATCTCAAGGTTAGTTGGTGAGAACTAATAATAATAGGATCACAAGTTTACAGATTATTTAACTATTTCATTTTTTTTTAAAGAGGAATAAAAGATTTTTTAACTATTTCATTTTATTTATTAGAGGAATAAAATATTTTTTAACTATTTCGTTTTTTTAGAGGAATAAAAGATTGAGCAAGTTTTTTTATTGGTGTGGCAGCACTCATAGGTGACTTGGCTACGAGTAAGTGGGATCTTATATTTTTATGGGCATGCCAAGTGATCTCCGGTGGGGGAAAGGGGCTTGAAAATAGAAAGGGTTTGATCGACTTATGTGTGTATAGGCCACAAAGCCATTTAATATGGTGGATTGGGGGAGGGTTGAAAATAGAAAGGAGGACATGTAATTGATCCTCTTATATGTATAGGTTATGAAATCATTTAAGATGGTATCTCTAGGTGTCCACATGTTCTACCATTACTTGAAGGAGCCCCCATTGCTCTAATTTAAGCCCTCATGAAAATTGAATCTTGTATAATGATGAAAAGCTCATTGCTTTCTACTATTCCGTTTTCTTCCTTTTTAATACTAAAATTCTTATTTTTATGATATTTTTAGCCACAAATACATTAAAAACTCTTTCCAGAAAGCAAGTGCCTTTGCAATATAATTCTACACATCCAAAGGAATATTAAAGAAAAATATGAGATTTAGCTATGTTTCTTTCCATTCTACATGTAAGGGAGAAGTCCTCCAACACTTGAACTAATCCTTTGGCATCTTGAATAGTTGAAATTTCCATAATCAAGCTATCATCCACAAATTGTTGGTGCGACTCGTCACCAAATAGACACAATATTTTAAAAAATGTATCTTCTTATTTTATGCTTTGAATGTCCAATCGAGACCCTCTGCCACTATAATAAAGAGAAAAAGTGACACCAAATCTCCTTGTTGGATACCACAACAGACCAAAAAGGGTGCATTAGATGATATTTTTAGTAAATAGGTAAGAAGGTTGAGGAGATAAGGTTCTCGACCCAACATCTTTAGTCAATGTTGAATCCAAAGGCGCAAAGAATTCACAACAGATAACTACAATTGAGTTTATCAAATTCCTTAGAGATATCAAGATTTAGAAGCATGAAAGGTTTCTTGGAGGATTTAAAATAGCGATTCATTTCATGTGCAAACATTATACCATCAAGAATTTGACACCCCTCCATATAACTAGTTTGTTCCACTCAAATGAGATGAAGAATGATGGGTTTGAGGTAATTAGCTATTATTTTGATGATCAGTTTGTAGATTACATTATACAAAGCAATGGGAGGAAGTCACTAAAGTCCTTGTCTTTATGCTTTTGGGAACTAAAGTGAAGAAGGTAGCATCAAGAGCTTTAATGAAGGTTTTTGATCTCCTTGATTCCTCCACTGCTTCCCAGATATAACGTCTAATTATTGACTAATAGGCCTAAAAAAAGACATTAGTGAAGTTTTCTAGTGCAGGGGCCCTGTTCTGGGGCATATATTTGGCTACTTATTCCCCTTCTTTTATAAAGATCTCTCTTAAGAAAGCTTCATTCTATGATTTGGGAACCATAGGCAGAATATGTTGAACTATTTTGTGTATACCCTGCAAGTGGTTCAAATTGAGGTCAGATAGTATCTCTTTATAATATTGAACCAACGCAATAGCCATTTCCTCATGATATTGAACCTTAACACCCACCTAGTTTTTTAAAGAAGAAATTTTTTTGTGGTGCCGAAGTTGAAGCATCGATTTGTGGATGAAAGAAATATCTCGTTGTCATCCCTTTAGCTGTATAATTCTATATTTGGGTTGCCAAAGTAGTTCTTCTTATTTTCTTCTTTCTTCATGCAGAGTCACAATATGTACTTCCTCCTTTATGAGGTCCTTCAATATTCCTCAGTGAATGGATTCTTATTGGATGTACTCCATCTGGGTTTCCATGTTTTTTTTTTCCTAAGCAATGTTCCAGAAATTTTCCTTATTCCAAGTTTTGAGTTGATATTTAATGTTCTTCAACTTCCTTTATAGGCAGAACATGGTCAATCCTTCCAAGTTGGCTAGTTCGTCCCACCAATCCTTAATGATGGTTTGGAAAGCAGGGTGTTGGAGCTAGAAACACTCTAGGGAAAAAGGATTATTTATGGGGTGGGGCTTGATTTCAATGTCTAGTTTGATCCACCAATGATTTGTGTCATGGCTAGGGAGGATGGAATCCTACATGAAGATATATTTGGATAGAGATGAGATACCAATCCAAATTTAAGGCTATTTGCTAGGATCCACCTTTGTATTTGTTCGAAGTATACGTGTCATTGATGGTGTTGAGGTCAAACAAATGAGAAGAAGCCATGACATCTTGGAAGAGGTTGGTTTTTGCTTATAACACACCACCCTTTTTTATTCTGAATATTTTATCAAATTGAAACCCCTCCATGATCCAAGATGTCGGGGAGATGATAAGACAGAGATGGGAAGTGAATGACCATAGTTGTTTGAAAGAAAACATGTTTCTTTACAATCCTATGAGATGAAATTTTATAATAAGAATCCTAAAAGAAGAAAACTTGTTAATGATGGATACATATTAAGAGTTTCAGATGATAATGATACCTTTGGATTGACCTTAGGTGTTAAAAGCTACTAATTGGAATTCAACCCCATTTTCTTCTCAACTTCCATATAACTCCACGGGAAGTTTTAATTTCTTTAATCATAAATAAGTTTGGATGTTCCATAAGACACTTTTCCTTGAAAAACATTTGCTTTCCTTCATAATTGAGACCTCTAATATTATAAGGGATTATATTCATAAGGAAGATGAGTTGATGGAGGGATAAACCTTTGAGATCAACCTTTTTCTATCCAAGTTGACAAGAATGTCACCCAATGCTTCTAGAAATTTTCGATTGCTCTTATGACCATTTTTCCTCTCATCATTATGTTTCTTTGTATTCTCCTTCATATGTTGGACATGGACCTCTAAAGGATTGGCACTGGTTTGTCGTATTGACACCAGTTGGGCTTCTTGCCTTGATTTGAAAATGGTTATGCTTAGCATTTTGACTTGATGTTCTGGGAATGAATTTGGGTCTTTATGTTTCCATTCCTTAACAATGCATGGGAGATCAAGTGTCTGAATCCATTTCTTTGGTTCCCTTATTATTGTGAAACAACTTGGAATCTTTCTCCAAGGGTTCCTAAGGATCTAAATTTAGGGTTTGCGACAAGGTAACAGGAGGAACCTTATAGTTTTCTTAAAAATTTATAGTATCATGCATGTCTATCTCTGGGTATGAAAAGTTCAAAGGAGGAGTTGGCGATTTGAGAAGGTTCAAAGTTGTTGTTGGTAACAAGGATTTTTCCAGAGTCTATCTACGAGAGTGAAGGTTTGTGTCTATGATTATGATTAAGTGCTATAAAAAACCAGCATGGGAAATTTACGTAGAGATTCCAATATCTATGACATCTACAATAGAGAAAAAAAATGTGTTCATAGTCCAAAGTTTGCTTCCATCTTGATAATAGATATCAATCTATTCAATAAGGTATATATATATATATATATATATATATATGCGCACACATGCACACACACACACATGTATCTTACTTGTTTAGTGGCTTCCGAGACATTGAAAAAAAATGACCCAGATCATTTCCAACACTTGGTAATATTTCTTCATCTCATAATTATATAGGAAAGGAGTACATGCATATCCAAACTAGGGCTCCCTTAAAATCCTATTTTTTCTAGAACAAATGTCGTCGTCCAAAAACTAAAATATAATCTTACAGTGAAGAGTTATGGGCCATTTTCAAAAACCCTCATGTGATATTCCACATTAGCAAAGATAACGGTGAAAAATCCTTTTTCCCCAACTCCTTTTTTATTTTTCTCTTTGGCTTTCACTTGTGCTAAATTTAATAGGTGAGGGATTTTTCCAAGGGCCAAATACCTAATAATTTTCCACTTAAGGAATGAACTCTAATGTATTGAATGTACTCTCCAATTCAATTGGAATGCACCTAAAATTTTGGATCTAGAGCTTCACTCGCTCCTAGAATATCGACCATGGAAACAATAATTGCAAAGATAGGTGTGAGCGATCCACAAAAAGATAGGGTAGGGTTTTCCCAAATACCTGGAGCTAATTAGGCATTTAAAAAAAATCTAGTGTTGAATCAATAATAATAATAATAATAATAATAATAATGAGTTATAATTTAGTTAAATTTTATTATCCTTTTTAATCATAGCAATGTGAGATGTATCATGAGTTAAGTGTTTTGATGCTTAATTTATATGGTTGTGCTAACTAAATTGAGAAAAAAAGTGACTATTTTTGATATAAATCTCAACCCTTTATCCTCACCACTATTAAAAATATTAAGTGGAAATGTTATAGAGTTTAGAAATTTAACATCCATTTATTAATTATTGATAATTAAATAAATTTTTTGGAAAAGTTAAATCCTACCACCCATGGGTAATTAAATATATAAAAAGGATATTAAAAATAAAATAATATAAATATATAGAAATTATAAGAAAAATATAATTTATACCAATTGTATTTAAGAATCCAGTAGTCTTTTTAAGTGTGTTTTTTTGTAAAGTTTTCCTATTTTGTAAACTCTAAAAACTCACACTTAAATTTATCTAATTTTAGATTAATAAAATATTAATGATAAGTGAAAATTATAAGTTCAAGTTTATAATTATTAGATAAAAGTTCAAACATAAATATATACTTTCTAAGATAATTATATTAAATATATAAATTTTTTAAACAAAATAAAATTCAAATTATGTATAATGTATATTTTATTTTTAAATTTATTTATTTCATTTTAATTTATATTAATAAGTATATGTATTTAGAATTTTTAGAATTTCAATTTAATTATTAATTAGATAGTAGGATTTAATGTTCTTAGAATATTATAGAATATTTATAATAGTTATATAAATTAAAAGTTGAGATTTGTTTTTAAATTAGTTATGTTTTTTTTCCATTTTTAATTAAATTGATCAATAAATAAATTTCTTATGAATAAGTATCATATGAATGAATTATGGTTTTTTTAGGCATGTGGTATTGATAAATTGTGATATTGTTCCAAAATCTATATACATATTAAAAATCTCCAAAGTAAAATGGGTGTAAATATCCATGGTTAAAAATCTTGTTACATGTCTTTCAAAATGTACATATATTTAACTTATATATTACTTCTTTTTTATGATTAATGATAATAATAATAATTTAAAACAAAGAGTTCTCATATATTTTTACAATATTTTGATGCTTAGTATGAATTGATTCGTATTGGTGTGTATCATCTATTTAATTTATATGGCAGTGCTAGTTAAGCCCATAGGTGTGTCTATTTTGGAATAAGACTTTCAGAATTTTAATTTTATTATAAAAAAATATTATGTGGATGGTAATGGTAGGGACTTAACGTTTACAAAACATTATAGATTATTTTTAGTAATATTCACAAATCAATGGTTGAGATTTATCTCCAAATAGTTAGGCTCTCTTTGCCATTTTAATTAAATTGATTAATTGAAAAAGATGCCATATGAACAAGTACCATATGAAGTGAGTTATGGGTTTTTTGGCACATAGTATTCATAAGACATGATATTGGCCAATGGTATTGTAACAAAGTCTCTTTACATATTAACGATCTCCATGGTAAAGTGGACATGAATCTTCATAATTAAGAAACTTGTTACATGCTTCTCTAAATATACATATGTTTAACTTATATATAACTTTTTTATAATAATAATAATAATATAATTCAAAGTTATAATTAATTAATTTTTGTAATTGTTTTAATTTTAGAAATATGAGATGTATCATGAATTAAATGTTTTGATAATTATCATGGATTGATTCCTATAAGAGTTCACCAAACACTTAATTCTAGAATATTCAAATCAAAAGCTAAAATTTATCTTCTAAGTAGTTATGCTCTTTCAACCTTTTAATTAAATTGATTAATTAAAAATAAATATATTTTATTTATATGGTTGAGCTAGTATTCAAGAATATTCGTAGTGTCTGTGGGGTCTTGGTTAAAGGATGACGAGGCCGGTTGTTATAGCACTCTTCACACGTTCAATTCCCTTCCAGGATCCGGGTAAAAGGAGGAAAAAGAGAAAAAATGAAAGGTATTGCCAAGCTTAAAAAAAAAACAATATTCATAATAATATTCATAAATCAAAAGTTGAAATTTATCTTCAAAGTATTTATGCTCTGTCTACTTTTTTAATAGAAAAATTCATATGAACAAGTGTCATGTGAATGAGTAATAGTTTTTTTGAGCATGTTGTAGTAATAAACCATGGTATTGACCCATATTGTAACAAACCTTGTTTATATATTTATTACAATTTTTTTTTTTTTAAATCCATATATGTATAAATTTTATATTATTTTTTTAAATTAATAACAATATTAATAATTTAAAATAAAATTATATTTTATCTTATTTTTATGATTATTTTTAAGAGTTATGAATAACAAAATCATTTAATTTATATGGATCTATACATTAATCTACAATTTTAAACATAAAATATTTTATAAATAAAATTATATATGTATATGAATGATAAATTGAGTTTATTTTGATTTTTTTTTTTTTTTTTTTTTGTGTAATAGCCACAGGAAACATTGAATGTTAAATCAAATTTTAATACATTCTATTTTAGAAATTAGATAAAATAGATTTAAAAATATAACAAACAGAACAAAACACAAGTAGTTTAGTCAACTGTTATCACAAATAATACTACATTATATTGCATTAAGTTTAGTAATACGCACAGTCAATATGGCCATTTTATCCGAATAACTTCCCAAAAACTCACACTGAAAACAAGTCTAAGTTAATGCTATTTGACACACCGCGTTTAAGTTACATCAACCACAGTATTCAGAGGTGCAAACATCATATCGACCACACACGGCCATACAAATGCCAAAATATGTCATCTTCAGAAACATCTAGCATTTCTTCTTTAATCAAACACGTGGCCGTTTTATATGACTTGGGATGTCGAATTCCAGTTGTATTCAACCAAGCAGATTTCAAATGCCGAGTAGTTGGATCTGATTTGGCACGTTTAGGGCGGCAGGTAATTTGCAACTTTTAGGCCGGCAGCCTTTGGGTGTGGATGGAGTCATTTGTCCTTACAATTCCAACTCCAACTCTCATGTCAACCGGAGGGGCGGAGATAAAATGGGATCCCAGAGCTTCATCTCCTTTATTAAAGACCACCCTTCACCTCATTTCGCCATATCTGTTCCCGTTTTCGTTTCTGTGTAAGTAGTGATATTTGGGTTTTCTGCAACTTGTTCCCTCTGGATTTTGTTCTGCAATTAGGTAAGAAAACCATTCAATTCTCTCTTTTTTTATTAATGAGTTCTATAGTTGAAATTACGAAGCTTCTGATTTAATTTAAACTGATGGGCTACTTTTATGCAGAAATGAGCTCTGTGGTTGAATTTGAGCTGTGGTATATAGTGGTGATTTCGTGTTTAGTGGCATGGGTTAGTGCAGGGGTGCACTTCACTTCCCTGCCCAATACTCTGGAAGTCATAGCAACCATCAATTCAACAACAACGGTGCCCAATGGTAAGAAGCATTAACTTCATGTAAATCATTTGTAGATTATGGAACCTAGTCAAAGGATGTTGTAAATTAGGGTGTTTAATATAAAAAACTTGAGTTGGAAAAACATTAAATACAACCAGTTGAGTTAACTGGCTTTTTATTCAAATTATTACCTACTTTGTTAGGTAGTTGTAATATAGCTCTCAACTGAGGTTTTGAAACAATATTGCAGTAGCCATGGCAGGGAGAGACCAGTTGGTGGTGTCATGGTGGGTAAACAAATTATCATCATCATGGGTGGATTCAAAGTACAAGACTGTGAAGGTGAAGCTTTGTTTTGCTCCAGTGAGCCAGGTGGACAGAAGGTGGAGGAAGAGCAACGACGATCTAAAGAAGGACAAGACGTGCCAGTTTGATATGAGTGAGCAACTCTATAATTCAAACATCAAGAACAACACCATAGCATGGACTGTGCATAAGGACGTGCCTAAAGGCACATACTTCGTGAGAGCATACGCTATGAACGCTTCAGGGAGCGAAGTAGCGTACGGGCAGAGCACCAACAAGAATAAGACCAGCAACCTGTTCACGGTGGAGGCTATCTCTGGGAGGCATGCTTCCCTCGATATCGCCACCGTTGTTTGCTCTGCTTTTGCCATTGTATCCCTCTTCGGGTTCTTCATTATGGAGAAATGGAGTGCTAAGAGGGCTGCGTTGCAGAAGAAATAAAAGGAACAATGCTTCAATTAAATGCAGAAATGCAAAGAAGGCAAGCAAGGAGAAGGGATAGCTGCCATTTTGTACTTCAACTTAAACTTTGTTTATAAATGAGAGCAAGCATTCAATGATAATCATATAAATCATAGTAACCAAAAATAAATCACACAATAATACATTATCTATTACATATACTAGTGTAGATCAATTTATCATAAGTCTAGAGAGATCAAATTACTAAAGGTGCAAATGTTTCCTCAAATTTTGAATATATGAGGTCCCCTTACTTGGGCCTCAAGCTTCTAAACAAAGGGAATTGTTTCATCTCTAATCAAATATGTGTGTGTTAGTGTATTCCTTGCATGTTCATTTCAAAGATCAATGGATAATGCAAACAATTTGTTTTACGATTGTATTTAAATGAATTTGTTGATTACCTTTTATTATGTTGCTCCCCCAATACCACCTGATTGAATATGTTACCAAATGCTAACTAGGAACATCTTATCTAACTTCCTAGCCCATGGAACCTCCACAAGTTTCCTAGCGCTCAACTCCAAAACCACAGTTGTTGAAGAAGCTAACCGGGTTGACTGACTAGTCGAATGGGAAAAGGACTAGCCAACTAGCCTCAATGTAACAAATTGTAATACGAAAAATGGATAACTAATGACAGAGTAGGAAATATGATTAATCATCCAGTTAGACCCTTGTAACTCTTTTATCAGTCTATATCTGCCTTTCGGTATAGAAATGTAATGGTGATTCCACATATAAGAAAGAATACATATATGTGACTTAGTTATCTCCCGATTAATGTGTCTTGTCTCTTTTACATGCTTTCTGTATGTTTACTCGAGTCTGTCTACTGGTAAAAATGCATAGTTTTTGCTATATTACAATATTGGTTCCATTGTTAGTAGAAAGAACTCGAGTCCCCTATAATATGAAATCATAAATGTGCAAAGCGAAGATCAATAACTATCTAAAAAATTATGCATGAAGGAATTAGTTGTTGATCACGGAATTGAGGGCTAACTCCTTCACAAAAGCACATGAGTGTTTTATCGAAGGAGATCCAATAGAGATTAAAACTTTCCATGACAGTGTTACCCATAAAAAAATCTTAAAACCAAATTGACGCTCGATTACTATTGAAACTAGAAAATGAGAGTCAAATGAATTTACACGAGTGGCTCTATTCGATCTTGGAAGACTATTGCGAAGAACAATCATTTGAAGATCGATCATCCGTCAAACATATATAAAATAGGTTATACGACGATCTACACGAAAAGTTCTTCTACACAATCCCAACCCTATTACATAAATTCCATTTAGAGAAAGGTGAAGGCCACATCATCGAATATCACCCAACACTATAAATTCCATCCATTACTGACTAGAAGAAGGACTAGACGGAGTGGCACAAGTTTCTGGACACTCGGTGTAAAGACACAAAATAAGTGTGGGATTATTTTTTAAGTAAATAAGTATGGCTGACAGATACTCCCTCGTGAACTGACACTAGTTGGGTCTGCCTGGGTGGGGTAGATGATCGTGAGGAATAAAAAGGAAAATAAAATAATAAAAGAAAAAGTTGGAGAAGTATTGTAGTTGAAGAAAATGGAAGGGAATAAGACATTCGTCAAGAAGAAGCAACAAGAAAATAACCTAACAAAAATTGATTGACAATACAAACAATCGAGCGATATACAAAAAATAGCAAGGTACTTGAGACAACGTCGACAAGAACAAATTAGAGAACAAGAATACCAAAAGAAAAGAATGAAGAATCGAGAGTGTGAGAGTGAAGATGCACGAAACTACTCAAAAGAGTTGAGGGACATAGCACTACCCGTATCGATAGATAATGATGGGCTACTGATAACCATGAGAGAACAATTAGATGTTATGGAAATAGATGATTCTGGTCAAGCAATAAGAAATACTCCAAGGAGATCTTTGTCGAGTCCCAACATAAAAGAATTTATTCAGTGCCAAAATTATTCTGAAATAACTACATTCTGGTATACCAATGACCAATAAAGAGACCCTCAAACAAATGAAATTTCTATTCAAAACCATTCAAAAATAATGGATTAGAATGAATTCTTCTCCAATTGTTTAACCTCACGATCATACCCCCCTGCCACAACTTGTATCTATTGAAGAAACAGAAGTTGAGAATCGGTTGACGAAGAGTTGCGACCGCAACCAAGTCGATTTACGACATATATAGATAGGGAGTGTCAGACGAAAGAGTTGTTATCTCAAGACATCAATGTAAGAGAGGAAAGTACAGACCTAATATTTGATGAAAAAACTAATGAAAATAATTAGTTTAACCTGACTTTGTACCATATGATCAAGATGGGACTAAATCATATACCCATTTATAAAGAAGATGAAGATCCAAAGAAGCATCGGTTTGTTTGCAAAAACATTTATACAACAAATTACATCAACGATGAAGACAAGAAAATGGCGCAATTTTCTGCAACGTTAACGAAACGAGCCCTAACATGGTTCATGAACTTAAGGGAAAAAAAAAAGACGAGGGATGAGATCCAGTCCTGCTTCCTCACCTTATTTAAAGAAAAAGATTTTAAGCACTTGGAAGCACAAAAGCTAAAAGAGTAAAATAGAGACCGAAATTTTTTTTACACGAATAGAATAAATGCTTCTAAGATTTATTGAGTCAGATTCCATAAATTATCGACGAGAATCTCCTAATATAATGGAATCTGGCTAGGCTACTTCAAAAAATATGTGGGCCACTTCGATGTGTGAAGAGGCTCTTAAACTAGCCCATCAAATTGAATGAGATGACAAGAAGTAATCAATCAATGCATCGACTAACAACAAATTGAAGAGAGATCATAGCAACTACAAAACTTTCTATTCCAGCTATCGCTCAAAAGAACCATTTATGGTGCACGATTTTCCACATGGAAGGACATACAAAAGATACATGTAAGTTCTTATAATACTTTGACCAAGAAGTTAGAAGAATACAAGCTAATGTGTATTATGACATCTATCAAACTACTTATAATCACTCTACTAAATATTGCTAGTAAAACCTACGAAATTCCAAACTGAAATGGTATGCAATATGTGAAGAAAATGCACATTCCACCCAAGAATGTCCATTGAATGGAAAAACTAAACCCAATTATCATGTTGTATATCATATTTTGGCCATCAACCAATTAACAAAACGAGATCCATTCAACGGAAGAGGCTGAGGTCGAGGAGGCTATGGTGGTAAACGAGGTGGTTATAAAAACAGAGGTTTTGGTCGGGGCTGAGGATGTGGGAGATTTTATTTCTATACTTGTTGAAAAGAGGAAATATTATTACTGAATGTCCCTTAAAGGATTAAACCGACTTACACTTCTGTAACATGTGTGGTCTGGGTGACCACTCACTGGAAGACTGTCCAAAAATCATAGAAAAAGTTTTAAATAAAATATTTGTTAATGTACTACAGATTTTCCCGAAGCATGAAATTCTAAACTTTAAAAACCTTCATGTAGTCACAAGGTGAGGAGTTGGAAGAGACAATAGTGATCCAAGCAATTGAGGTTGATTCGACTTATGAAGAATTCAATGAAGTATCCAGATGTACAATGAAATCAAACAATTTCCAGAGTAGTTGAATTTTTTATAAAATAAAGTGAAGACCAAAGAGTATCTAAGGACATAATATTAGAATATTTTTTAGAGATTCTAAAGGAAGGACACTCTGTTGCCCAACTCATCGAACTATTGAATATCTAGAGAAATTGTAATGAAAATAGAGAAAGAGGAAAATATGCCAAACAAATTTCACATGGTAATCAAGTAGGTGATCATGATCCACAAGTTGACATGGAAATAAAAGGTTTAGTGGTTAAACAAGTTATTTTTTATTTTGGATATCAAGAAAATATTCTACTAAGCGACATATGGATCAACATGGGATGACCAAGTTTACACATAAAAACTAATTATATTAAACTTACCGATCAAAGATTCATTGAACCGATTGACACATTACGACAAGTTCAAACATTGAAAATGGGGATCCCAACGACAATCGACTTTGAAGTCATTGACTTAGTCGATGAAATCCCTTCCTATTTAGTGTTAGTTGGCCGACCATGGGGATGAAGAATGAAGGCAAAAATATCATTAGAAAAATATAGAATAAAATTAAAAGGTAATAATAAAAATATCATATTCACTTAGACCCTTGTAACGTACACTGCCCCTCACATCTACCCACTTTCATTGACTTACCCGAGGTAAAAATGAGTTGAGGGAAATTACAACCAGACTCAACTTTCTAGGTGAATATAAGAAAATGGAGTTGATAAAAAAACCTTACTGACTCCCGTCATGTGCCACAGGACCCTCCAGGAGTAACCCGACCCCTCCAGGTGCCCATCCCCTGAGCCAACCCGAATTTTCCATGGATTTTACCACCAGGCGCACCCTTTCCATGGAATTAGTGTGACTGGAAAACCCCAATCAATCTCAAAGGCCTATATTAGTGAGACTGTGGGATTTTCTAGGTAGTGTTGTGCCAACGACTATGTATTGTAAGGCTAGATTCCAGGGATGGGGCTATACCTCTACCCATAAATCCCTGTAACTTTCAGAATTCACAATTACAAAAGGACAATGATTGTAAACCATAAACTGACACGCGAACTAAGATTTACCATTCCTAATCGGGAATTACATTATGTCAAAGACTTGGCAACAATGCAATATACAGGTCATGAATACAAGACTGAGCATAAGGGACTGTAAATTCATATGAAACTTATCAAGAATGATCACCACCCTCTCCCATTAGTTGTCTTAACATTAATTAGGCCTTACATCCATTATTCTTTCAGCTATAAGTAAAAACATGAAATGAGCCATGACTAGAACTAGTCACATAACCATGCTTATAACTAGCATATAACCATAGAAATAACCATAAGATAACAACCATTAAAACCACATAAATACAAGTAAAAAATCAAGAGAACTTAGCTTTCATTAAACATAGGCAAGATCCAACCAGGTTTGGGACATCCATGTACCACATGACCATAGACATGGCTGAACCAAATATTTATTTGAGCCAATCACCCCCATTCCATATTCCAATAATGAATGTGGGATCTTGTGAATAAAACAATCCAAAAACAAAAAATGGAATCCAGAGGTTAAACCACCTCCACCCTCAGTATACTGTGATCTCACCTAAACTGGCATTGAGATCACAAAACTGAACCAAGCTTGGAATGCCTCTCAATCTCATCATTATCCTTGAGGAATTTTTTTTCACCCTAGATCTAGGATTTACTACAATCCACACCGGATCACTAGGCCCTGATCGAGACACCACCCTTGGGCTTTACTATGTATCCTGTCAAAACTATTCAAGGGATTCCTAGGCCTTTGGGAATGTTCCTGATACCACCTCTGCCCCAGATTATAAAACCATATGTCAATTCCAAAGCTCATAATCCATCGGTCAACTCATATTCGAAATCAACTTTCAATAAGACTAACAAGTTGTAGAAATTATACAACAAGCATGTATATCTTGGATTCACCCGATCTAACAATGAACTAAAGTTAAATACTGAATCACTTCTACAAATATTTTTCAAAATTAAAAACACAATCGCTAATCACATGAACATGAAGAAGAATCAAATCACACACAACACAGGTAATTTTCCCGAGGAAAGCTTACAGCTAAAAACCCCAATATCTTCTATTGTATATTAAGCATGGATCATGAAATAAATACAATGTATTTGCGTTCTCACAAGAGCCTCCAAAATTCAGCTATCTGTATCACACTGTCCTCACAGAAAAATGACCAATACTTAGTCAATTTCCAGTCTGCCTTGCTTGCGCAATCCCTGATGGTAAAAATGACCAATACTTAGTCAATTTCCTGCCTTGACTGTGCAAGTGTCATGGGCACTCCAATGGGTGGTTGGCCGCATGTGTGCAAGCCAATAATTTCACAGCTGATAGTCAACTTCCCTTTCACCTAGATCTCAACTGGGTCTCCACTGGATCTGACATGCATGCAGCTAATAATAGTAAATCTCCAGTTGCATGTGAGATCACTGATTGTGAATTAATTAATATTTAATTCACTTGATCTCTCACTACGTGTATCTTGAGTTACAACTAACACAATTGATTTTAACTCACTTAACTGAGTTAAACTATTTACAACTTGCATTAAATAATGCACCACTACACTTCGAACTCTGTTACAACTAGAATTGCTCTGCATGCCTCACCAACAACCTCTAACTTGAAATCCACTAGCTAAATGAGTTTGCCACTTTCAGTTAACTCATTCAAGTCCACATTGAGAATATATTACAATTTAATGTCCATCTTAATTAAGGGATAATAAAAATAGACATGCACCCAAAAAGAGCACTGTGGACCCCACCCTAGTCTGGGTGCTTAATGAAACTAGGTGCTTAATGCACTAGGCATGGGTGTTGAATCTTCTTGTTGAATCTCAACACTCCCTCTCAAAAAGAAAGGGATTATCATTCACCTCGATCCTGTCTCTATGGTATTCGAATTTTCTCCTGGTGAGCGCCTTCGTCAAAATATCTGCATCATGATCTTCTGTGATAATGTACTATAGAAACATGATTCTTCTCTGCACACAATCTCTGAGATGATGGTAACAAATGTCTATATGCTTGGACCTATCATGAAACATAGGATTAATCGAGAGTTTAATTCAACTCTGATTATCACAATGAATCATTGTCGGATTGATATGAGAACCAAACAAACCAACCAAGATCTTTCTCATCTAGATAGCCTCACATCCAGCTTGAATTGCTTCCATGTATTCCGCTTCCACTGAATTGAGTAACACAGATCACTGCTTCTTGCTGTACCAAGAAACTGTTGTCAAACCAATGCTAAAGATACCTCCTAATGTGTTGTTTCTGTTTGATGGATTTCTAGCCCAATCTACATCCATGAAGCCATGCAAATTCACTCCTTTTGTCCGTATGTACCAAATTCCATACTCTGATGTGCCCCGTAGGTATCTTACGACATGCTCACCCTCCTTCCAAAAGAGATTGGTAGCCTTAACCATAGCTTGACTCAGCCGGTTAACTACGTAGAAAATGTCTGGTCTCATGTTCACTAGATACATTAGTGAAACCACTAACTGCCAGTAGACGGTAACATCCACTACCTCTCAAAAAGTAGCATCTTCTTTCCTCTAATTTCCTGGAAGAGGAGTATCCATGGGTTTGCAACTCTCCATTTTAAACTTACCCAGTATCTCCTTTGCATACTTGCCTTGAGACAAAAAAATTTCACCATCCCGCTGCCATATTTCCAATCCAAGGAAATAATGAAGGAGTCCCATGTCCTTGATTTCGAACTCCCTTGCAATAACCTCCTTGAATGAGTGTATCAGCTACTCATCACCACTCAAAATTAAATCATCAACATAAATAACAATGATCAATAGCTTACCATCAACCACAATCTAATACAAGTTTGCATCTGCTTCACTTTTGATGAAGCCTAGTCTAGGGAAATAACTATCTATCCAAGTGTACCAAGCATGAGGTGTGTTAGCCACCTATAAAATTTGTTATACCAAAAGGTGGCTAAATCATTTTTTTGGAGCCTTCAAGGAACAAATTTTATTGCAAAAAAGTGTTATCTCTTGAAGACTCTTAAAGGCCTCATGCCTCTGTCCAAAATCTTCCCTACTGTGCCCATTTTACACTCTGGAATTCTGTTGATTTCATGAGACGAAACTGCTGCAAAATCACCTTTTTTCCCTTTCCTCACTTGAAAAACCAACCTCCATTTTTCTCCCCTTTTCCTCCATAAAAATCCTCTATTTTTCATGATTCCCCTTCTTCCATTCATGAAAATCATTTTCCATGTTTAAAACTCATTTTTGAACTCTGCCGAAACCCCCAAAATCCATTGAAAACTTGAAAAAATTCATAAAAAATAAGTTTTGTTTACCACAGACTTAAGCCCTCTTGGGCTAAGTCTTAAAACCACTTCCCCTCCATGTGCCCCAGTGCTGGAACCAAGTGCTAAGGGTGCTAAGTGCTTATCGCATCGGAGCAAATCACAAAGCGCTGTTGTTTGCGTTAAACAAAAACTCCGATGCTGATTGGCCCTCTTATATAAAGCCCCATGCCTATTATCATTCCAAATAGACCAAGGCCCCGCTGTTGGGCGCCTATCCACTTCGTATATATAAAATCATCTCGACGCATAAAACCTTTGTTTATATTAAGTTTTTGGGTTTTCCATATGGTTTGAAGAGTTTTCTGCCAGGGCATTTCTCAAAACATCTCCACCGTTGATCTGATCTGTAGATCGACAACCCACAATCAATTGCCCTGGTCTCCACGGCCACGACAACAGTCAGCAGTCCCTTAGAACCGGTGGTCCCCAACGCCTAGTCAGCATACACATCAGCACACACGCGGCAGCAACTGATTGGAGCGGGTCTTGTTTGGTTGCTCGCATAGTCGAGAAATTTGGACCCGAAATTGTTAATAGAGCGGAATTGATAAAAATTTCGGGTCACACCTGGGCTGACGTCAGCAGGCCCCAAAATGGACCTGATACACTTTATAGGGCAGAATTGATAAAAATTTCAAGTCACACTTGGGCTGACATCATCAGGCCCCAAAACGGACCCAATACATTTCATAGGGTAGATTTGATAAAAATTTCGGGTCCCAAAGACCCAGACGTCAGTGGGCTCCTTTTGTAACCCGAAATGGTTTATGCAGCTTGGTTTTATCAGGAGTTTTGAAGTCCGGGGTATGTTATTTGATAAAGGGTGATTAAAAGGTTTTTCCATCATATCAAAGAGAAAGCTGAAAGGTTGGGAATGAGTTAATGGAGCCACAGTTTCGAGGTTCAAACCTGGATTTTAATGGACCAAAGTGAATAGGAAGCAGGGTATTAACCCCGGTCTAACCTACAGTCACTTACTGTTCAAAAGCCATAAGCAGTTTTGATCGCACCGCTTTTGGTACGGAAAGGAAACCACTCAATAGAAAGCGATCTTGTGAAAATCCGCCACGTCGACGGGACAATACCGCCTCATCGCTCCATCATCGCGCGTTAAATGGTGACTGTGGGCTCAGTGCGATATTGACGTACGCCGTCCGATCTGAGGCTGTCTCATCGAACGGTGATCACACTCAAAGGAGCTTGGGGGATAAACTAAGGTATGACGTGTGAATTTAATTAAAACCCATCGATTGTGTATGTGGGCCCATAACCTGCAGGTCCCAGGATCAGCTTCAAAGGCATTGATGCCTTGTGAGCCCTGCGTGGCCTGCACATCAGCAAGACCTAGTGAATAAAATCACAATCAAAGAGTATTAGTGTCGAAGACAGAATGCACCAGAATGGAAGATTGAAGACAAATTTATGAGGATTACGGCTAAGATTGATTATCAAAATCCTAATCCTCCCAATTAAGACACAGTTAAAAGAAAGTCATAAGTGTTTTATCAGACAGGAAAGCCTCCACTGCCACATCAGAGGCAAATTGATTCCTCCTGGCTACCACAAAGCCACCTGTGCCTCAAGGCATTCAAACAAAGGCCGAAGTTATTAATCAAGATTAGATATTTTCCTCAGCGCAACCAGAGAGTTAATTCTGCAAATAAACTTAATGAAAAAATATCAGCAGAGTTACTTTAACATAACACAGAGCCTCAAAAGTCAATAAGAGTTCCCACTGAGCTTAGTATTAAATGAAAAACATTAATACAGACACAACACATGTAAACTTCGTCATCGAGCCCCCCAAAGGCCAAGAAGCCATTAAGACTATATTAATTATCTTTGGAGATCTTTTCTCAGATATCACCTCCTCATTCTTCTATAAATACTACTAGAGAAGATGAGAAAAGGGTTGGTTGCTGAAATTTGAAATAAAATGAGCTTGAGACTTCTGCCTGTAAATAGTGTTCACTGGCTCTTGAAGCTCTGCTTGTGATAGATAAGTTAGTCTGGGAAGTGTAGATGATTGTTAAGCTAGAGCATTGGACTTAAAGTTGTAACTGGTTTGGAGCATCAATACAAGCTGATTTATGGGATTCTGATCTATGTCGACGATGATGTTGTTTCTTATTGTAAATTTTTATTTTATTTCTGTTTTCACTGTGTTCATCTTCTCTTATAAAGAACAACATGCATAGAGTTAGGACCTACTCTATATCAGTACCCTTCTCTGACTGAAAATCTTTATCTACATGTTTTCTTCCAATTAGTGTTATTTAGGAATTATTTAATTCAGTTTTAAGCATAGGAATGCTGGCGTTCCCTCATCCTATTGCCTTAGCTAATTGTTATTCTTAAATGTTATTTTCAGTATATGTTAAGTAGAGATGAACTAAGGAAGATATGGTATGCCCTGGTCCTAGTTTTATCCCCAAAGACTGTCTGAATGTTTCCCTTGGAATGTGTTGAAAGCTGGCTAGTGTTGAAACACTTACCAGATCTTAGGCCATTCTTTGTTATCTTTGTGTTTGTCTTGAAAGTTACCAAGTAGAGCAAAGCTAGGAGAGGATTTGTGGTGAGCCCAGCCCGCTAGTTTCTTCTCCAACAGTTTCCTTCAAGTTTTTCTTTGTTTTAAAATGTTTTTCTATTGAAAGTGCATCAAAATCAGGCTAGTTTAGAAGTACCTACCTAATATTAGATTACTTTTATGTATTTCTTAAGTGTATGTCAAAAGCAGGCTAGTTTAGAAGTACTTGGGTGATCTTAGGCTACTCTTTGTTCTTAATTTGTTTAAATCCCCTTCTTTTTTGTAACACTTCATCCCATAAAATCAAACTTTAAAGAGATCCTTAGACATAGATGACTTGCCCCATGGACCACTCTTGCCCCTTTCTATTTCAATTAAACCCTATTATGACTCCATAGCCCAATGGACTAAAACTTGCAATTATCTATCTTTTTGGCCAAGGCTTGTTCTATTTGCTTTCAAATTCTGACCTTTGAAGCTCTTTGCATTTAGAACTTTCCACCTCAAATAATAATCATGCTCAACCATCCAAAAATGAAACAAACCCTAGGCCTTCATAACTAGCCTAACATCATTACCCAAAACTTCAAAGACAAATCCATCTTTGCACTTATTGGAGAGATCCCTCTCCGGATTCAGGAGGGCTAGATCCTAGAATCCCAAAGTGGTTGAAATAATGTTCTCCCTGTAGTAATAATTTTTCCAATCTTGCTGATTATAGAGTGCCAACAAGGTGCTTACTTCAGCCCATACAATGCTTTTTTGAGTCTGCACACATGCGACTCACTAAAAATATTTTGAAACCTTCAGGCTGTTCTAATGATCCCATTTAGAAACTCAATTTTCACATCCATATGATGAATGTGCCAGCCCATCTACGCTAAGAGTGAAAGGATAGATATTATGGAAGAGTACCTTGCGATAGGTGCAAAGGTATCATCATAATATATCCCCTATATTTGTGAGAATCCCTGGACCACAAGTCTAGCCTTGTATTTCTCCACACTCCCATCAACAACTTGCTTTACCTTGTAGATCCATCTCGATCCAACCACTGATTTGTCGACCGGTCTTGGGACTATCTCCCATGTAGTTTTCTTGAAAATGGAGTCATACTTCTCCACCATTGCATCAACCCAAGTTGGCTGCTGCACTGCTTCCTCAAAGGAAGATGGTTCAATCACAATACATTTTCTCATAAGAACCATGTATCCAGTAAATTGGTCGATAGACTATCTTTGTCTGCACTATGAAGTAGGGTCTCCTACATTCTCTGCGACATCAAGTCTCAGCCTATCAACTTCCGTGGTGCGCATTTTGCCATTTCTGATGGATGGCTCTGCATGAGTGGCTTCCTCCACTCCATGATCCTTCGCATGTGGCTGATCCACATCTTGAGTCTCATCCTTAGGAACCAAAAGTTCCTCCTCTGCATGCAAGTCTATCTCCCTCTCAAGGGACAACCATATGGCTTTCCCCTCATAAAATTTTATATCCCCTCGCACAACAGTAATTCTGTTGTTTGGAAAGTACACATGATAATTATGGGGTGTTTTTGTGTACCCCACAAAAATCCTGATCTCAGGTATCGGTTCTAGCTTTTTCCTGGCATCCTTGGTCACATGCACATAAAAATATGAGCCAAAAACTTAAAGTGTGAGATATCATGTTTCTTACCAGTGAAAGCCTCTTCAGGTGTACTCATGACAAGTACTCTATGAGGATAATGGTTTTGCACATAAACCACAGTGTTGCATGCTTCCACCCACAAATGAATTGATAGGCCCTGATCATGCAACATCACTCATGTTGCACCCACAATCATTCTATTATTTCTCTCCATGACCCCATTCTACTGTGGGTTATGAGGCGCTATGAATTATCTTCAGATTCCTTCTTTGCTGCTGAATTTCTTGAATTTTTTAGAGATGTATTCTCCACCATTATTGCTCCTAAGAGCCTTCACTTGCTTCCTCGACTCTTTCTCCACCAGTGCCTTAAACTCACAAAACTTAGAGAATGTTTGATCTTTCTTTTGTATGAAGAATATCTAGCACTTACGAGAAAATTCATCAACAAAGATTACATATTACTTATGTTTTGTTGTTGAAACAATAGAGAATGGTCCACACACGTCTGTGTGAACTCTCTCAAGGATCCCCTAGGCTTGGTTCTCCTTCTCATGAAAGGTGGAATTTAAATACTTCCCCATGGTGAAACCCTTGCAAGGATCTAACTAAGCAAGTGCTCCCATTAGAAGTCTAGTAGAAATATGTTGCATGACTTTCAAGGCTCCATGGTGAAGATGGCCCAATCACCTGTTCCATAATTTTCCCTCATCCCGGCTCGCCACTTTTTCCGCCTTTCCCATCATTGTTGCACAACCATCTACCTCCAGCTTGTAGATATTCTTAACTAGAATCTCTATCCTCTTGGATTGTACTATTGTTTTATGTCGCAAGAAAGCTTTTCCTTCACTAAAAACAACATCATAGTCTCTGTCCTCCAACATTGCAACTGAGACTAAATTTTTCTTCAGACCTGGTACATGCATTACATATTTTAATTGAAATGGTTTACCTAAATGTCTCTAAAAGGTAATGGTACCAATCCCGGTAGCACTGTACTGTCCATCATCCCCCATTTCGATATGCATCTGGAGATCTTTCTCCTCCAAGTCATTGAAAAGTTCCTAGTCTCCCGTCATGTGAAAGGAAGCACCACTATCCAAATACCGCACTGATCGTTATGCACTTGAAACCATGCATGCGATCAATTAGAAGTCAAGCTCAAATTTCGAGGCAAGGGCCTTACCAGCTTCAGATCTAGCAGCCTTCTTGTTCTTCTTATTTTGTGGACAATTAGTAGCAAAATGCTCGTGTTTGTGAAAGTGAAAACACTTCACCTTGGACATGTATTGCTTATTTACTTTGGACTCGGATTTTGAATGGAATTTATTCCCCTTCCCCTTCTTTGCCTTGGCATCCAAAGAAAATTCCTATTCATCCTCATGCTTAGATGAATATCCATCTCTGGTGTTCCGTCTGAACTCCTCCTGCATGAAATCCAACCATAGTCGTTCCCAATCTGGAAATTTTTCCCGTCCATTGATAGAGTCTTCATAAATGTTCCAAATCTTAGGAAGTCTTAGGAGAGCCAAACTCACCAAATCATCATCAGAGACTATTATTTCCACACTCCCGAGTTCATCTCGACATTGGACAAACTTCGTGAGATATTTTGGAATGGTGTCGCCATTTTCCATATTGATCTTCTCGAGTTTATCTTTGAGCACCAATTTCCTATGGTCGCTGTTTCTTTGGAATAGATATGTCAAAACCTTCCACATTTCATATGTTGTGGATTTCCCATGGAGGCTTGAGACTATGTGGTCTCGTACTCCCTCCAACAGGATCCTCCTCGCCTTTGTCACTTTATTTTTCCATGCATCAAGATTTGCAGCATCTGTCACAGTGGGTTTAGGAATGTCATTTTCAATGAATTCCTTCAAGCCATTGTCTTCGAGTACTACCTCCATCTTGTGCTTCCAAGCAATATACTTTGATCTGCCCTCGAGTGCATACTCTAACCTCAAGCCATTGAAAGCCATTTTGATCTTGAAACAACTCTAGAACCAAGAAAGTCTTTTTGCAAATTCGAATTATATCGAGTCACAAACTCAGCTCCTGCTTCACTTCTACAATTTACTGTGCTCTGATACCATGTAGAAATTATATAACAAGCATGTGTATCTTGGATTCACCCGACCTAACAATATACTAAATTTAAATACTGAATCGCTTCTACAAATATTTTTTGGAATTAAAAACACAGTTGCTAATCACATGAACATGAAGAAGAATCAAATCACACACAACACAGATAATTTTCCCAGGGAAAGCTTACAGCTAAAAACCCCATTATCTTCTATTGTATATTAAGCATGGATCATAAAACAAATAAAATGTATTTCTCTTTTCACAAGAGCCTCTAACATTCAGCTATCTATCTCACACTGTCCTCACAGAAAAATGACCAATACTTATTCAATTTCCAGCCTCCTGTCAGCTTGCCTTACTTGCACAATCCCTGATGGTAAATATCCTTAAAAGATAAGAATTATTGTCTGCCTTGACTGCACAAGTATCCTGGGCACTCCAATGGGTGGTTGGCTACATGTGTGCAAGCCAATAATGTTGCAACTGACAGTAAACTTCCCTTTCACCTAGATCTCAACTAGGTCTCCACTGGATTTGACATGCATGCAACTAATAATAGTAAATCCTCAGTTGCATGTGAGATCACTAATTGTGAACTAATTAATATTTAATTCACTTGATCTCTCACTACTTGTATCTTCAGTTACAACTAGCACAACTCAGTTTAACTCACTTAACTGAGTTATACTATTTACAACTTGCATTAACTAATGCACCACTTCACTTCGAACTCTGTTACAACTAGAGTTACTCTGCACGCCTCACCAACAACCTCTAACTCAAAATCCACCAGCTAACTGAGTTTTCCACTTTTAGTTGTAACTCATTTAAGTCCACATTGAGAATAGGTTATAGTTTAATTCCCATCTTAATTAAGGAATAATGAAAATAGACATGCATCCAAAAATAACACTGTGGGCCCCACCCTAGTCTGGGTACTTAATGCACTAGACCTGGGTGCTGAAACTTCTTGTTGAATCTGAACACAGCCATGTCATAATCCATCGGTCAAATCATATTCATCGTCATAATACATAATGCTACAAATATCACCTACTTACACTTGGGTACATATAATCCATCCCAACACATGTGTTATTACAACCATCTTAAAACAAGACCATTTCTTCATGTAATATTACAAACACATATACTCATATCATGAAATTAATCAAACATTCAAACAAATTGCAAACATACCATGCTAAATAAATCAACTAGATGATGTAATAGACACCAAATCACTCAAACACCAAATATATGACATAATCAAACAATTATGCATCAAGTACATGACATAATAAAACTCATACCTTGATGTATCTTAGGGAAGGCTATCTTATCTGCATAATCAGTCTAGATTAGCACAATATAACTTCACGACACATCAACTCAACCTAAATAAGGTCATGATATCCATAATAGTAATGAGCTAACAAGTTCACATCATAGACTCATAAACATATGCCATGCATGCATAGCAATAACATATGCATAATTAGTCTAGATTAATGCAACACACTATCATAATTAGGTCGAATCATACTTGAATGTCATAATCCTAAAAAATTGCATGGGTCAGTCCAAGTTTAGCATAATACATATAACATCATAATCTTAATGTAGTAACCCTAATTATGAATTTAACTAACAAATACTCATCAACAACATATAATATAATCATTGAGCTAAATACAAGTTAACATATAATATGCTCATCAATGACACATAACATAATCATCAAGTTAACCAATCATAAACAACAAGAAGTTAATCATGTTACGTAATCATCAAAAACATATAACATAATGATCAATTTAATATCATGCCTAATTAACCAACACATGTGCATATAATCACACTAGTTAACTAACATCTATCATGTATGTAACCATAACATGAATAGAATGAAAGGAATGCACATAAACATAATGCTTATGACTACGCTAATCAATTATCATTTATCACACATGTAACCAAAATAACAATAGAATGGAAAACATAAAATTAACCCTAATGTTTACAACAATAATGAATCACACACTTGCATACTTGTATGTAGATCTTCTCTTACCCCAAAGTCCATTGTTGCAACTTCAATTTACTGATCTTCATCTCCTACTCTAAGTCAACCAACACTTTGGCATCATAGCATACCAATATCATCATGCTGACCTAATTGCATACAATGACCTTAAGCACAACAACCTCAATCAAACCAATGCAAACTTGACCACATGCACCCACTTGACATGTATAATCAATCATGAATGACTAATGCATGTCCCACATATAGCATCACATAAGAAAGCATACATGTACCACACCCAAGCATGACCAATATGTGCCATATCATAAATAGGAAATGCATACCCAACATGTAGCGGCATGTAAGCAAGTATACATGGTTAATACATAAGCATGAGCAACACATAACTAGTCATACACTCATGACAACATGTTGAAAACATCATCATCAACCCTTCCATGGCGACACCACTACCACCATGGCCAACACAACACGGATGCAATAATCACATATATACTATAAGCATACTACACATGCATGAAACTAGTATAAACACATGATCCACACACCACCCATTTAGTCCAAGGGTTGAACCATGCTCTAATACCACTGTGTATTATCAGATATCACATAAGGAGAATAAAGCCCAAACACCACTATCATGCATACACAACAAGAACATAGAACATGAGCATGATTAATATATATGCAATTGATGTGAATGCATAATCAACACACACAACCCAAGGAGAGCACAACCACACTCTGATACCACTCTGTAACACCCTCTTCCCACATCTACCCAAGTAACCGGCCATCCAAAGTAAACATGTAATGAGAGGCTAATAATATGATATTAAACCTCTTAGATTCCATTAATGAAGTGAAACCAACGGAAACACCGAAAACACACCTTACATTGCATCATTGGCATCCCCAGGAGGTAACCCAACCTTTCAGGGCCCTGTTCCCCGAGGGGGGATTGATTTTAGCCTCTTTGAGGCATGAAAATGGTCTTGTAAGGGTAATGTAGCGAATATAAACCCCATAGACATGGGATAGCCTTGTCAGGGTAGTGGCTAAGTCCCAAACAATGATTTTTCTTCTTGTATGTCTGGGATATGTGCCACATTTTCAGCCCCTAATCCCAGGTCACTGCCCATAACTTCTTGTAACTTTAGGAGAGGGTAATTAACATTAAAAAAAACATATGAAAGCAATCACATCAACTGTAACTCATTCGACCCCACCTAGCCATGACAGGGAATTTATTCAAACATGTCACAAACATAACATCTACAGGTATAAACAACATATTTAAACAAATGGGTCTCTTTCTTATCTAAGAATGGCTAAGAATTATCATTTTTCCCCTACATGATAAGCTATCATACAATCAATTTGAACATATATGCATTAAGTATTCATTTACAAGTGAAAACATGGAGAGAGCCATACCTCATCATTGTCACAATACATGCTCATAACCAGCATAATACCAACATAAATATGATGGATACATCAAAAATAGAATCCATATATAAACCATTACATATACGCATCAAATACCAAGGCATTTAACCTTTCAGTAATCACTATAAAATCCAACCCATAATGGGACTTCCACGTTCCACCCAACCATAGACATGGCTGAGCCAAATATCACTTCAGCCAATCACCGTCATGCAATATTCCAAGCATGAATGTGGGACTTTATCAAACATATCAATAAACACCAAACCTTCTCAACCCCAAACCAGGGCTCCAAAGACCAAACCTTCTCAACCCCAAACCAGTGCTTCCACCTCACGGTCAAACATCGCTAACCATCACAGTTTGGTCTCCATCTGAGTTGCTTCATGGCTCCAGAGTGTTTGTTCCAACCAAGGATCTAGGACTAGTAACTCAACACCAGTTTTTCCCAGGATCTAGAGCGTTTATCCAACTAAGGCTCCATGACAAGTAGCTCAACCCACCTAGGGCTCCAGAGCGTTTGTCCAACTAAGGCTCCAGAACTAGTAACTCAAGCCAACAACTGTCCACCAGGCTCCATAGCATTTTTCCAACCAAGGCTCCAAGAGCCAATAACTCAACCCAACAGCTAAAGGAACCAATAGAACCAAGTAGAAAATAATAAATGGAAATAAACCCACAATTAGCATGGCTATGTAGGAAATGGAAAGGCTAGGAAAATCCACTGTTAATATCATCCATCCTCCATGCCCATGACATATCATAATCAAGAAACCACATGCAATACCATGCTTGCCAAGACTAGTGAGGAAATCATACATACAACTCAGTACCTGTATTGAAAACCTATTGCAAATGCTGATCTCGATGTCCTCTGTGCTTTCCTGCTCTTCCTTTTCTTTCTTGATCCAAATCTCCAAATATGCCACACTATCAAAAAGTGCTCCAAGAATACTCTAAGTGCTCAATAGTATGAGAGAGAGAGAGAGAGAGTAACGAGAGCTCCAAAACTGAACTGATCAAGTCTTTCCCACTGATCCACACAATCCTTTTCATTAATGAGGCCTCTAATTTCTTCATTTTCCAATATTTTCCTTCAATTTCCACCTCACATGCCACCTGTGACCTTTCACCTCCTTTTCTCCTAATTTCCATTATTTCCAAAAATAAAATGCTAATTAATGCCTCGTGCTTTTCCAAAGCCTTTTCCTTTGCCAATTTCCTTAGCCATAATAACCAAAATGGACACCCACTAGGATGTTTTTCCCATCATTCATCCTGGAATACTTTTCCCATCGATCGTGGTCTTATATATTTTTTACATGAATGTTTTTACCAGGGCTGTTACACTACTCCTCCCCTCCAAAACAAAAAAAAGCATCCTCCCCACCCCCCCAGAGATCCTTGTTTCACATTTAAACCATTCCCCTGATCTCTCCTCTCCAAGTCTCCATGCTCTTCCTTCAAGTTTCTACCAACCTCATTTATGAAATCCCGCTTCAAAATTTCTCTTGATCCCACCCCCATATCCCTCTCACATACCTCACTATCCCAAAATTAAACATCCTCGAGTTGTTAAAGAATGCATCTAACTACACCTCCATATAATAATTACATAATAAAATAATACAATCAAAAAATTGTCTTACCTATCCCCATATTTAAGAGCCTTAGTTGTCAAATCATTCATCCAACTATTCTCCATTATATAATAATTACATAATAAAATAATATAATCTCAAAAGTGTATTAAAAATAAATGGATTGCATAATAATCTCATTTAATTTTAATATTAAATTAATCATAAGTAAATCTACATCATTAATTAATTATTAATAAGAATTAAAGGATAATCATGTAATTAGCTGCTAATAAATCTTGTGGACTAATCATATTAGATATCGTTTTTTTTGGATTCAAATTCGTTAATTAATTCATTCATCGATGACCATTTCCATGAGAGGTGGTCGTAACTGAATAATTTCTCATGATTTATGAATAGTCCAATTAGCACTCATTGCATCAGGTGATGTTCACGGGGGTGAAGAAGTGGGATTGAAACTAGTGAAATGAATCACATAGCGTCAATCATCACTTTCGGAGCTTGCACCTGATAACTAGGAATTCCTAGGAGGTCACCCATCTAAATTCGCCTCTGGCTCAAGCACACTTAACTGTGGAGTTTTCCCCACAATCAAGCCCACTTAGCTTGCTACCCCATTTGCAAAACCTTAGCAAGTATTGTGCCTGATGAACCATTCAAGTAGAGCTCCCTTCACTAATCATATTGTTACATTAAGGGTGCTTGCAAGAAGATGATGGCCTCAAAAGAGGTGATGGGGCCATCAGTAATGCATGTGAGTTCCTAAGAACACGTATGGGTTCTTGGGAATTCAAGATCAATAAGGCATGAGCTTCCAACTAAGATGCCAACCAGGCTACCAACTCCACATGGCTCAAGAATGCACAAAAATTCTTGGAGCAACCATTATTTTATGCATATTTAGCCCTATTTTTTACTATTTTGGGACAATGCGCCACATTTTTTAGGTGTCTTAGGGAAAAGATATTAATTCCTTGTTTACGATCAATGTGAACTAAACACCATAAGTTTATTATGGATTCTAGGTAAGCATTCTAATGGATTTTTTCCCTTTTTAATTTGGCTTTAAAATTTTAAAAATGGAAAAATATTACCTTAAAATGCATTCACCATATTGAATTTTAGGGAAATTGGTTACTATGGAACCTAGTTGGAACCCAAACCCACCATCACTAAACCATATTTTAGAGTTGATAACAAAGAAATTCAAATGATGAAATTGATGGATCCATGGCTACTTTGAGGTCACTGATTTAGGATCTCCAAAACACCAGAGATGCATCATGATTGTCTCTTTCAAGTTTATTAAACTCAATTGTATCATTGATATCCAAAGCCTAAAGTCAATTATCCAATATTTCTGATTACAGGGATATTAGAATGTATGGACACTATACAACTAATCTAAATAAATATCGATTATATACCTCAACATTATTAAACAAGATTCTTGTCTTTGTTCACTGACCCAAGAACCCACCAACATTTAGTAGTAAATAAAAAGTATATTTGTATGGTTCAGTGCACCTACCAACCATTTCCAGACCACTGGATGGATAGGTGGTTCACAATATTTGGTAAAACTCCTTGTAATTATAATAGGGAGCTCCCTCTATTTTTCTCAAGTTAAGGGAATAATTTAGGCTAGGACTGTTACATGTCATTTTTTCACCATTAGACAAATGACCACAAATATGGATCTCTCACTATCCAATGAAGTGTTCCAAATCATTCCCCTGTAATGTTGGAATAAAAAAAATCCTGAAGACAATAATAATCTTGAATTACATTGCTTAAAAAACTTATTTTCAAGCACTTTCGAACATTTCCTAGTTACTACCTTCACAAACGCAATTATGATAATTAAGGCCTATGCAATACTATGATATGTTCTCCAATGAAAAGTGCGGCAACTTCTTAACATAGGTAAAAATAAGAAGAAATTTATAGAAGCTTTGTTGGGGGAATATTTCTCAACTAAAAGGTTGTAACGCCTCCTCCCACATTTATCCACTTTAATCGGCTTTCTAGATTTAAACATGAGTTGAGGGTCACTATGATGAGACTCAACCTCCTATGTGACCTTAAGGAAATGGAGTCGACAACTTAAGAACTTACTCACTTCCCTTAGGTGCCACAAGACCTCTAGGAGTAACCCAACCCTTCCAAGTGTTCAACCCCTGAGACAACTCACTTTTTCCTTGACCTAGAGCCCCATTCAGTCCCTTTCCAAGGAGTCCATGCGATTTTGGGTCCCCAGTCGCTACCATAGGCATACTTCCATACAAATATGGAATTTTTTGCTCAGTTCTATGCTAGTGACTCTGAATTCCGTGGCACGTTTTCATGGTCAGGACTCAGGTCGCTGCCCA
Organism: Pinus albicaulis; assembly: GCA_034641835.2. Classification (NCBI taxonomy): domain Eukaryota; kingdom Viridiplantae; phylum Streptophyta; class Pinopsida; order Pinales; family Pinaceae; genus Pinus; species Pinus albicaulis. The sequence goes on from CM076581.1 coordinate 255,774,229, forward strand.
AAACTCAGTGAAACTTCCATAGAATATATTTGACATAGAAACAATGATTGTAAAACAAAAATTGAAACTAGGACTTGACCTGACAATCCTCAACCAGGACCGACATTCTGTCAAAAACTTGGTAAATATGCATCCTACATGTCATGAATGCAAGTCTGATCATAAGGGACTGAAAACTTATCTAAAGTTTAATAACAAGGTTAATTTCCTTCTCACATTAGTTTTCATAACACTAATTAGGTCTTACATTCATTATTCTTTCAATTACAAGAAAAAGCATGAAAAGATCGATGATAGAGATTTGTCATAAAACCATGCTTATAACCAATATATAACCAGGTAAATATCAATAATAGAGCAACCATTAAAGCCACATAATAACTAGTACATTTCCTCATCAAAGAAAAAGAAACGTAGCCCTTATTAATCATAGGAAAATTCCAACCAAGTCCACGTTCCAACCCACCATAGATTGGTTGAACCAAATATTTGTTTCAACCAATCACCCTTATGCCATATTCTGAGCATGAATGTGGGATCTAATGGGATAAACCAATCCAAACACAACCAAGGGAATCCAGAGGTTAAACCACCTCCACCCTCTCCATATCATGATATCACCTAAACTGGTTTTGAGATCACAAAACCAAACCAAGCTTGGATGCCTCAGAATTTCTTCACCAATACCTTGAGGGATTTTCCTCTCTTGGCCCTCAGGATTTATTGTGTATCTCTCCATTAGTGTTAAAGGGATTCCTAGGTGTTTGGGAATTTTCTTGAGACCACCTCACCTGGATCCAAAATCTTCGAGCAATCGAAAGCTCAAAACTGAGAACAATCCCATCACACCATGGCTATCTGGAAATGGAAAGGCTAAGCTAAAATCCATTGTCGAAACCTGGAAAAATACATGCCAATGATAGTAAATAACCAAATACAAACATTCAAATACCATGCATGTAAAAACCATCTAGGAAATCATACATGCATCTTGTTACCTGCAAGTATACCCACAGAACTTGTTTGATCCTTGCCTTCCTTTTCTATCCTTGTCCTTATTTTCTTTCCTTTCCTTTCCTTTCCTTTCCTCTCCTTCTACTTCCTTTGCTTTCTTGTTTTCTTTCTCCTCTTGGTGATCTCTCCTCTCTGAGACTAATTCTGAAACTAAACTGACAAAAGGATACCAACTTATTCTCTGAGGTATTTTTATTGATGAGACCTCTATTTTCTTCAATTTTCCATTATTTTCATTCATTTTTCTCCTCGCATACAACCTGTGACCTTCCACCTTAATTTTCTCCTAATTCCCATTAGTTTCATAAACAATGTTCCAAAAATACTCATTTTCTTTTCAAATTCTTAGCCATTTCCTTTTCTAATTTCCCTAAGGCATAAACACAACAAGTGATGCCCACTGGGATATTTTTCCCAGCATTCATCTTGGAATAAGTGTCCCATTGATCGTGGTATTATTTTTCCTTTATTAAATCTTATTACATGAAATTTTAACCCGGGGATTTTACATACCCCTCCCCCTTACGGGATCACCGTCCTTGATGTTTTGTGACACCTACAACCAAAAAAACCGCTGAAATAAAAAAATACTTCCCATGGATATTTATAACTTAGCTCGTTGTAGTATTTACAATGAACAACCTGTTGAAAACATGACAATCATACCATGTAATGAAGCTTATAACACAACTCATTACGGTATTTACAATAACAACCACATATAATTATGCACATTTGCTTCAATCAAGAAATAACCATACTGTTCATGGAGCTTTATAAATCTAGCTCAATACAGTATTTACAATAATATACACATATACATATATGCACATTTTCTTTAGTCATCGAATAAAAGGATATAATCCATACATCCACAAAAAGGGATTCCATAGGCTCACACCTCCACCCTCAGATTTATACCAATATCCACCTCCTTCACAGGAAGTCCAAAATCCATTGTCAAAGCAAGACATGCATCTAATTTCCAACATTATAATCCTTGTGCTACCTTTCCTCTCAGTGAACAGTTAACAAATCATTGTTCTAAGACACACTCAAAATGTGCATTTGATTCCATAACGTAATACTAATGACCAAAAAAAATCCATCCCTGACCATCCCTTCTCTGTTACACAGTCCCTCTGGAAATCTGGCTGCCCCTTCCGTGCAATCACTCACCTTCAAAGTTCCCTGACATCCCCTTTCCCAGGTGATCCATCCCTTGGTAAGGTTTCCTCACATTGGAAGGTCAAACATCCAAGGCATATGCCTTCCTCAAAACCATCATACCGATCATAACATGCTTGTGGAAATCAATAGAAATTATTGGGTGCCAGTGTCCCACAATGACCCTGCTCCTAAAGTGCTTTACGAGAATAGTGTTGCATGTTAAAATTTCTTTTTCCACTGCTAATTCTTGCAGTCAGTTTCAACAGCCCCAAACCACGAATTTCAACCATTTTTCTTGTACTAAGCACATAATTTCCATTAGACTAAAAGGGATTGAAATAAATTCAAATCATACCTCATTGGTGGCCCGTCAATAAGGTACCTTTTCAATTCTATTTACTTCCTGTCACAACAAGTCAAACTAAATCTTTAACCAAATCATAATCTATACAAATATCACATTAGGGTAGCTCAAAACAAAGCCATCATAATCAGTATCATAGATCACATTCTTAATTAAAAACTAAAATAAAATATTGGTACTTATCTTTCCATGATTCGTTGTCTTTTCCTTTGTTATTTATCCTTTCCGTACACACACTAAATCATTTTCCAAACCCAACAAGCACCCAGTGCCTTCTCTTTAATCAACAAGGGAATTTGGAGACTAATTCACCTCAAACCTCAATATCAACAACAAGGGCATCCAAAGACTAGATCACTTCAACCCTCAATATAGACAACAAGGGTATCCAGTAAACTGCCTCAACTCTCAATATCAACAAGGGTATACTGAGACTAAACCATCTCAACCCTTAATAGTAGTAACAAGGGCATCCAGAGACTGAACCACCTTAACCCTCAATAACAAAACAAGGTCTGGACAATTTTCATGCTTGTCCCATCACACTATACAACATATACACATACAAAATGTAAAACGAAACACATATACCCACACCCGGTGTACAACATGACACATACACCTACACCTCGCACGCAACACAACACATACACCTACACTTAGTATCACTGTTTCAACCTTAAGCTCTAAAAATAATACAAGACAAACTAAAGTCCGTGTACTTTCAGTCACTTTTTACGAAATTCAAATCCAATGCTTAGAGAGAAAGTTATGACGATTTTCCCTCAAACACCTGTTTGAGGCTGAATCTGGACCCTGAAAAAACCCTAACACCCTCATATCATATCTCCAAAAATATAGCAAAGAAATATCTAAAATTTGTACAAGAAGTTGATCAATATTTCAGCTCCTCTCGGTCTCAATTTCAACAGCTAAAGCCTTATAGAAAAAAAGTTATTGTGAAAATTCAAAGATGGTCTATTTGAAGAAGAGAAACCCTTAAATCCAAAGCTATGATACCAAATGTTATGAAACCATCTCAAAGAAAAAAAGAAAATATATATCAACGACTTAAAAATTGTCCTCTTCGAGGGGAAAACCTCATTTACATTACATAAATGAAAAATTCTTGGATGATTCAAATGATAAGACCTCCTTGGTATATATAGAAATCTAAGGGGTCATAATATAATCAGAGCCTACATAACAATAATAATGTAATGGCACAACAATATCAATAGTGGAATTTTATGGGGCACATAAATACCAACATGGGGGATACATGGGCACAACAATAAAAATAGGGATCTACACAAACAATAATAATAAAGGGAATACACTAGTGTTATAGGGACCTAACAAGTGGCAATGGGTCCCTTTCAATTCATTGATAAAACTCAAAACATAATCATCATCATCATAATCGTCTCAAAATTTTGAGCCCAGTGGCTGTAAACATGACTACTTTTTGTCAAAGTGTCAACATGATCCTCTTTCATCGATGTACCATCTCAGTTTTCGTGCAATGGCTAAAATGATAAATTTCGTGCAAAGATTCATATCTCACTATCCTACTGTAACATACAAAGATCACCATAATTTCAAAATACAATCATCCTTTCGCCAAAACAAAAACAAGCAATCTGGCCAAATTACATCACTATAGCTCCTGATTTGACGATGTCCAGAAAATAGGTTGCTCAAATTCCAAAACAAACTATGCCATTCTGATCCTTATGAAAAATCATGAAATTTGAGAATAAAGTTAACCTCATTTTGAAACTACCAAATATGGGCCTTGAGGGAATCTAAAAGAGTCCTTCAGGTTCCTGCGTCAGGGTTCCACCCTCAAGTTTCCACACTCAAGGTTTTTTTTTTGGAAAATCAGCTACTCAAATGTATAAATAGACTACACCATTGTGATCCTTTTGAAAATATAAGTAATCTGAGTATAAATTTGACCCCATTTCATCACTGTCAATTATGGGTCTCCAAGGAATATAAATATTCCTCACATATTCCCTGCGACAAGGTTCTACCTCTTGGAATTGCGTCAAGGTTTTGCCCTTGGTCTATGTGCCTGGATTGTGTCCTGGTTTCTCCACATGGTTCCTCTCAGCTCCACTGGTCTCAACAAATGAATGAAAATATATTTTATATCAATTTTGGCTAGAGTTTCCAATGGATAGGCCCATGGGAATTTGGTGGTCAAGCATGTTAAGTGGGCATAGGCTCAGGTTCCAACCTCGTGGCCTCCCCATATTAGCGCTCATGTTTTTAAATAATTGGAATGTTGTGTAATCTCGTTGGATGGAAGTTGGTGGATGTCATATTGGGGCCGTCAATTGGCAGACTGAACAGTTGGCTGATACGAGTTCGATCCCCATCAACCTCGAAATATGTGTTCTGGACATTTTTTCATTAGGACGTGGAAGGGGTCTCAGGTTAGATTTATGTGCCCCAGGTCCATTACATATTTTAATATATATTACAAAAAATGACAATTGGGCATTAGTAGGTCCATCGAGCCTACCACCCCGTTCTTTTTAGTATTTTTTTATTTGGGTTCAAATCGAAAAATGACCGCCATATTTTAGGGGTCACAGGAAAAAGTAAATAGACGAAAATTTGGTCATTTTCGTCATCCGTGTAGTGTTAAATTTCTGCTTGGTTAGCTGCTACCAAATTTAGTGGGCTCAATGAGATTTAGCTTCCAAATTTATCGAGCCTCCAAATTTAGTTGGTGACAAAAGTCGTGCTTCTTTCACTTGAAACATTGAATACTAAACATTTGTGCGAACAAATTTAGATTTGAGTGTTGTCTCCACTATTAGAATCAAGATGACAAGCTCTTCGATTTGGTCTTGGTTTTAACAAAATCTAAAGATTTCAATTTTTGAGCCTCTCCAGAGCCAATTGGATCAACGATTTTGGAGGTTCCTCTTTCTGAATGTAGTCATAAATCAATTGTTCTAAATGTTGGGATAAAGGTTTTAAAAAAAGTAAAATTTGATACATATAATGACCATAATGATAATTCTCTTATTGATGCATATACAAAGAGACTTATGATTATGCAACACCTTTCATTGATAGAAGCTACTAGATCCTTGCTATATGAAAAATTTCAACATGATGATAAATGGTTACCACGAAATAATGCAACCATTGTACGAGATTTGCTAAGTTCAGTTCAATTATCCCTTGTGAAAATGATAGGTTTGTGGATTTTTGTTGTTCTGATTTGGTATTGTACAATCCATTTCATGATTTTCACACATATATTGGAGCTACAGAGGATGGCATCATACCAAATTTGGGAATTTTTTTCTATAATACTTTTCATATTGATCATAATCCGATACCTTCAAAGGTTCCAACTCAATGTCCAGATAAGGATGAATATTTTTTACATGTACAAAATGATTGTAAGCAACATGAGTAGTGGATTATTTCAAATTTGTATAAGAATAAGTTTACTAATGAATTTGACATGATTGGATTTAGGGATTGTGATGTCATGAAAAATTAGATCTCTAGCTTTGTTGATGAAGAGACATCAAGATTTGCAATGAAATTCATATATGATAAGAAAAATTTGAATGCAATTGTTACTACTAAATCTTTAAAATAATATTAATTTGAAGGTTTAGGAGAAAAGAAAAAAATAATTTATAATATAATTCTTGAACGTTACAAAGGAGATAGAAACAAATAACCCTAGCGTATGATTATCCAAGGGATAACATGAACTGAAAAGTTTTACTTAATTGGTGTTATTAAACAAACACCTGAAAATGACTCTCTTCCTCATAAGAGCTCATTGCTTCTTTTGGCCCCTACCAATGTTACAAAATTCAACATATCTGCATCATCAATACACTCTACTCTTTATATAGCAACAATGAACTTCACCAATTTACAAGGTTCACATTTTATTACCTTAGAAGAAGAAATGAGACATGTTAAGTAAATCCCTATTGATGATATGAGGTTTATAGGGAGAAATGTTTTGACACATATTGATGCTCAACTTCGTCAAGATTTTACTGATAATAAAGAAGTTACTTTTGGAGGTAGATCAATTATATTGGTTGGTGATTTAGGACAACTATATCCTGTTATAGATAGACCCGCATATGCATGTGAAGGTCATGCAAAATAATTATGGAATTTATTCACAATTGTTGTAACTCTTGATATAGTATTCAATCAAGATGGATAGAGAAATGATAAAATATGTTTTTTTCATGTATTATTGAACATTAGAGATGTGATTCCAGCAATAGAAGAATGGAAATTACTAATGAAACTTACAAATTACAATTTGGATGCTTAAACAAAAGAGTCGTTTAATAAGGGTATACATTGTTTTGTAACAAATGAAGATGTGCACAATCACAATAAGCGTTGCTTGATATCCCTAAATCACATTGTTGCTCGTAGTGTTGCTACAATATTAGATAAAAACCACACCATTGAAGTAGATGAGGAAAATTTGGATAATGAGCTCCTTCTTGTTGTTGGAGCTAGGGTTATGCTTACTTCAAATTTATGGAATAATTCAATATATTATGTGTAATACTGGAACATCCCGAGTCCTAATCTTCCAATATATGTTTTTGTAAAATTTGATAACTATGTTTGAGTTCCATGGGATGAACTATTCCCTCATACTGTTCCTATTATAAATATTAAAAGAGGTCATAATAGACAAATTCCATTGAGACTTTCTTGGGGATTAACAATTCATAAGTCCTAGGGATTGACACTAAAGAAGACAACTATTAATATTGGAAGGATAGATCAACAATGTCTCACTTTTAATACAATATCTCGAGTTAAATCCTTAGATGGTATTCTATTTCAACCTCCTTTTCCATATGATCGATACAAAAATATGGCAAAGTGTGTCGATGTGTCTAAGAGAAAAGTAAAAGAAGAGATATTAAGATTAATTACTAACTAATTTATATGTTTTCCAATATTTTCTTCATATCGCATCTAAATTCTATAATTAGTATATTTGTTATTCAATATATTAATTATTTCATTTAGTTGATCAATAAACAGCGGTACATTAATATAATTTGTTACTATTTGTATTTATAATCATGTAAATGTCAAAGTATGTTGTACATGTCAAAAATATACATAATAATGATAATATGAAAATGTGACATTGTTTCCCTCAATTGGAACTATCCTAGATCCATCTAACACCAGATCTATCATGCACTGAGAGGGATCTAATCCCTTGAGGTGCAAGCCTTTCAAAGGTTGCAGCTCGAGGGGTTTGATCCCTTTTGACACATGATAGATCCATTTTTAGATGGATTAAGGCTAGTTTTAGTTAAATGTGATCATTTATAATTGATAACAGTTTATTATAGTGAGACATATTTAGCAATTTTACTATAATTGGTTTCTTGAGAAGTTTTAGCTAGCAAGATTTTTGGGAGACTGAGAATAAATATCAGGGGAAATGTGATCAAAATGTAATGGTCTAGGTGATTACCCTCTCTAGGATATAGTCTATGGAATTTATGATTTGTGACTAGTTTTGGAATTAGTTTCAAATGAGTCATCTTAAGATATTCAATTTAAGTTTTTCACTTGGAAAATTTCCATATCATGAAATTCTCAAGATACTAAGAAAACATAAAAAAATATTTTTCATAAAAATTTTAACTTTTAAATAACTATATTTTATGAGATATATCATATGGAAAAAAATAATTTTATAAAAATATATAAATAATTTCATTAAAACATATACAATCTTCACCATGCATGGAACCTATTTAAAAATATTATTTGTACTTAAAATAGGGTTTTCATTGGTGGTTTTCACTAGTAGTTTTATGTGGATTTCAATGGTGATTTTATGTGGTGGTTTTCTTATGGTGGTTTTCAATGGTCATTTTTTGTGGTGATTTTCCTATGGTGGTTTTTTGTGGTGTTTTTCCTGTGGTGGTTTTTATTTAAAATTAATTAATTTATTAATAAATTAATAAGTTTTCTATATGAATTTTTCATTTGCAAGTAAAAAAAATATAAGAAGCATACAATGGAAAAAATCCTACCTCGATCTCCAGAGAAGTTGTAGTTGTTTTTACGATCTATGTGCTCCTCGGTCAAGCTTTTGGCTCCTCGGTTGAGCTATTATGTCTGCAATATGTGCAAAAAGTGACTGCGCATACTGTGGTAAGGTTGTTAAATAAATTAAAAAGGATCGATTGAGCATTTTTTTTTAGATACTACGCGCCATTATAGTTTGGCACGAATTTTGAAAAAATAGCTTGATCGAGTGCTTAAGTAACCCACAGGTTACATAGGACCTCGATCGATGGTATGTTTTATATCTTTATTGAAAAATATTTAAGCACTCAAATAACTCAAATGAGGGCTAAAATATTTCTCAATGAAGCACTTAAAAATCACACAATTGAGTTGTTTTTCTTCCCCTTCCACCTCACGTGCTTGCCAAAATATGTAAACAAACTCAGTGGGTTCACCTAAATATGTATATTTATTTAGTTTTTTACTATAACACACGCACACACACACATATTTAAATTTAGTGATTATTTTATTTTTATTTTTAAAAGAGATAGAAACTGAGTTATCTAATGTTAGGTCCCTATATTACTAGTATAGTCCCTTATTATTGTTAGTGTAACCCCATTATTGTTATTGTTGTACCCCTGTAACCCCACTATTGTTATTATTTTTCCCTTACATTATTATTGTTAGGTTGGCTAGGATTATATTGTGACCCCATGGACTCCTATATATAGAAGGGGATTTGTCATTTTTATCATCCAAGAATTGTTCATTTATGTAATGTATTGGAGGTTTCCCCCTAAAAGTGGCTATTTCTAAGGCGTTGATCTCTATTTTCTTCAATTTTTGGAGCTGGTTTCCTAAAATTTGGTATCAGAGTTTGGATTCTAGGGTTTCACTGCTCCAAATAGGTCATCATGGCATTTTCACAATAAATTTTTTTTTTCTACGAAGGTTCAGAAGCTTGATTTTTTACACTGTGAATCTGAAATCTTGAGGAACATCCTGTAAAAATTTCAGATCTTGGTTTGCAATATTTTCGGAGATATGATCCGGGGAAGTTAGGGTTTTGTTCAAGCTCCTGAATTTCAACTAAAATAGGTCATCGTGGAATTTGCGCTATAACGTTTCGTATACGATTTTTAAGAAGCTGAAATTTTTACAGTGCGAAGCCGAAATCCTCAGGAACCTCCTATAAAAATTTCAGATCTTGTTTCACAATTTTTTTGGATATATGATCTGTGGAAGTTAGGATTGTTTCAGGATCCCAAATTTCATCTCAAAGAGGTGACCGTGGGAAAAACATCATAAATCTCTCTCTGAGCGTCGGATTGGAATTATGTAAAAGTAGATGCAAGTACACAGAATGTAGTTTTATGTGTATCAATCTCAGAGCTGAAGGAGGAAACAAAGACATGTGGCAAGCCTTACAAGTTCTCTCTACTAAACCAGTCCATGATGAGGTCATCGTGGGAGATTGGGCATAACTTTGCCTTGAATAATCAAAATCAGGTCAGACCTATGGCATTCGAAAGAATATTCAGAGGGCTACTTCAAGGCCAAATTTCAGATATTAAAGATCCAAAATCACATAGATAATTTAGTTTCAATATCGAGCTCTGCAAAAAGAAGAAAAATGTGTGTAATTTTTTTTTTCCGAATTGCATAAGTCTTGTGTGAAAAATCAGTTTGAAGTGATTCCAAGGGCATATTGAAGCATATATATCAGTATTGGGTTCTAAAATTCCACCTAAAAATAATTCAACACCCATTAAGCCTTCATAAGGCTCTACTATGACTCATGAAGAGGAAGAAGCACTACATGACATATCAAAGTTACAAGAGAAAGTGCACCAAATTTCGCTCTCGTAAAGAGTAACAAAAAAAGAATTGGAAGTTTTGAAAAAAGGCGTGGAAGCTAAGATGGATAGTTTGAATAAAGGCATGGAAGCTAAGATGGATGGTTTGAATAATGGTATGGAAGCTAAGATGGATGGCATGGAAGCTAAGATGGATGATATGGAAGCTAAGGTCGATGAAAAAATGAAAGACAACATGGAAGACATGAATAATGATCTAAAAACAACACATGGAAGGTTTGAAGACAAGGTTAATACAAGAAATGATTCCTAATGGCTGAAATATAGTAGAGGAAACTCATGATGAGAATAAAATAAATGTTAACCGTGATTTCATAAACTCTAATGTTGGATTGAAGAACCACCATGCTCCAAAGATGGATATGAGGAAGTTTGATGGCAAGGATCCCATAACATGGATACTATAGATGGAGAAATATTTTGATCTCAATAATGTGCAAAACACACAAAATGTATGCATTGCATCTTTATATTTAGAACAAAATACATTTGTATGGTATCGATGGCTTTGCTCCCATAAACAAATTATCACTTGGTCAATTTTTACGAAGGAAATGGTAGCATATTATGAAGATACGAAAACAACACCTTCTTTAGCCAATTTTTAAATCTCAAACAAAAGGGTTCAGTGGTGGAGCACATTGAGGACTTCCAAAAATTGAATATAAGGGTAACTGATATTCTAGAGGAACACATGATTGATGTCTTCATATGGACTTTAAAGGATAACATACAACATGAAGTTCGCGTTTCAGAACTTGATTCATTGGAGAAGGCATTTAGGTTGGTAAGAAAAATTGAATGTAAAATTATGGTGACAAGGAAGCCTACCACTCACATCTATAAATATGTAAGTGTTGATACTCCTGGACTTCCACAACCTACAAGGTTGACACCACAACAATTGGAAGAAAAAAGAGCAAAAGGGCTTTGCTACAGTTGTGATATCAAATACACTAAAGGTCATAAGTGTGCTGAGAAGAAATTATTAAACATAGATTGTGAAGAGGAAGAAGAAAATGAACATGAAACTTCAAAATAATAAGATATAGACCAGGGACCAACCCTAGAAGAAGAAGAAATGAGTTCGACCATATCGTGTAATGCATTGGTAGGAATTACCACTCCTCAAAATCTCAATATATAAGGACATATCAAGAAGAAAAAGGTAATAGTGGTTATTTATTTAGGTATTACCCATAATTTTATTCATTGTAAGGTAGCCAAGGAATTGAATTGTTTCCTATACCTAGCACTAGAATGTCAAGTGATGGTTGCAAATGGAGGAACTATAAATTGGTCTGGTAAATGCCATAATATCAAGCTAACCATGGGGGAATATGTATTGAAAATTCCAATGCTTTCCATTCCAACGGGAGGTGTTGATGTTGTACTAGGAGTACAATGGTTACAATCTTTGGGGACGGTAGCTTTTAATTTTCAAGAACTTTTCTTGAATTTTTTTTTGGAAGGAAATGAAATTGAATTACGGGGTATCGTAGGGAAGGAAGGAAATATAATAAGCTCTAATGTCATGAAAAAGCTTTTGAATAAAGAACAATGAGGAGTAATTGCAGAATTATGCTCACTAGAAGTTCCAACTTCAAAATCATTTATTTCTCTAGATCTCCAACAAGTCTTGGACAATCATTCCAAGGTGTTTGAAACTCCCAAAGGACTCCCACCTATTTGTGATCATGATCATGCTATTCATTTGATTCCAGGAAGTGTTCTTCCAAACATTAGGCCTTATAGATATCCTTATGTCCAAAAGAGTGAAATTGAATGTATGATTGTAGAAATGTTAGAGGCTGGTATAATTCAACCTAGTCAAAGTTATTTATCTGCTCCAGTAGTATTGGTGCACAAAAAGGATGGATCATGGCGCATGTGTCTGGATTATAGGGAGATCAATAAGCTCACTATTAAAGATAAATTTCCCATTCCCATGATTGATGAATTATTGGATGAATTAAATAGAGAAATTTATTTTACCAAGTTGGATCTTCATTTAGGATATCATCAAATTAGAATGAAGATTGAAGATATTCCAAAAACAACATTTCGAATTCATGAGGGTCATTATGAATTTTTGGTCATGCCTTTTGGCCTTACCAATGCACATTCTACATTTCAACAGTTGATGAACTCCATTTTCAAACCCTTCCTTAGAAAATTGTGCTAGTATTTTTTGATGACATACTAATCTACAACAGGTCTTGGAAGGATCATGGTCAACATGCTGACAGGGTTCTCAAACTATTGGAGGAGAAACAATTATATGCAAAAACATTCAAATGTTTCTGTCGAGTACAAGAGGTGGAATATCTGGGTCACATTATATCTCACGAGGGTGTTAAGGTAGACCCTAACAAAATTAAAGCCATTAAGGAAGGAAATTCCCCACAACCATATAGTACTTGCGAGGATTTCTCGGGTTAACAGGTATTATCGCAAGTTTGTTAAGAATTGTGGAGAATAGCAGCACCTCTAACAACGTTATTGAAGAAAGATGCATTTTCATGGACTCCTGAAGCAACTAAGTCCTTTGAACATCTTAAAGAGGAAATGTGCCTAGCACCAGTCTTAGGTATGCCATAATTCACAAAAACCTTTATTGTGGAATGTGATGCCTCAGGAAATGGAATTGGTGTTGTTTTAATGCAAGAAGGAAGACCCATTTCTTTTTAAAGTCGTCCAATCAAAGGAAAGTATTTACGGAAAGCTATTTATGAGAAGGAAATGTTGGCAATACTATATGCACTAAATAAATGGTGACCTTACCTAATGGGAAGACACTTCAAGGTAAAAAATGATCATGATAGTCTTAAACATTTTTTGGAACAAAGACTATCTTCAGAAGAGCAGCAAAAATGTGTCACAAGGATATTGAGTTATGACTTTGAAATCGTCTACAAAAAAGGGAAGCTAAATGTTGTTGTAGAAGCACTCTCAAGAAAGGATGAAGATGTGGAAGCATTGCTTTATGCCACTTCTATTATCCAACCAGATTAGATAATTGAAGAAAGGGATGAATGGAAGAAGGAGGAAAAAGTGTGGACATTCATTCAAAAGTTGCAACAAGATCCTAGTACATCTCATACATTTAGTTGGAAAAATGATTCCTTATGGTACAAATATCGCTTATATATTTGCAATAATTCCCAAATAAAACAAAATATTATTTTGGAATTGCACACCAATCCTTTAGGAGGACACTCAATATTTTTAAAAACCTACAATAGGGTGAAGAAAGAATTTTTTAGGATGGCCTTAAATCTGATATTCAAAAGTTTGTGGCAGAATGTTTGGTTTGCCAACAAAATAAAGTTGAGACAATTAAGACCCCGAGTCTTCTACAACCTTTATCCATTCCAAGTCAACATTGGGAGGAGATTTCAATGGATTTTATCATAGGTTAACCTAAGTCCGAAGGAAAGAGTGTCATCATGATGGTAGTTGATAGACTTACCAAGTATGCACACTTTTGTGCACTATCTCATCCATTTAAAGAAAGTACAATTGCTACTGTAGTTGTGGAAACAATTCAAAATCTACATGGAAACCCAAAGATTTTTGTAAGTGATAGAGATCCCATTTTTATAGGAAATTTTTAGACGGAATTATTTTCTTGTTTGGGTACTCAACTAGCTCATAGCTCATCTTATCATCATCAATCCGATGGTCAAACTAAGATAGTGAATAAATGTTTGGAATGATATATTAGTTGTTTTGTATCTGATAATAAAACACAATAGGTCAAGTGGTTACCTCTTGCTGAATGGTTGTATAACACTTCCTTCCATACTACAACAAAAATGACCCCATTTATGGCACTTTATGTATATCATCCACCGTCCATCACATCTTCTTTAATAGAAAACTTTAAGGTTCAAGCAGTGGAATATCACATCGAGCATCAACAAGAAGTTCTCCAACTCTTAAAGGATAACCTAAGTTTGGCACAAAATCGAATGAAAAAAGAGGTAGATCGACATCATAGTGAGAGAAGATTTGATGTAGGAGACTGGGTGTTTTTACAGCTATAACCATACAAACAAATGTCCCTCAAGCAAGCTAAGAAGGATAATAAATTATTGCCAAAGTACTATGGTCCTTACAAGGTGTTGCAAAAGATTGGTACTATGGCATAGAAATTGGAGCTTCCTCCTTCTTCACGAGTGCATCTAGTTTTCCATGTTTCATGCTTAAAGAAGGTTATAGGGGACAAACTTCCAGTTCAAACAATATTGCCGGAACTTGATGAGGAAGGAAATATCATATTGGAACTTAAAGTAGTCACAGAAAGAAGAACTCGAAAACTATGTAATCGATCAATTTCAGAGTATCTCATCAAATGGAAGAACTTACCCACTGAAGATTCTACATGGGAGGATGAGAATTTTATATAGAAGTATCTGGAGCTACTCAAGCGTTGAGGACAACAATTTTTTGAAGGAGAGGGGCATGTTAGGTCCCTATATTACTAGTATAGTCCCTTATTATTGTTAGTGTAACCCCATTATTGTTATTGTTGTATCCTTGTAACCCCAATATTGTTATTATTGTACCCTTACATTATTATTGTTAGGTTGACTAGGATTATATTGTGACCCCATGGACTCCTATATATAGATGGGGTTTTTTCATTTGTATCATCCAATAATTGTTCATTTATGTAATGTATAGGAGGTTTCCCTCTCAAAGTGGCTATTTCCAAGGTGTCGATCTCTCTTTTCTTCTATTTTTGGAGCTGGTTTCATATCATCTAATGTGCTTCTAGCATAAACGATTTTTTTTTTTTTTTAATATTTATTTGTGCAAAATATATGTGTGTATGTTTGATTGAACATTGATCATCACATCATCATCATATATAATGGTAAAATAATTGTAAACATTGAACTTTTAATTATTATTAATATTTATTTTAATATCATATATCATGTAATTCAATATTTAAGTATTAATGTAATTCTATTTGAGATTGACAAGAAAGAACCTAAACTATGAAATATTTCTATATGTAATTAATTTATTTCTTAATGTTATTTTATTTAAACTTTACATTAAAAATGTTTATTTATTTTTTGAAATATTTGTTTTGTTATGTAAAGTGGAGATGTGTACAATTCATTCTCATGCTTACTCACTTGCCTCAATTTTCTTTTCTCACTAGATTGCGATGCTCCTTATGCATTACTCTATATAACATTTTTTCTTATAAAAAAAATATTGCAAAAGTGAGTTAAATAAAATTATTTAAATTGAAATTAATAGATAAACCTACAAAATTAGATTCAATATAAACATATTGTCTACAATTTTAACATTTAAAACAAGAAAATAATGTTTTCTTTACAATGAGATAAATATTAAAAGTTAATGAAACCTAGCATTTAAAATACGACGATAGTAAAATAAAAAATTCATGATAACACTTTCATTAATCAAATAATGTTATAATATAAATACACGAGAAACAATCTTCATCACACAATCAACTGTGTTGAGAAAATCTCTCAACCACAATACTAAACTACTTAGAGAATATCTCTCAACCTAACTACACCTAATAACCTTTGAGTTCAAGAATCAATCAATATTCATCACAAAATCAACTTATGGAATGTAAGTAATAATAAAAATCTAAAGCAAGAAGAAATACACACACACACACACACACACACACACACACACACACACACACATATATTCTTTCTTATTCTAAGTTGATATATTCTAATTAAAAACAGAGGTGTGCACGGACAGAACAAAATAATTTCTATTAAAATATATCTAATCACACAAATACATCACAATATTTATGGTGCTGCTGAGATCCAACCACTTCTAAATATGAATAGGGAGGTTGAGATGTTCTCTCAACATCCACCTACAGATCTGCAACTAATTCTAATATGAGTATGAAAGAATTATCTTCCAATACTCCCCCTTAATTCTTACATACATATCATAACATACAAATTATCTTCGTCTCACTAGTCTTCATCAGCAACTCTACCCACTCTACAGTCTTCTGGATTCCGCTCTTTCTCTCTCCACTTCGAGCTTACCTTACGACTCATTTAAAGTACACCTACTTCTGACCATTAATAATGAACTTTGCAAGATCAACAATATTGACAACTCAACTCGTCAGGGCTTCCGCGATAAGAGCTGACAAGTGATGAACCATCCTATTGACCAATCACCATCTCTCGGATATTTCGCTTTCGGCTATCCATCAGTGGCTAGGCAAATGGTTTGAATACTGAATTTTTTAAAGAGATGATCTAACAACTTGACCTGCTTCACACGAATGGATCTCATACTGTAACATATAGTTGACGCTCTTGAAGCCCTAAGCACAACAAGACCCATCAACGTAGAACAGATCCACACAATCAAATTAGCCAATTATTCTCTCGACACCAAATAACATCGAGAATGACTAATTTAAATGATTCTAAATTGTTCAATAATTGGTTATGCACTACAAAAATCTCACAACAACAAATTCATGAAATTATCCACTGTCATTCAAATAATTAATGGCGGTGCTGGTGCATTTTTGGAAGACAGTAATAACATCATTAGCATTCAACACAATAGAGGCTGATCTGACTGGTTGTACTTCACATCAGTCATCATCTCCAGGAATGGCGAAACAATTGCCTGCATGCAATCCAACAAATGTGGCTTCTCTGCTACTGCATCATTGCTAATTTGGTTAGAAGAAAACTTGTCTATCTCGGCTGCATAGAAACGAGACAACACTGTGTTCATATTCTTTAAATAAACCTATTTGTAGCTGCCATTCAACTTATTTTATACCTGATTCAAATTCCCAAACAACGGCCTGCACAATCTCTTTCAAGAACCGTGCATGCTCCTCTTCAAAAGAACCGTGCACCCATGTAAGCATGGAAGTCTGCTGCGTGGATTCCTTCATTGTCGATCCAACCAACGGATCCATTAAGCATGCTGCAAGTGCTTAGATCTTTGACTTCAACATTAATCTGCGTTGAATCCCATAGCTTTGATGGCTAAATTGCAAGTTCGTTGAAGAAAAATATTCGATTCGAGTACCTTTGAAAGTTCCACATCCACTGATATATTTTCATTGGCTCTATTCTCATGAAAAAAAAGCTATTGCTTGGAGGATGGTCCCACCTCCGATTCACAGGTTGAGTGTCATTTCTGACTGTCGCTTTCTCCAGTTTCCAGTCAATGCATTTCTTGGTGAGGAGCTAGATCATATCATCCTTGAAGCATCTGAGAGTGGTCAAGAGTGGCTTCTGCAAAGCTTACACCAAGTGCTAATTTAAAAAACAGATTTCGGCTACACCAGCTCCTTCCTTCACACAACCTCACTACTTTAAACTCCCGAAATTTCACTCGACCGAGATCTCCTTCTCAGTCAGATACCAACTGGTATGTGATAGAGACAAACAGAGGCCAACATACATCTCATGCCCAATTAACAACACACCGGCTCAGATGTGGCTTCGATCGAGCAAATCACTTATAATAGTAGCAACTCTGGATGGACAAACAAATATTAAAATAAAATATATTTTCCTATGCCCAAGAAGGGCCAAAGGCCCTTATGGGCTTTGATACCAAATTAAAAACAGAGGTGTGCACGCACATAACAAAATAATTTCTATTACACTATATCTAATCACACAAATACGTCACAATATTTATGGTGCTACTGAGATCCAAGCACTTCGAAATATGAATAGGGAGGTTGAGATATTCTCTCAACATCCACCTACAGATCTGCAACTAATTCTAATATGAGTATGGAAGAATTATCTTCCAATAATTCTAATAATAAAATTCTAAAAAGCAAATAAATATATACCTATATTTTATTTCTTATTCTAAGTTGATATATTTTATATTATTGAGTTTTTTTTAATTAATTCTAAATTAATATTCTACTTTCTATTTTAAGTAGTAATTTTATGTAAATATTTATAATTAACTAAGTCTAAATTAATGGATAAACTTGCAGAATCAATTTTAATATAAATTTATTGTCTACATAAAATAATATTTTATTTAAAATAAGATAAATATTATAAGTCAATGAAAGCCAAAAATTAAAATATTAGCATGATATATAATAATAAGAAGAATAAAAAGAGATGATTAATAATAAAATATAGAGAAAAAAAAATATAAGAATGAAAGAAAAGTTAGTAAATGTGAGAAAAATAAAAAATATAAAAATAAAGAAAATACAAAATAAATGTATAAAATGAGTTTTAAAATTTTTGGGAAAAGAATACAAAAACATGTAAAAAGTAAATTGGAAGAAAGTAAATGAAAAAGATTTATTTTTTATTTATGTTAATTTCCATACCTATAGAAGTGTATATATATTTTTCTATTCCATGTAAAATAATGCATCACTCCAAGGACCATTTTTAAAACATTGTTTACAAATAAAATATAAGCCAATACAAGATTTATCTCTTAAGCCTCAATATGAAAATGCAAACTATTTTTTAATTAAAACTTGGATCGAGTGATTTAAAGGTGAAATTTAAACTATATACTAAAGTCTATGTAACTTTGTTTAAGGAGCATGCATACTTTTTTTTCCTATTTGAAATCTATTTTTAATCTAAAATTCTGTAAATGGTATTTTTTAATTTATTTTAACCATTTTGAATAAAATGCATACTATTTTAGTTTTAAATTATTTATATGCATTGCACATTATATTCAAAAAATTATCTTTATTTCTTTAATGGACATGCATATTTTAGTTTTTTTAATACATTCCACTTAAATATTTAATATATATTTTAAATATGTATATTTAAAAAAATATAAATTTATGGAATATTTTATAAATCTATTAAAATAATTAGAAAATATAAAAAAAAAATTAGATAATTCTAATTTAATGTTTAGATAAGTAATGATGAAATTTCCATTAAATTTTTCTATAATAAAATTATCATTAAATTGTTCTAACTTAATGCTTCAATAAATAATGATGAAATTCTCATTATATGTGGAAAAATATTTATCAACTCTCCTAAATGCAAATTATGATGACGAAAGGTGCTTTCAAGTGGGACTCATCAATTCACCCTTTGCCTTCAAGTATCTTTTAGTATCACATTTTTGGTTTAAAATTAACTTTACATGTATGACATGACAAATAGTGAATTTTTAAGCAAATCATATGTTTTGAATATTTGCTTTTAATTATATAATACATGAGATGTTGTGTGTATTTTTTGTTAAGTTGTGTACTTAATTAAAAACATTTAAGGATTGAATTTGATATGGACTACATCAATTCGTATTCATAACTAGATTCTTTCCAATAATAATTTTTCTACAATTAACTTATAAATAATCAAATTTAAAATTAAATTTAAACTATGAATAATGGTAAGAACATTATTATTATTATTTTTATTATATTAAAATTTTTTATAGAGAACATACTCCATCTACATTTAAATCATCTTTTAGAGAAAGATAATTCATGTAAATGATTTTTCAAAAAAGAAAATTAAAAATTTGAAAAGTGCATAATAAATTAGAAGGATTTCGTGGATGAAGTATATTACATTTTGGAGTATATTGTTGTATTCAAATTTATGTTTTTATTATTTTCAATGTAAATTAAAGTCACCTCTTAGATAAAGATACTCGTAAAGTAAATTAAAGTACTTTATATTATCAAAATAATTGAAGGGATTTTTTGTTTTCTTTTGAGGATATAGGAGTATCATAGTCCAAAACTTCTATATTGATCCTAGAGTATAAAAACAAACAAATTAACTAGCTACATATTACAAAAATACAATCTATGTTGGGAAATCATCACAAAACATGGTAGAATTCTAAATAAACTAACAAGCACAAACATCATTCGGACTTAGAGGAAAAGACGGGCCACACTCAATCTAGGAGGTGGTGTCAAAATCACATTGAATGTGCTCTTCTACCTAGACCAACCTTGCTTCCAACTTAGCATCCTTTTGATGTCTTCCAAAGAATCAAACAAGTTATACCTTTAGACTTGTTTATCCTTCAATACCAATTTAAGTAGCCTCCTTATTTACCATTGTATAGCCACTAGGTTTAAATGCTTTTTCCATCCCTTTGTGACTAAGGTTTGAAACTCAATAAGAAACTTCTTAGAAAATCTCATAATAATCTCATAATAATATTTTTCCACCCCTAAATCTCCCCATCCCTCTTATAGTAAAAAGATCACTCACCATCTGATAAACATTTATGACATGCCCCTTACAAACTTATACAGTTATACACAGCATTAAATGCCCTTGTATAAATGTTATACACAGCATTAAATGTAAGCACAATACTTACATTACATTAATCACTATATATCATATTTATCTCACAACATCGGAGAAACATCAAATACTATATAAAAGCAATGCATTAAATACTATATAGATTGTACTATATAGCATTACATCAAAAGCAATGCATTAAATACTATATAGATTGTACTATATGCCATTACATCAATCAGTGGACGTATTGCAAACATCATATTTACCTCACTCGCACAATATAAATAACACCAGATATGTTAGACGAACAATATGCAGTTACAAGCAATGCAATATACGCCATTACATATAATTCACTGCTCCTATCAACGTATTGTAAACATCATATTTACTTCACTTACACAATATAAGTAACACCAGATATATTAGATGAACATTATGCAGTTACGAGCAATGCAATATACAACATTACATATAATCCTCTGCTCCTACGTGCACACTGTTTGCCAAACACATCATCTCTCTTACCACTCTCTCACACTTGGTCGTGTGCCTTGTTCTCTGTGATGGTTGATGAACGAGAAAAAAAAACATCTTCGTATCATTTAACACGGCGTTGTTTACTAGGTCATAAATCAATTTGGTTTGAGCTTTTATTGGGTTTGTTTTTTTTTTTTTTTTTTTTTAAATTGACCTTGTGAAAATAGATAGTTAAAATTTTGAAATTGTAAATCAGAATTCCAAAAATTTCTACCAAATATAATTAAAAATAATTACATTGTTTTAGTCTCTCTAAACTATGGATTACCAAACAATTAACCATTTTATATAACTATAGAACTTGAACATCAGTGCAATAATTGGATTTAAATTTAAAGTAAAAGTATTACACACAATCACATTTAATATCCTATAACCCAGAAAATAATGATCTCGTTTGGGGTTATTAGTAACTTGCGAGTTTTAGCCGTTCGTTTCCTTTATCATCGTATTCTCATCGCTGCGTACCACACCGAGGAATTTCCAGGCGGCCTTTGGGTGTCGATAGAGTCACTAGTCCTAACAATTCCATCTCTCAAAGTTTACTATTCAAGAGAATCTTGGTCGTCCGAAAGGGCGCAAATGAAATGGGACCCGAGGGTTTCAGCACCTTTAAAAAAAAAGACTACCCTTCATTTCATTGCAGCATATCCATTCATTTAGGCATATGCATTCAATTCCAGTTTTTGTTTTTGTTCTGTACTCAGTGATAAGTGGGTTTTTTCTGCAACTTGATCCCTCCGGATTTTCTTCTGCCGTTAGGTAAGCAACCACACAATTCCCCTTTTTCTCCTTTTTCTTTTCAGTTATGTACTTGGAAATTGAAATTACAATACATCTGATTAAATTTAAACTGATGGGTTAATTTCAATTTAAACGGATGGGTTAGATTTATGCAGAAATGAGCTCTGTGGTTGAATTTGTACCGTGGTGTATTGCGGTGATTTCGTGTTCAGTGGCGTAGGCTAGTGCAGGGGTGCACTTCTCTTGCTTGCCTAATACTATGCAAGTCACAACAACCATCAATTTATCAACAACAACACTACCCAACGGTAAGAAGCATAAAATTGACGAGAAATCTGATTATGGAACCTAATCAAAGGATGTTGAAAATGGGTATGTTTAGTTTAAAGAATTTGTAATGGAACATTAAATACAAGCACTTGAGTTATCTGGATTTTTATTAAAGCTATTATACTTTTCTAGTTATTTAGTTGGAATAGATCTGAACTGAGTTTTTGAAATAATATTGCAGCGGCTGGAATAGGTTTGAACTGAGTTTTTGAAACAATATTGCAGCAGCCATGGCAGGGGAGAGGCCAGCTGGTGGTGTCACAGTGGGTAAAAAAATTATCATCATCATGGGTGGATTCAGAGTACAAGGCTGTGAAGGTGAAGTTGCGTTTCGCTCGATGAAGGAAGACTGATGACGATCTGCAAAAGGACAAGAAATGTTAGTTTGATATGAGTGAGCAACCATATAATTCAAATATCAAGAGAAACACCACAAAATGGACCATGGAGAGGGTCGTGGCTAAAGGATTTGACTTTGTGAGAACATACACATTTAATGGTTTACGGAATGAAGTGCCATACGGGTAGAGAAGCAACAAGAATACCAGCGACCTGTTCATGGTGGAGGCTATCTCTGGGAGGCATGCTTTCCCTCAATATGCTTCTTCATTCTGGAAAAATGGAGTGTCAGGAAGGCTGCGTTGCACAAGAAATAAAAGGAACAATGTCTCAATAAATTCATAAGGTAAACAAGGACAACAGATAGCATGAACAATAGACTTCGCTCATGTGAAACTCAAACTACCCATTGACCAGGCAAGGCTTATGTCCCAGGCTGTCTAGCCATAAATACTGGGGACATTTATGCTCACTCTAGGATTAAAGCAGGTACATCATCCAGCTGTGGGCATACTATGGGCATACACTGCCCCCGTATTTATGGTTGGATAGTCTGGGAAATAAGCTTTGCCCACTCACCATCTTAAAAGTACTAGTTATATATATATATATATATATATATATATATATATATATATATAGTGTTTTAAGAAAGGCATCACACCATACTTAAGATTCATCAATTAAATTTCACCATGACTTTTCTCTAGCCATAGGAACAAGGTTTTAAAATCATGCAATTTGTTAGTTCCACTCCCATGTCTTCTATTAGTTTAGAAAATTTAGTTGTACAACATGATCAATCATAGTCATCATCACAAGTCACACTATTCAATGTTCTTCTCTAAGGTCTACATGTATAGCATAAACCCTAGCATCACATGAGGCAACATAAAATTCACACAAAAGAAACCTCTCCATGAAATATAAAATATATCTCTCTCCCATTTTCTTATTCTATGGTTTCCTCATGCACTCTGTGTCATACTACTAAGGTTTCCTCATGAACCTAAAGTCTTTCTCCTTACCAGAATTCTCTAAGACAATACAATGAATAGAGTACAATGATAACAAAATATAAAACAACTCTATCCTCTCTTATATATATAATAGACGAGGGAGGATAACGTAATAAAGACATAGCTAAATATACAATTCAAACACCCTCTAAGCATGATCCTCCTTGGGGTCATCATCCCTCCTCTAAGATGGTGCTTTCACTAACAAGTTGTTGGTTATAATATTTCTCTTCCATATTTTACTATCCAAGTGTCCTCATGCAAGATGATTATCCTATAACTATGTGTTACATGTTCCTAATGGTATTTTCATTGGATTAATAGATTTAGAACCACACTTGAGCACATAAAAACGGCCCCCATTGTATTGGGTAGCTAAATTATTTTTCTATATGCTTATCTTTTCACATTGCATTACCATTCTTATCGTAAAAATATATTCTCATGAACTAGCTATATTTGTCAACAAGTACTCAAATGCATGTAAGAGAAATCCTTGGGGTTAGATATGGGGAGTATTACACTTTTCAACCCTCCCCTCTAATAGTGGATTATTATTATTGTTTCTCAAATATTATCATTAATGTACCACCATAAATCACTTAATAAGAAGTTGTAAAATATTACAACATTGCATGTCATTGAAAGAATGATCATGTTGTTGTTATTTTATGTGTAATAAACTTCCCACCTTTGTTTGTGATATTTATACCATATAATATTTTTGTGTGGGTACTCACAGATTCTTACCCATTCAAGGTGTCTTCTACAATCCATCCTATGTCATATTAATGAATAACCAATGTAATGATTATACCATATTAGTCAACTACCTCCTCTCTCTCTCTCTCTCTCTCTCTCCCCCCTCTGTCTTTTTCTCTACCTCCCTCCCTCTCTCTCACTCCCTCACTATCACTAAGCCTCTCTCCCCCATTACTCTCTCTCTTTATATCTTTTCCTCTCCCTCTCTATCTATTTCTCTATTCCTCCCTTTCTCTTCCCCACTAACTCTATCTCTTTGTACCTTCCTATCTTCTTATCTATCTCTATGTCTCACCACCTCCCCCCCCCTCTCTTTCTCTCCATATTTACCTATATTTATATCCATATCTACCTGTCTCTCTCTATCCCTCCATATTCCTCTCACTATATATATATATATATATATATATATATATATATCTCCCCCTCACCCCATTATCTCCCTCAAAATCCTACCTCTCTCTCTCTCTCTCTCTCCTTAATTCCCTTGCTCTTTCTCTCCTTATATCTACCTTATCACTCTCATTGTGTCTCTAAAATTGTCTCTCTATCTCCTTCCCTCTCGTTCTCTCTTATTCAATCTATACCATTCTCTCCCCATCCAACTTTGTCTTTATCTCCTCCCCTCCCTCCTTATTTCTCTTCACCCCTCTCTCTCACCATATATCTCTCTCTCTCTCTCTCTCACACACTCTCCCTATTGAAAAGTCAACAATAAATGTGTGTCTAATTTAATTTTTCCTTAATTAAATTGGACAGCAAAATGTAATATTATCTCATAATCACTTGAAATAGTTAATTACTGAGTGTGATAAACTCAGTTAGCTCATGAATTTCGAGCTGAGGGTGGTTGGTGGGGCATATGGAGTGATTCTATTAGTTATGGAGTTTGAGTTTCACTTAGTGCATTATTTTAATGCATGAGAAATCAGTTAACTTAATTAATTGAGTTAAAGTCAGTTGAACTAGTTGTAACTGTTTATTGCACTAGTGAGAGATCAAGTAAATGAAATCAAACTTAATTCACATGTAGTGATTTTCCATGCAACCGATGATTTAATATCAATATCTGCATGCATGTCAGTTCGAGTGGAGACCCAGTTGAGACAAAGGTTAGAGGGATGTTAACTATTAGTTGTATCACTAGTAGGTTGCCCACATGCAATACGACAACCATAGGATTTCCCATGAACATTGCGTATCTAGGAAGGATGAAATTCCTAAAGAATAGGGATTTCATTCCACATGAATTGTGCAGGCAAGGAAGGTTGAGCAGAGGCTGAAAATTGGCTAAGTGTGCATCGATTTTTTCCGGATTAGTGTGAGATAGTTGTGAGAGTGTAGGAGACTCTTGTGAGAAGAGTGCATTGTAAATGTTTCATGATTCCTTAGTGAATATACAATAGAAGATATAGGGGTTTTGAGAAGAAGGCTTTCCCCAAGAAAATATCTGTGTTGTGGCTTGACTTACTTCTCTCTTTACTTGTTGTGATTGGCGACCGTGTTTATTTTCTGCAATTGATTTGTAGAAGGATTCAGTATCTTGCCTTAATAGATCACATGATCGGATTGAATCCATTGATATACATATTGTTTGTATAATTTCTACATGGTATCGGAGCACAGGAAATCACTATAGTGGTGAAGAAATTGAGTTTGTGACTAAATATAATTCGAATATGCAAATGTATTCTTGGTGCGACAGGCAGATTAGTATCAAGATGGATTTCAATGGCTTGATCTCGGAGTATGCACTCGAGGGAAGTTCCAATTATATTGCGTGGAAAGACATGATGGAGGCAGTACTGGAGGACAACGGGTTGCAAGAATTCATTGATAATTTCATTCCAAAACCCACATCAACAGATGCCGGTCTTTTTTATGCTTAGAAAAAGAAGGTTGCAAAGGTGAGGAGGATCTTATTGGAGGGAGTACGAGACCACATTGTATTGAGTCTCCATGGAAAAGCGACTCCATATGTAATGTGGAAGGCTTGAAAGATCTGTTTCAGAGCAGCAATGACCATAGAAAACTGGCACTGAAAGACAATCAAAAAGAAAAAAGGCGACACTATTCCGAAATATTTAACTAATTTTGTCCAATGTCATGATGAGCTTGGGAGCACCATAATTACTGTCGCGGATGATGACTCGGTGAGGCTAGATCTTCTAGGCCTTCACAAGAGTATGCATATTTATTAGGACTCTGTCAATGGGAGGGAGAAGCTGCCAGGTTGGGAACAACTTTGGTTGGATTTGGTGCAAGAAGAATTCAGGCGGAATACCAGGGATGGATCTTCATCTAAGATAGATGATGAAGAAAATTGTGCCTTTGCTGGTAAGGTGAAGAAGGGGAAGGGAAATAAATCCTATTCCAAATCTGAGTCTAGAAAAGAAGGCAAGAAGTGTGACATGTCCAGAGTGAAATTTTTTCACTGTCACGAGCATGGACATTATGCCAGTAATTGTCCACAAAAGAAGAAGAACAATAAGGCTTAAGGATTTGCAGTGGATGAGGCTTTGGCCTAGAAATTTGAGTTGGAATTCTCGCTCATCGCATGCAAGGTGTTAAGTGCGATGGGTTTAGTATGGTACTTGGATAGTGGTTCATATTTCCACATGATGAGAGACAAAGAACTTTTTAGTAGCTTGGAGGAGAAGGACCTCCAGATGCATATCAAAATGGGTGATGACGGGAGGTACAATGCTACCAGGATTGGTACAGTTACCTTCCAGAGTCAGCTAGGTAAACCCTTCTTATTAAAATATGTAATGCATGTACTAGGCTTGAAAAATAACTTAGTTTCAGTCGCAATGTTGGAGGATAGAGGTTATGATGTGGTTTTCAGTGAAGGGAAAGATTTCCTTCGACACAAAGCCACAGGACAAGCCAAGAATATTGGGATTTGTGTGAAGAATCTCTAAAAACTTTATGTAGATGGATACGCATCATTGATGGGTAAGGCATATAAAGTGGTGAGTGGGATAAGGGTGATTAATGGCACAGGAGATTGGGCCATCTACACCACGGAGCCTTGAAGGTCATGCAACATATTTCTATGGGGCTTTCCAAAGGGTACTCATGCGTAGATAGACACATGCAAGGGATGTACCATGGGGAATTATACAAAGGCCACTTTTCATGAGAAGGAGAACCGAGCTTCGAGAATCCTTGAGAGATTTCACTCAGACCTGTGTGGACCATTCTCTATAGGTTCGAAAATAATTATAGGTATTATGTGATCTTTGTTGATGATTTTTCTAGAAAGTGTTGGATCTACTTCTTGTAGAAGAAAGATCAGACATTCTCAAAATTTTGTGAGTTCAAAGCACTGGTGGAGAAAGACACGAGGAAGCATGTGAAGGCTCTTAGGAGCGACAATGGTGGTGATTACATCTCCAATGAATTCAAGAACTTCTATAGAAAAGAAGGAATTCAGAGAGAGTTGATTGTGCCTCATAACCCACAACAGAATGGGGTCGTAGAAAGAAAGAATAGAACAATTATGGGTGTGGTACCAACGATGTTGCATGATCAGGGCCTACCATTTGATTTGTAGGCGAAATCATGCAACACAATGGTATTTGTGAAAAACCGTAGTTCTCATCGAATACTTGGCATGAGTACACCAGACGAGGATTTTTCTGGTAAGAAACCTGATGTTTCATATCTGTCTATTTCCATGTGACTAAATATTCCAAGAAGGAGCTCAAACCAACAGTTGAGATTGGGATATTTTTGGGGTACACTAATACTCCCCACAACTATCGGGTGTATTTTAAAAATAGCAGGATGACTGTTGTGAGACGAGATATAAAATTTGATGAGGAGAAAGCCATGTGATTATCCCTTGAGAGGGAGCTTGATTTGCATGAAAAGGAGGAACTCTTGGTTCCAAAGAATGAACCTCAAGATCTAAAGCATCCACATGCGGAGGATCATGGAGTGGAAAAAACACTCATGCAGAGCCATCCAATAGAAATGGTAAAAGGTGCACCACAAAAGCTGATAGATTGAGACTTGATGTGGCAGAACATGTAGGAGCACCTACTTCACTGCACACATAGAGATAGTGTCTAGACATGTTTACTGGATACATGGCTCTTATGAGCAAGTGTATTGTGACAGAGCCATACTCCTTTGAGGAAGCAGTGCATCAACCAATTTCGGTTGATTCCATGGTTGAGGAGTATGACTCCATCGTCAAGAACAATGCATGGGAAGTTGTCCTAAGACCGATCAGAAAATCAGTTGTTGGATCTAGATGGATCTATATGGTGAAGCAGGTGGCAGATGGGAGTCTGGAGAATTACAAGGATAAATTTGTAGCCCAGGGATTCTCACAAGTTAAGGGGATTGAATATGAGGATACTTTAACACTGGTTGCGAGGTACTCATTGATTAGATCTATCCTTGCACTCTCAGCGCATATGAGATGGCAGATACATCAGATGGATGTGAAAACGGTATTTCTCAATGGAGTTATTGAGGAAGAAGGATACATAGAGCAGCTAGAAGGTTTTGAGATCATTGACAGTAAGTCACATGTGTGCCTACTAAAGAGAGCATTTTATGGGCTGAAGAAAACACCTCGTGCTTGGTACACTAGAATTGACAACTATTTCACTGGGTTGGGATTCACCAAAAGTGAAGTGGATGTGAACCTGTACTAGATTGTGGTTGATGGTAAGCTCTTGATTATCATACTTTATGTTGATGATCTAATTTTGAAAGGTGATGAGCAGCTCATATTTCTTGCAAGGAGGATGTTGCAAGAGATTTTTGGATGAAGGACATGGGAATCCTTCACTACTTCCTTGGTTTGGAAATATGGCAGCGGGATGGTGAGCTATTTGTTTCTCAAGCCAAGTATGCCAAAGAGATTTTGAGTAAGTTTCACATGGAGAGCTGTAAACCCATGGAGACTTCTCTTCCAGGAAACTGGAGGAAGGATGGTGCTACTTTAGGTGAGGTAGTGGATGCTACTATTTACAGGCAGCTACTGGGTTCACTGATGTACTTGGTGAACACTAGACCAGACATTTTCTACGCAATCAACCAACTTATTCAAGCTATGGTTAAGTTGACCAAGCTCTTTTGGAAGGGAGTGAATCATGTCTTGAGATATGGATTATGGTATAGACAGACAGAGGGAGTGAACCTTCAAGGCTTCACCGATGTAGATTGGGTGGGCAGTCCATCAAACAGAAAGATCACATCAGGAGGGATCTTCTGCATGGGATTGATAGCAAGTTCTTGGTACAGTAGGAAGCACCGATCTGTGGCACCCAGTTTAGCTGAGGCAAATTACATGGCAACTAGTCATGCTGCATGTGAGGCCATCTGGATGAGCAAGATTCTGGTTGGTTTGTTTGGTTCTCAGATGGATCCAATGGTGATACATTGTGATAAGCAGAGTTGCATTAAACTCTCGGTTAATCTAGTATTCCATGATAGGTCCAAGCATATAGAAATTCGCTACCACCATCTCAGATATTGTGTTCAGAGGTGCATTATGTTACTTCAGTACATTCCCACAGAATATCAGGATGCAGATATTCTGACGAAGGCACTTGCCAGGAGAAAATTTGAATACCATAGACGCAAGATCGGGGTGGCAGAGAATCCCTTTCTTGTTGAGAGGGAGTGTTGAAAATTCAACAAGAATTGTGTGTCGAATTTAATTTTCCCTTAATTAAATTGGACAATAAAATGTAATATTATCTCATAATCACTTGTAATATTTAACAGAGTGTGATAAACTCAGTTAGCTCATGAATTTCGAGTTGAGGGTGGTTGGTGATGCATTCAAAGTGATTCTATTAGTTATGGAGTTCGATTTGCAGTTAGTGAATTAGTTTAATGCATGAGAAATGAGTTAAATCAATTAATTGAGTTAAAGTCAGTTGAACTAGTTGTAACTGTTTATTTCACTACTCATAGATAAAGTGAATTAAATCAGATTTAATTCACATGCAGTGATATTCCATGCAACTAATGATTTACTATTAAAAGCTGCATGCATGTCAGTTCGAGTGGAGACCCAGTTGAGACAAAGGTTAAAGGGATGTTAACTATTAGTTGTATCATTAGTAGGCTTCCCGCATGTAGTACGACAACCATAGGATTTCCCATGAGCATTGCACAGTTAAGGAAGGTATAAATTCCTAAAGAATAGGTATTGCATTCCACATGAATTGTGAAAGGCATGCAGGCTGAGAAGAGGTTGTAATTTGGCTAAGTGTTGGTCAATTTTATCCAAATTAGTGTGAGACAGTTGTGAGAGTGCATGAGACTCTTGTGAGAAGAGTGCATTGTAATTGTTTCATGATTCCCTAGTGAATATACAATAGAATATAGAGTGGTTTTGAGCAGCAACCTTTTCCCGGGAAAATGTCTGTGTTGTGGTTTGATTTACTTCTTTCTTTACTTGTTGTGATTGGCGGTCGTGTTTATTTTCCGCAATTAATTTGTAGAAGGATTAAGTATCTTTCTTTAGTAGATCGCATGATCGGATTGAATCCATTGATATACATATTATTTATATAATTTCTACACTCCCTCCCTTCCTCTCTCCCTCACTCTACCTCCCTCTCTCTATCCTCTCTCCCTCACTCTCTCTATACATATTTTGTAATCACTCTCTCTATATACATCTCTCACCTTCTCTATTTATCTCCAAAAAACTCCATATCTATCTACCTCCATATTTTTATTTGTGTCTCTCTCTTCTCCTCTATTTCTCTCTCTCCATCTCCCATACCCAAATTTTTATATACCTTCCTCCTCCTCTTCCTCTCTTTCTCTCTCTCTCTCTCTCTCTCTTCCCCATCACACTTTCTATCTATCGATCTCTCTATTTCCCTATCTTTCCTTCTCTCTTCCCTCTCCATTTATCTCTTTCTTCATCCCCTTATCTCTCTCTCTCTATAACACACACACATTCTCTCTCCCATCCAACTTTGACTCTATATTTCTCCCTATCCCCCCTGACTCCATTTTTTATTTCTTGTTACTTCCCTCCTCCCTCAATGTGTTCTTCACAAAAACCTATATCTCTCTCTCTCTCTCTACCCTCCAACAATATCTCTATCTCCCTCCCTTTTTCCTTCTTTATCTCTCCCTCCCTCATTTTATCCCCCTCACCCCCTCCCCCTATCTCATTCTCCTCCCCCCGCATAATCCTCTATCTCTCACTTTTCCTCTCTATTCCCCTTCCATTCTCTCCCTATCTCTCTCTTCCTCCCCACTCTCCCTCTCTCTCTACCCCCATTTTGTTTCTATATATATCTCCCTCCCTCTCTCCTTCTCCATCTATTTTTGTCACCCCCCCCCTCCCCGTCTCGCTATTTCCCTAACCCCGCTTCTCTCTTCCCTTCTCTCCCCTTATCTAACTCATATATCCCTTACTCCCTCTCTTTCTCCATATCTTCCCCCTCCTCTTTCTCAATATTCCTCTCGTTTCCCCTTCCACACTCTCTATCTATCCCTATCTCCTTATCTCTCACTCTCTAGCTCTACCTCTCTCTCTCTCTCTCTCTCTCTCTCTCTCTCTCTCTTCTTCCTTCTCTATCTCTCTCTTCTTCGACTCTCTCCCTATATCTCTCTCTACCCTCTCTAAATAGACCTCCTCCCTCCCGATATTTATCTCCCCCATCTCTCCATCTCTCTATTTCCATTTACATATTTTTTGGTCTCTCCCTCATTCCATCGCTCTCTCTCCCTCTCTTACCTATTT
Source organism: Pinus albicaulis (assembly GCA_034641835.2). Lineage (NCBI taxonomy): Eukaryota > Viridiplantae > Streptophyta > Pinopsida > Pinales > Pinaceae > Pinus > Pinus albicaulis. Next base: position 255,806,499 of record CM076581.1, read on the forward strand.
CTCTCTCTCTCTCTCTCACACACACACCAAAAAAAAAAAAAAAACTTTCTGTGTATCTCTCTCTCTTCTTCCCTCTGTCTTCTGTCCTCTTTCCCCTTCACTTTTATTCTCTCCATCTCTCTTTTCTTCCCTCTCTCTCTCCCATCCATCTTTATATTTATCTCCCTCCCTCTCTCTCCCTCTCCCCCACTATCTCTATCCCTCTATATATCTCTCTTCCTCCCTCTCTCCTCCCTCTAGCTCTATCTCTTTTCCCCTCCTTGTCCTCTTATCATTTTCTCTATCTCACCCCCCCTCTCTCTCCGTCTCTATTTCTATCTCACCCCAAGCCTTTTCTCTCTCTTCCCCTTCCTTATCTCTCCATATCTATCTATATATATCATTCCATATTACTCTCCCTCTCAATATCATCCTCCTCCCATTATTTATTCCCTCTCTCACTTCTCCAATTATATCTTTATCTCCATCCCTCACTAACTACCACCCTCCTCCCTCTCCCAAGTTTCCCTTCTTTATCTATACCTCCATAATTCCCTTCATCCTCCCTTCACAACAACCCCCTTTCAATTTCTCTCTCAGTATATCCTCACCCCATATTATCTCCTTCCCTCACTCGATCCTCCTCTCTTTCTATCTCCTCCATCCATCTCTTATCTCCCCTTCACACACTCTCTCTATATCTTCTCCCATCATACACACTCTCTCTCCACTTATCTCTCTCTATATATATAAATACATATTTCACCTTCTCTTTCTTTCCATATATCTCCCCCAAACTCTATCTATATCTCCCTCTCTCTCTCTCTCTTTGTTTTTCTCTCTTCTCCCCTATTTCTCTCCCTCTATCTCTAGCCTCCATATTGTATCTATCTCAATCATTCTCTCCTTCTCTCTCTCCTCCTCATTCTCTCTCCCATCTCCATCACTCTCTCTCTATATTTCTCTTCTTCTATCTCTCTTCCCCTTTCATCTCTTTCTCTATCTCTCTTTCTCATTTTATCTCTCCCCCCTCATTCCCTCTCTCTTTCTCCCCCCCCTCTCTCTCTCCTTCCTCTCTAACTTTTTTTATATCCCCCTCCCTCTCTCATTCTTCCACCCTCCCTTACTCCCTCTTCATCTACCTTATCCTCTCCCCTCCTTCCTCCTCCTTCCCCTACTTCTCTATCTCTCCTTCCCTTTCTCAGTCTGTGCTTAAAAAAAACCCCCCCCCCCCCCCCCCCTTCTCTCTCTCCAAATATATATCTATATACCTCCTTTTATCCTTCTCTATCTCTTCCTCTCTTACTCTCTCTTCCTCACTCCATCCACCTCCCTCATTCTCTCTCCCATCCCCCTTTGTGTCATCTCTCTATCTCTCACTCTTCCACTCTCCCCCCCCCCCCCAACTCTCACTCACATACTTTCTCTCATCTGCCTCGCTCCTCCTTCTCCATTTCTCTCTCTCTCTCTCTTTCTCTCTCTCAATCCCTCCTTTATAATGAACTACTTGAACTTTTTCTCTCTCTTCCTCTGTCAACAAAAATTATATCCCTCTGCCTCCTTTCCCGACCCTCCTGATCACTAAACCCACCTCAACGATTTCCCACAAACTCATTCTTCTCTCTCTCTCTCTCTCCCTCTCATTTCACATTTGTTAAAGTTTATATCTAGAATAATGTATTAAATGTCATATCACTAGAAATGTGCATGCATTTTTGGCACTAGGAATGCACATGTGTTGTTGGTGCTAAAAACAGACACACATTTTTAGTGCTAGGAACATACATACACTTTTTTGAATTTGAAATTTCATGGTGGGAATCTTATGTGCATGATGACTTGGTTTCTTCAGATATATGTTAGGGATCATGAACATGGTGGTTTGGGCTGCAAATATATGGAAATATCAAATTTTGAGAGATATATATATATATATATATATATATATATATATATATATATATATATATATATATATATATATATATATATATATATATATATATATATATATATATATATTTCACATTATTTTTATATAATATAGACAAATTTGTTATCCATGAAACCATATACACATATAGAGTCGAGGACTTAACCATTTGGAAAGAAAATTATGCGATGCATTATAGAACATTAAGACATACAACCTAAAAAAATAAGGAATTTTTTATAATTTAAGACCCTTTCAATGGTCATTCAGAAACTACTGCATTATTTAAACTCAACTAGTTAGTGGTAAGCCATAAACCACTAAATTCCATGGAACATGGTTAGTGGTCAACTAGAAAAACCACCACCTAAAGAATCCGAACCCCTAGTTTGGATCCTTTCCTCAATGAACTATTGCAAAAATTCTCAACTTATAGATGACATGGGGGATTATAGGATATCATGTTTCAAGTCTTCGAGTATTATCAATTAAATTTCAATCAACATTCAGTAAGTAATTGGGAATTCCAGCATAGCAGTTGATCTCCTCAATAATCATTTCAATTGTTAGATGAAAATTTTTATACAGAGAAGTTGAACACTTCGGGATACTTAGATATTGGTGTTTTTGAGGCAAATCTCCAACAAATCTTAGTTCAACAATTTCAAATTGAAGATAAGAAAAGTTCTTGGTATAGGTGAATTGTAATTATTGGTGGGGGATCTTAGACTATGAGTCCCTATGCAATCACAAAGTCTGAGACCAGAAGTTGTAATCCTTATCTTGATGAGGTCTTATAATGATCCACTCATGATTTTTGAGTGAGATCTAGAAGATATAGAAGGTCAATTGATGTATTATAAATTCACATCTTGAGAGAAATACAATACAATGCAAAATAATTTAGTCTTTTCCTCCAATTTTCTTGTCTTGCGTCTTCTTACCAAATCTTAGCAAGTTGCACTAACTGAAGCCCTTGTAATTTCAAGGATATAATTATTTTCATATATAATTAAGATAGTAAATTTTGGAAAAATAGTTGTGAAAAAAAACAAGTTATTCTCTACAACTCCACACATTTTTATCTCAAGATTCCATCATTTAGATATTCAAATATCTCACTAAAAAAACATATTTTGCATGAAAAATAACATGCCAATTTAGGAAAACACAAAATTCACATATTTAAACACAACTCACTGAAATTCCATGAGAAATTGGCATTAACTTCCACCCACCCTTAATTAATCTTAATCAACCTTAAAACTTAATCATAACATTACATTATGATTTAGCTATCACAATCACTACAAATACAATGTTATTTATCTCATGTATAAACCACATATACAATGTTATTTCAATAAGACCTTCAGAGACATATTAGTCAATAAAATGGTTTATAGAATTAATTTAAAATTTTTGAAAACTAAATTATTTCATTTTTCCTTATTCGACATTGGATAATAGTAAAATATATAAAATCAATAGTAAAATATATAAAATCAAAAGCTGACTAATTGATGGTCAAATAAATTGTCCGTTCGTTATAATAAGCTAATTTAAATATATATTATATATAACAATATTGAACATGAATTTAACAAGAAGCGCACTTGACTCTACCAAGCCAATTAAAACCTATTTTATATATAAAAAAATTAAACATGAATCCAACGCCAAGGCCACTTGGATTCAACTTACACACAACCACATATTCCAATCACAAACAAAACTAGTATGTGAACAAAAACCCACATGCTAAACAAAAACACACATGCCTACCAAAGTGCCTTATGAAAAATATCTTGTACAGATGAGCTCAAGACCAAGCCTTACCTAGATAATTAAATTTCTTATCTATGCAAACATTTTCACCTAAGATTTAGGTTGTAAATAAAATCTTACCAAGAATTACTCTTTTCCAAAATTTAAATTTATTCAAATAGTTCTCCGTAATATGTAATAATATATTACTCCAAGAAAATATGAATCCTAGTAAAGTCCACCCTTACCTATAATTAATAAATTTAAATATAAATACTAGGTGTTATAGAATTTAGTTGAGGGCATACTATTTTTTTTATCTTTAATTAACATATTTTAACTAAAATTTGTTACTTTATCTTATTTGAAATAATTTGGGATTTCCAGAAGTCCATTACATATTAGACATCAAAGCTAAAGTATTGACCTTAATTCCTCTTAGGCCTTGATATTGCAAGGCTTTCAAGTTACAAATGAGTTTTAAAATCATTTGATTTTGATTAGTATTCAATAGCTTGACATTTTCTACTAGGGATGTGTCAAACCTTTTCCACTATTCAAACTAGCTAAGAACGGATGGTTGAACTATACATCTTAATTTTTCAAAAATTACATTCAATAGTGAAAATAGTATTTTCTCATGTTCATATATTTTTTATGACTTTAATGACTTAGTTTTCATTTAAATCCAATGTATTTCCTTCTTGCATTTTGGTTCGTAAGACCATTTAAAAGAGTTGATCCATAATCATTCTTAGCTAGAGATCACTTGCTTGGCTATCATATTTCTTTAAGTGACCCATTATTTTCATTTTCCCATTTAATCCATAGAATTTAATGACTTGGTTTTCATTTTAAATCCAATGTATTTCCTTCTTGCATTTTGGTCGTTTAAAAGAGTTGATCCATAATCATTCTTAGCTAGAAATCACTTGCTTGGCTATCATATTTCTTTAAGTGACCCATTATTGTCATTTTCCCATTTAATCCATATTTATAGATGCTTAAGGACGTTAAGGTTTATAAAACTCTTCCCTTCCAACTCTCTCTCACACACACACACACATATATTAATATGTGTTTACTTGCAACAACCCTATCGAAAAAAGGGTAACAAAAAGCTATAACATCAGAAATTATCTATTCATATTTTTCATCAAGATTCAACATACCACCATGTACATGAACAACCAATTTTATAATTCAATAGATAGAAAGTTATATACATAACCACAAGCAACTTTTCCATAACATCAATTAAACACCACATTGCAATTTAAAATATGAAAATATTTATATAAAATTACCTACTACTAAAAACCAATCTAAGAAGGATCATTTTCCGCCTAATTATAAGATAGGCTACACCCTACTTTTTATAGCTCATGATATCTAAAGAAAAATATAGAAATCCTTTTGTTATTATGCAGTACCTTGGTGATTACTTTTCCCATAACTTATGATATTGAGTAACACAGATCAATTCAAATTCATGACCCAAATTACTCAATTAATTTCCATGAATCTTCATTGATGATATTGAGTATTTGACATATAAATTTATTTTCAAAAAATTCAAACCACACTAACTTGATTCTTTTTTAATCCCCATTAAGTATTTGACATACAAATTTGTTTTCAATTTTTTTTTTTTGGGTAAATTTGAGCACCCTAAAACTTAATATAATCATTAAATACAACATAACCAACTTTCCACTCCTGAAAAACAATTTGTACTCACAAATTTGCCACCCATAACAGTGATGAGCTTGTACTATCTCTAAATATGATCTCTTATGCGCTAATAATTATTTCACACACCTTTTCTTTCCTGAATCTCTGTAATTGGGTAGAAGTCAAATCAATAAGACTTCAAATGATATCCACAACCATCATCCTTGATACTATGTATGTGCCAAAATAACTTTTCAATTGCATGATAGTCAAATTCTTGTGACTTCACACAGTATCCACCACCCAGAGTACTCCGTGCACATGCCTAGTTGATTTCTTTAAAATTTTGCCACGAAAAATGTAATCCCAGGTTCTCTTCCCGCGTTTATAGATTGTTGGATGATCATGACATCACATTGTTCTTTTCTTCTTCTTCAATTTTGCAGGGAAAATTAAAATAAATTTGGTCTACACAGAGTCTAGATCTTCGAATTCGTAGAAACTTCAGGTTTATTTTTCTAACATAACTGTGACTGAATGAAGATGACTAGCCCTTCCAGGAAGAATTTCTCATTAAATATAAATGTATTCTTATATAATATAATTGAATAGAAGGTTTAGACACTATTATTTTTAGGTGTTATTTAATTATTTTAGGTTTGAGAGTTTTTTATTTGAATTTCGCTAAATAATTATTTTATTATATTGTATTTTCTTATTATCTAAAATCCTTTTACATATAAATAAATTCAACTATATTGGTTTAAATACATCATTAATGTATTATGATATAATTGAATAGAAAGTTCTGACGTTAGATATTAATATTTTTAGATGTTATTTAGATATTTTAAATTTTGGAGTGTTTTAATTGAATTTGGGTAACAACTTTTAATAATATTGTATTTTCTGATTTTAAATTTTTAAATAAATTCAAACCTCAAGTTTTCAGATTCTACAAACTTTAGAGGTAAAATTTTATGGTTTTAACAATTTTATGAAAATTTAAACTAAATTAACAAAAAATATCTAAAAATAATAGAAGAAAATATTGAATTTTGACTCTGCTAATAATAAAAGTAATATAGGCTACAAAGTTATTTAGATGACAGATTTCTTGTTAGAATTGGATAAAACAAAATCAAAAAATCAAAATGTAGGAGTGTTTGGATAGGTTTTCTTCTTTTCTTTAAATGGTAGAAATAAATTCAGTACCATGAAGAACTCCCAAAACATCCAAAATACTGAAATTTGATAATTATAACCCAAATTTTCAAAAATTTCTACCAAATTTTATTTTAATCTTACTAAAATTTCCATTATTTCCCTCACTAATTTGTAATTTATGTAATTTCACTATTAGTTCAATACAGTTATCTCACTTATAAGTCCGTGCACAATTAGTGAGATACCACTTTATTAGTGAATTGCAAATATCATATCGACGTCACACGGCATGACAAATGGCAGATATAGTTCGTGCTCACTGTGAGGATTGATCAACCACAAAATTACAAAAAGAAAAGGTGGGAACATCTTCACATGTTGTGTTCTCATATTCTTCTGCATTATAGGAGAATATATTTATACTAAATGTATTGATATCCTTTTTCATTAAGATTTCAGTGAGGTATTTATATTCAAAAACACTCAAAGAGTTGTTTGTCTCTAGTCTTTTGTCTTTTTTATCAAAGTAATTTTAAAGAAAATTGGAAAGGTTGGATGATTCTAGAAAATAGACTGTGTTATATAAATTATTATATTAAAATAATAAAAAAATTATATTAAATATTTATTAGTATTATTATTTTTTTTAATGAATATAAATTTAAAAAATACAAAATAATAATACTAATAGTTAATTAAATTGTTTTTTTAATAAATTTTAATTTTAATTTAATTTATGAAATAGTAACCCATTATAAAAAAAAATTATTCAAATCATTATCTAATCATTTCATCAATCATAGTATCTTTTCTAGTGCTCAATTTTTCTTTACCTTCTAGTAATATGTTGGGAAGAAAAATATTTGGTTCTAGAATTATCAAAAAAACATTAATAAATAGTTTATTTTCTTATGCCTTTTCAATAATAAGTTTTTTGAAATTATGTGATGTTACCAACCATAAATATATTAAAAGTTCTTGTCATAATAGTCATATAAATCATAATTATCAAGTAGAAACATAGCCATAACATAAGAGCTTGTCTTTTTTCTTCTCTACACTAACACTATCTAATCATAATGGTAGAATACATGGAAAAGACACTTGGAGACATTTTATTGTATATGTTTTCTTTTCCTTTTTAGGATATGACACTTGTACATGTATTCCATGGGAAATAGACAATCACATCATATATATATATATAAAATAATCAATCTTCCAAAAAGTAGGCTAATAACCTAACACAATATAATAAGATTAGGGAGTTGGCATTACATACACCACTCGTTTGGAAAACTTTGTCCCATGTTTAGAGTTGAGATGTACGAACATTCAAGGAGTAATATTATAATCAAACATAATAAAATAGGGAGAAAAATGTAGTAACCAAAATTAAGTAAAATCATATGAAGAAATAACTTCCCACCAAGAGTTCTCAACTAATCTATACCCACCTATCCTCCTAACATACTTTTTCTCATCTATCCATTGTTGCTATATACTATGGTGTTGGATATACTGATATAACCACTAATAGAACCAAAATAGCAGAAATGTTGACTATATTGACTAACTTCCCCAACAGGAAATTAATAGTCATGATCACACATCTAGGGGAGTGCAACACCCCAACCCACATTTACCTGCTTTTACAACCTCTCCAGGAACACCACCTAGATTTCAAGCAACATCTACTAATCAAATTTTCATGGACCAAAACAACCTTCTTGACTCACTCCATAGCCCAAGCGCATGCATGCCAAGCCTTCAATGCAAGAAAAAGTCTCCAGTTGCACGCACAAGCCTTCTTCCATGCGGCTACAGCGGAAATTTCTCAATTAAGAGACTACCACCAAAAGCCCTATTCCCGATTTTTTGGGCTAGTCTTTAGGACAATTGCCAAGAACCTTCTAGAAATTTATCATTAACCTATAAGAGTCTTCATTCTCTATACTTGAATTTACTCCTGCTAAAAATTTTCCAATACATAATAGTCATTTAGAAAAACACTTGGTAAACATAACACCTATAGGTCATGAAGGCATATTTGTTCATCGTATCATTAGTTCCATCAGATAATCATCACGAAGGCTCACTTCCCTTCCAAGCTAGCTGCAACAAGATCCATTCAATGACTTATGAAATCATGAACAAGATCCATAATAAGAACACATCATATAACTATGCCTATAATCAACATTTAACCAAAATAAATTCATGACAAACCAGTCATAAAATCAACACAATAACCAATACATGTGAAATATCAATAAGAAATAACACATATTACTATATGCAAATGCCAACCAAGTCAGGGACTTCCACATACCACCCGACAATAGATTGGGATGAACAAGATCTCTCTTTCAGCTAACCACCCCTGTGCCATATTTCAAGCATGAATGTGGGATCACATGGGTTAAAAAAAAATAGAACCAACTAGGGTTTCCAGAGGCCAAACTACCTCAACCCTCAACCACAATGATTTCACCTAAATCAGTATAGAAAGCATTTTAACCAAACAATCTTGGATGCCTCCGAATTTCTTCACCATACCTAGAGGATTTTTCTTCTCTCCACTCATCTGCCAAGAGTTCGAGGAGAAATCCTATCTCCACCCTCGACCCTTGGGAATTTTTCCGATACCACCTCAACTAGGATCCAAAGTATACTGACCAAGGGTTAAATTTGATGGGTGCCCCTACCCATCAGAGATTTGTTTTGACGGTTTTATTTTTAAAATTCCCATTGTATGACTTACAATATTTATTTTTACCGGTTTCACTACAAATTATATTCACCAACCTAAATCCATCTTAACTCTATATCAAATCTCCCAACTATAAAGTAAGAACACTATAAATTCAGTTTCAAAGTGTTTGGTGGATTTTTTTCATGTGAGAACGATGCTCGGAGCACCGTTGTCATGACTCATAAATATACTCAAGCTGATTAAACCATTGCCGAGCTTGATGACCGCTTTGGTTCTCGACCTATTGGATGAAAATAACTATGTTATTTCGTATATGTTTGTCATATATACGTGACATTTACGTCTGTGTATATATATAATACATAACTTCTTGTGTTTTTTATACAATGATGAAAGATAACTGCAAGGGAGTAAAATAGTATAACCATTATGAGAAACCCCAATTCTATTAGTAAATAGTAAATATAGTAAGTATACAATTTCTGTTTGAAATAGTAAATATTCTACTTCTTTTATTTTTCCTTGAAAAATAAAAGCAACACAAACACACTGTCCCCTTAACATGGAAAACAACACATCATTAATATCCAATAGTTTACTACAAGAATATAAACAAATAAGAAATGTTTACCTCGCTATGAAACCTTTCTGGTTATTGTGAGAATATTTGACAAATAAATTCAATTGTTGGTACTTAGAGAACCAAATTAGGGTTTCTCTGGTGAGAGTGGAAAAGGTAGACTAAAAATGAGCAAAAATAAGTTAGTTTGAGAGCGTGAATTAATTTTGAAGAAAATATTGTAATCTAGGAAATTGTCATTGTAATTAGTTTAAGTCCACAATCAATCCATCAATAGCATCTCTATGTTTATCCATATATATATTTATTGAATAAATGTCTAAACACTAACATCAATATATGAATTTAATGACACTTGAAAATAAACAAGAACAAGATTGATGGAAGTTTGTGAATGGAATGGCATTTTCAAACAAATGATAACAATATTATAGCAATATGTGAATGAACGAAGTGGCGTTTGCAGACAATAACACAAAATTAGCATGGAATCAAGCAACATACCTCAATCACAGAAGAGCACTCTGCTTTCATTTATCAAAATATGTATAATAAGTCAGATATAAGATCTCATGTGATAGAGGAGTTGTCATGAATGACACAAAAATATAGTGCAAATATTTCTATATTAGTTTCAATGTGGAGGAGCCAATAATTTATTTAACTGTAATTACAAATCGATAATTTGTTGTAAATATATTTTAATTTTTGTTTTAGTTTGGAGATTGACCGAACACAAGCCTCCGTTTCCATAAATTATGACTTATGACGTGAGCAACCACACAACAAGTCATTTTTTAATTTATGCAAAGGAATATAATAGGATGGTGAGGGCCTAAAATAGTATAGCCATCCATACCATAATTACCATAATATTCATGCATGAAAATAATTATAAAACAAATCTTATTGTGTTGATTTATTCCAATGGCGGAAGTGGAGACAGTGGCTTCAAAAGAAAATAATTTCGAAACTTAAATTTACAGAAAAAAACATTATATAAATGTTTCAAGGTTACTAGAAATTATAGTGTTGTTCAATATATGGTTATCGACTATGACTGTGAATAACGTTTAAGACAAATAGATTATTTTAAATATACTTATATTTTTATGCAATGTATAATAACTTGTGTGAAAACAATTATAAAACAAGTTTGATTGTGTTGACCATTCAATTGGTGGAAGCATAGATGGTGGCTTCAAATAAGAAGAAAGTTAAAACTTACCTTCGACATAAATCCTTAAATATTTCAACACTCATTTAAAATTTTTCAGACTTTTGATCCCAAATTTCCATGGACTTTCTTGACAGCGCTGTGAAAACATAAATAATTTGTACTTGAAACAAAGTGGTGTGGCATTCTTTGCTAGTGTTATAAGCACCCCCATTAAAATAAAAATATTTATGAAATAGTTTTCAAACAAAAAAAAAATACATAATGTGCATGAACTATGTAAATGTTCAAAAATTACATTCAATGTTATCATGTAAATAAGCTAAAATTCAGATAGTTTCACCAAAAGAGGTAATTGTCAAAACACAATACCATTACAAACATAAACATAAAAGGAAAAACATTAAATATTTAAGATTCTTATTTCTTTAGCATCTTTCCAGATGTCATATACTTTATCCCATTCCACCATCGATGAATCAAACCCAGTTAAGGACACTCACGTCAAGCCATCCAATGTAGCTAATGATAAATTTTTTCTTCAAAGATCCTTTATTATGCTTTGTCTTGAGAATCCTCTCACACATGTGATTGCACTTGGAGGAATAGTAAGTATTGCCTACCATAACTTTGACATGTTAGGAAATTTTTTATGCAACCCTGTAACATAAAAAATACTCCAAGCATCTTTCATGGATGATCCCTCATAGTTAACATGAAGAGTGTCAAAAATGGGATGCACCTCTTTCAAACAAGCTTCGAAATCAAATGTTGTTTTGTTTTCTTCACTTTCATAATAAGAATGTTGTGAGTGTTGAATTTTTTTTTTGATCCAACACTTTGAATTTCCTTCTCCGCCATGAACATCCTCTAAATAATGGAAATGGCTAAACAACCTTGTTAAGTTGAAAAATGAAATATCAGGGATATTCCATTCAAACTCTTTACAAGTGCTTGAACATATTATTATGCAAGTTGTTTGTAACTCTCTACTAAACCCATTAGGGGAAATTTGAGGTCTAAAATAGGACTCCAAAGGAAATTATAGAAATAATAGCTATAAAATAATAGTGGAAATCATAAAATAAGATTAGATTACATCATCAAATTTGATAGCAAAAAATAAAAACTACTATTTCAACTCATATTTTCAACTTATCTCCCTATTGGTTTACTTAAATTTCAAGCGAGAACACTATTTGGTTTCTCATCCAATTAGTACTCATGTTGCATATTTTTGATGGACCATGCTACATGAAAAATGAGAAATACATGAAAAATGTGATTGAAATCACTTTTTTTCATGTATTTCTTATTTTTCATGTAGCAAGGTCCATCAAAAGTATGCAACATGAGTACTCCTTGGATGAGGAATTAAATTTTGCATCCAACGAGTATTCCCACTAAAAAATTGAGTAAAACCTTAGAGATATAAGTTGAAAGTACAAGTTGAATTTTTTTTTTAATATTTTATTATTTTATAGTATTTTTACTTTTTTACCCAAAAAATGGTGAATCATCCTCCATGGTTGACATCATCATTTTGAATCCTATTGGTTCTTATAAAGTTTATTTTGGTTGTATATTTTTCTTAGGAGGCCCATTTTAGACCTCAAAAGTTCTCTAATGTTCAATACAAGGTTTCCATGATTGTTTTTGTATATCAACACAATCGCCATATGCATGTGGAATTTATACAAATTGTAATTCATGCTTGTGAACAAGCCTCTCCTTATCACAAATTTCTAGAAATTCAATTTTAGAGGCATCTAAAAAATTAGATAAATAGCATGTTACATCTACAAATGTGTCACTTCTTAAAAACCACCTTTTTAAAGTGTTTCTAGTGACATCTATGGCTACCCTAGACATGTGAAATCAACGTACTCCTCTTGGAATTACTTGTTCGGCTGATTTAATTCACACATTATATATGCAAGCATATGTAAACAAAATTGTAATGAAAATATCCTTGCCTTACCATACCATGAGTATTTTCTTTCATTTTTCCACAATGCTAATATGGGAGGCATAAGTACAGAAAGTCTTTCAATGACTTGTCACCTTGAAAGCCATCTAACTCCATCGATTTCAAGACCTTGTAGAATTTCAAGTTTCATACGTTCTTGTAGAGAAATAGGTTGACTACTTCCTTTTATAAGATTTTGCACCCAAGAATATACTTTATTTTCTAATTTCTCAACAAACAATAAGTCAGGATTTTTTTTTAAGCATCTGATGTGGCTAAAGCTTCATAATGAGAAATGTAGTGAACACCTAGAATATTAGGTACATATTTCTTCAAAAAAGTAATAAAACCATTTTCATTACCAACCATTGAAGAAGCACCATTTGTAGAAAATCCTATCAATATTTCTTTTGAAATACCCCTTGAATCCATTAAATGTTTGATTGCATCATAAGTTGTTTTCCCTCTTCCATCACAAACATTTATGATCTTTAAAAACTGTGAAATTGGAAGCCCCAATCCTTTTGAGCTTAAAAATGTGGCATAAATCATAAGATGTTTCTCTAACATAGGATCTGTAATTTCATCTAAACATAATGAAAAGAAAGGGCTATCTAGAATTTTTTAAATTTGTAGCTCTTCAAGATATTGGGATTTGGAAAAAAAGAATTTTTTTGTAGCCATGTGATTTGTGTAGGATGTATAATCTTTATTATTTTTCATATTTGGTGTTTTTAAAGACATTGCAATCAAACAAAGAGATTCATATTCTGAGTGTGGTAGATCATCTTGCATCATCCAATACACTAATTTCATAGTAGTGATGATTCTTTCTTTGTTCATATCATCAATTCTTGCAATGTTTTCTTTTCATTTCCTCATATCCAATTTTCTTGTGAAATTTTATGGATGATTGAAAGCATGAACAACTATAGAATCATGTTTCAAGGTAGAACAATCAGTGCCAGTTCCCCATGGCCCTGTTCCTTTATGTGTTTCACAATATATGCATTTTATAACTATTTTCCCTTCATAATTTTCCTCTCTCAACCACTTATACTCAATTTTCCATTGTTCGCAAAACTCTCTTGTTACTTGGATTTTTTTTATTTTGGGTGCTAAGTTCCCCCCATTGACATTCTTAATCACATTCTTCATTATGCCCCAAGATATCTAAATCTTCATTCAAATCAAAATTATGATCATCCTTATCAGGATATGAAACTTGAATGTAGTAGGCCATCCAAAAAATTTTTTGATAGAAATTTTATTCCCTTTTTTTGAAGACATTTTTTTTTTTATATATAATACCTATATAATAACAATAAATTAATTAGATATGCATGAATTTCAATTCATTAATTAAAAGCATATTAAAATTTTATTTTTTCACAAACTTAATAAATTACAAGAAAAATAGTGTTAATCTCATGGTTTTTAAAATATGCTTGAATTTCAAAATTAATGGATAGATAAAACCTTTTGAAATTGTGGAAAAATTAGAATAGGTAAAATAAGTAAAGTGATTTTAAATGTAGAAAGTAAGTTAAAAAAATTTGAAGAATGATTTCCCAAAATTGAAAATTATTTTTTCAAAATTAATCTAATAGTAATTCTACTTCATGTAAATGCTTTGAGTCTGCATATAATAACATTTCTCCATCATATAGTAAATTTTTTCCATGTGGCCATTGTCATTTGGCATGAGCGCTTCTGCAAACATAACTGAATACATCTGAATATGATAATAATATGTTGCATTTGTAGTGAATGACATACTGATGGCACAAAAGGCATTATATTTAGACAGAGGAATTTCTAAAATCGAGGATGTGTCTACTACATTTCGACACATATTTAACATAGGAATATCCTCATCCAAATTATATAGTTTCTATGGAATCTCAATTATTGCTTGAGTAATGCATACACGTGTCTCCAATGAATTCTACATGTTTACTTTCATAATTATTTATTTTGGTACATAGCATTAGTTGCAATTTCATTCGCCACATGATAAGGCAACATAAATTATAAGAAGGATGTGCTTTTCATTATTATCATGTATTTATGTAGCCACAACATAATATACCATATCACACCATTGATAATTCAATAAGTAATATTAAGTCATAATGCACTGTATTTCAATCATGGAGACTATAATAGTTTTCAACACATACATGCAACACATATCATAGGTAACTATGGAAACCCTCCTAATTCTATATTCCATAAAAAAATGCTCCATTTTTTCAGACCACAAGTGTAATACAAGTGCATGTTCCATGTAACAAATTCTTCATTCTTTATCAAAACTCTCATTGGATATTGGAGGAATGGTGTTCTTCAAATATCTCACTGAGTCTTTACCAAAAAATTTAATATTACTACTGAGAAAGAAAATTATTAACTCATTCAACAAATTTGCAAACTCATCTAGTTCTAGTTGACTAGAAAGTTAATGCATTTTTCTCCTTTGCTTGGCCTCATTTTTCTTTGCATGTTTGCCAACCTTTTTTAACTTTCTCTGTTGCACGAACCTAAATGAGATTCACCTTTTACAAACCAAATTGGTCATTTTTCTTAGTTTCATGGTGTGGAACAAATATCCTTAGAGATGGTTACTAGTTAGTTTGATCTCTTCCATTGTGTGGACAAAATTACCCAGAAATTTAATTGAAGGTCTACTCAACCACCTTTTCATCCATAAATAGAGGTATTTTGTTTCCTGTGCATTTTTATCTACAAGCGTATTTATTTATTTTACATTACAAAAAGGTAGTTCGAGTGCAAATTGCATCACACCTCTCTCCAAGAAGGTAACTACATTGGAGCCTCCTCAAATTCATATTCAATTCCTTCCCTCACAATTTTTAAAGATCCTTTTTTTGTTGATTGATCCATTATTATGATTAAGGTTGAGGTTAGATGTTTCATTTATTCCAAGGCTTTGCAAATTCCCTCGAATTTTTTTCAATCCAACACTTCTAGCATCCAATTTATGTTCCTTTTATTTTGTCATTTCAATTTTGTTTTCAATGCTTTCTTGGGTATGCTCTCCCTCTAAAATGGTGCTACTCTTTTATTACTGACTGGATGACTTATTTGCTGATTAGAGAAACTCCCACTCAAACAGTCATGACTTCATTATGTTATTGATGTAACAATTTTCTCCCTTTTCTTCTTCTTCCACACTTCAATATGTTTCCTTCTACTATGCGCATTTTGATTTGATTCAAAGTTTGGTCGGCTTTGACTAGTTTTTATCATCTGTCTAGAATTCTTTAGGGAATTTGGTAGTTTGCATTTTTTGGCTTGATGTCCAGGATTGCTACACAAATAGCACCTTATTTGTCAAATATAAGGTGGAAAATGTGTGTGTGCTCTTATGCTCATCTTTGCATATATTTACAATCAAGGGCTCTATGTTCAAATTCAATGCAAAAATAGCAGTAACCATGGAAGTGTTTTGTGTACCTGGTGTATGGTTGTATTTTTTGTTTTATTTCTTGAGGGAGCCTTCTTGTTTTCTGCATCTTCTATTGGTTAAATTTGTTTTGATTTATTTTACATTTTTTTGCTACATGACTAGTTTCATGGCAAGAAAAAAAATTGATATTTTTGAAGGCAACTAAGAATCTCCTTTGAGATATTCCAAATTTGTTCACCTCATCTCTAGGAGGAAATGAACTTTTTGCAAGAATCATTTTCTTCTACTCATTCTTTGGCTCTTTTTGTTGCTTCTTAGTTTTTTTTCATTCTTTTCTATTCGCTTTGCTTGTACCTTCCTCTAATGGTATTTTCAAGGTTGCTTCATTATCCTCTATGACTTCCTTTGAGATATTGTTTTTTTCTTCTAAGTCATTCATGGAGAAATATCCTCTCCTAGCTGCTTACACAACATGCTCTTTTCATCTAAATCTCTTCCAGATGAAATAGTTTTAGATTCTAATCTTTCACAATGTACCTCTTTCTCCTTTAGTTGATTATTCACCATATTCTCTATTCTCCTTGCCTCTTCAAGTTGTGTCATCAAGCTTACAATTTGTTCCTTGAATTTATGTTCTCTTTCATCACATATTAATCTGTATGAGATCTAAATGTAAATGTGCTTGAGGTTGTATAAATTTCAAGTGTTAAAAATTGAGTTTTTGTGAGCTTTAATCTTAATTTTTTACACACATAAAGCTTGAATTAAACTTTGAAATATCATTAAAAAATAGACAAATACACCATGAAAATAACCACAACACAACAAGTGATGAAGGAGTTCACCCCTTCTATGATACGTCTACTTGGACCAGCTTCCAATGGATTATCCCTATATTATTATGCTCAAACATGGTGGTTACGTTACTTTAAAATGCTCCAATAGCTTCAAACCCTATTCCATTATCTTCATAACTGTCAAAAATTCTTGTCTAGACTCTTTCTTCTCCCAAATTGGTCAAAAACTGAATAAGTTATAAGTTGTTATAGATTTGCTACTAGTCGCTCTAAAAATTCCTCAAATTCCAGAAATGTCCTACAAATTCTCCTTAATTTCAACTAACCAAATGCCATTTTGGTAAAATTTTGGTGAAATTTGTGGGAATGTTAATTTTTCCAATAACTTCTAAAACCTAAATTTTTAACCATATTAAATGTGGCCGAATAAAAAAAATAAAAATAAAAATTGGCGAGCTCTGCCTCCACCATGATCGTTGTTCCTGGCTATGGTCGTATGGTGTTTAATATGGGGGAGTTAGGGATAATCCCTGGCCCCTTACCCTAAACCTCTACCACATAATGTTCTAATAGTGGTTTGGATGCATAGTTTAATAAGAATTGTGGTAGTCCACTCAGTTAAGACTCTCCGTTGTTTTTTAAGAGGTTTCTTATCAAATCCTGTGGAGGTAATTTGGACCTTAACCAAAATATTTGGTGGCCCTCATGTTTCCATGTAGTGGACTCTGGTTGGTTCACCTGGTAGCGTGTGGTTGGCCACCAACCACCCAATCAAAAAATTCCAAACCAACACTTATAGAATTAAGATAAGTTGTACGATCACATTGGCCCAATGAGCCCAGTCATCCATGTCCAGTCAATAGGCCTAGTTAATTTTATGGACTGCTGACTGGGCAGCCTGCACAACTTTTTCCAAAAAAAAATTTGTTTGGGAAAATTAACAAAACTCGTTTCCTGGAGCATACGGTGTCAATTTTCTGCGAAATGAGTTGCACTGTATTCAGAATGACAAGATCTACCTGGTAATTTAGGTTCCACACCATTCTGATAACATCCATTTTTAGCATATTTTTGAGCATCTGATTACTCCTCCCCACTAGAAGCTTTTGGAACCCAAAATATCACTTTCATTTGTTCAGTAGGTAAAGGTACAGTTCCCTCACCTTTCCAATCTCTATCCATTTGTATTTATTGGATATGTTCCTTTGAGCCCCACACGAAGGTAGTCTCCATTCCCTCATTTTGAAGACCTTGTTCAATTGTCAAGAATGGTATCTTTATGTAGTTCATCAATGTATTTAGGATAGAAATACTCAGTGGAAGGAATCTGAACATTTTCTCCTTGATCTTCAATCAAAGGAGGCTCATACAACCTTAAGTTCTCAACATTAACAACAACATAAATTTGTATTTATGAAGGAAAATCTAACCTCAAGGCGTTATCACCAATATTTTCTAAGAATATAAATGGACCATATCGAATTGGTTTCAGTTTTTTACCTTCTACTTGAAGCGTTTCTTTGCTAATGTGAAGCCAAATTTCATCACTGACATGGAAATTATGATCTACACGATGCTTATCGTGCCTTATTTTGTACTTGACTTGACTCGTTTCCAGCTGTTCTTGAACTGCTTGATTTACTAATTGGATTTTTTCAATGAACCTTTTAGATTTGTCTATGTCACTATGACCATTAATAGGAACATCCTTTCCAAAAACAAAATCCAAAGGATATTTAGGAAAGTATCTCAAACATGCCTCAAATAGCGATGTTCGATTTGAAGAGTGCTTGGCTTGGTGGTAAGCATGCTAAATATAGTGAAAATTTTCATCCCACAACTTAGGATGCTTGATGCAATAACCGTGAAGAATATGTATCACTGTCTTGCTCACCACCTCTGTTTGAGCATCTGTTTTCGGATGAAATTTTGTACTCTTTTTCAATTTGGTGTCCATGAATCCCCACAAGCTTGACCAAAATTTCCCAAAAAAGCGAGAATCTCGATCACTAACAACGAATGTGGGAAATCCAAAATGAACCCATACATTTTGAAAGAGTAGCTGAGCAGTTTGTTCAGCTGTAATTTTCTTCTTACATGGCATTAAAATACACATGTTTCTGAACCTATCCAAAAACACATAAAGATAATCATGATTCCTTTTTCAAATAGGAAGACCTCCAACAAAATCCATAGAAACACTCTCCCATGGACAAGAATGTACTGGAATTGGTGTGTACAATCATAACTTTCTATTTGTAGGCTTACTGATAGCACATAATGAAAAACCTATAATAAAATGTGACACACTTTCAATCATACGAGGCCAATAACAATACCTTTGTAGATGTGCCACCGTCTTTCTTACACCAAAATGACCAGCAATAAGAGAAGTTTGTGCCTCTCTTATAATGTTGAATATTTGTCCCTGTGGAATACAAATCTTACCAAGATGGTACAAACATTTATCATGCATGTGATAATAAAATTCCTCTACTTGTTTCCCTTGACTCAAAGTTGCATGTACATCTTGAAAATCACTATCTAAAGCATATTTTTCAATATAGCTCTCATGAAAAATATAATTATGCTTAAGAATAGTAGAAACACTAATAAAAGGCCTAGAAAGCATGTCGACAACTTTGTTATAGATACCTTTTTTATACCTTATCACCAAGTGGAATTGTTGAAGAAAACTCATCCATCGAAAGTGCCTTGATTGCTACAACTTTGTTTTTTTATTGTAAGTATTGCAATGTTTGATGATCATTGTGAATGATTGTTTCCTTACTCGTCAAGTAGTTTTTCCACTTTTTCACACTTTGCACCAATTCATACAATTCCTTGTCATATGTAAGATAATTAATCACTACACCATTAAAATTTTCTGAATGAAAAAAAATGGGCTTACCATGTTGCATCAGGACTATACCCATGGCATAGTCACTAGCATCACTCTGAATCTCAAATGACTATCTCAAGTCTGTAAGTGCAAGTATTGTAGCTGAACTAATATTTTCCTTCAATTCATCAAATTCCTTTTGTTGCTTAAGTCCACACTGGAAGACTTGCTTCACACCTAATTTTTCTAACTGAGCCCCATTTTGGTGAAATTATGGTGAAAATTTTGGGTGCATTAATTTTTCTAGTAGTTTTTAAAAACCAAATATTAAGCGTGGTTGAATAAAAATAAAATAAAATAAAATTTGGCGGGCTTTGGCTCTGTCGCACCTGTGGTTCTTGGCCATGGTCGTATGGTGTTTAATATGGCAAGGGGGGGAGGGGGGGGGGGGGGGGGGGTGGGCTACACCCTGACTCCTTACCCCAAACCTCTACCACATAACATTTTAATATTGGTTTGGATGCATAGTTTAATAATAAATATGGTAGTGTGCCTTGTTAAGACTATGCGGTGTTTGGTAAGAGGTTGAATTATCGACTCCTACAGAGGTAATTCGAACCTTAACCAAAATTTTTGGTGGTCCCTAGACTACCACGTGGAGGCCTCTAGTTTTGCGACGTGGCATCCTGTGGTTGGCCACCAACCACCCAATCAAAAAATTCCAAACTAGCACCAATAGAATTCGAACAAGTGGTGCAACTGGATTGGTACAATGAGGCTAGTCAACCATGGCTAGTCAGCAAGCCTAGTTAGCTATAAGGACTACTGACTAGGGAGCCTACACAACTTTTTCCAAAAAAATTCATGTTTGGGAAAATGAAAAAAACTTGTTTACAGGAGCATAAGATATTGGTTTTAAATGAAATGAGTTGTGTCAGATTCAGAAAGACGAGATTTATGTGGTCATTCAGGTTCCACACCATTCTGACAACTTTCATTTTTTAGCATATTTTTTATCACCTGATAACATATTTGTAACAATTTCTTATAGTCTCTGGTCTCATTCTTCAATATTTATATTTCAGCCAAGGCTATGTCAATCTTGGATTGTTCTTTAGTTGTCTTTTCTTCAGGGAAATAAGGTCCATTCACACTATCATAGGGCTCATTTGACTAACCCCCCTTTTTTTTACAATGATTTTTCTTCTTTCTCTTTCTCTTCTCATTTTTTATATTATTGCTACTATGGAAAATTTTAGGGGCTAATATTTGCAGCTGAGCTAATTTTCCATGATTTTCCCCAAAAAAAGATTCGCCAATTTCCATTTTTTTTGTAAAAATGACTCACCCAAATTTTATAATATAAAATTATTTTACCTTAAAAATAGGCAACATTATATAGAGACTATATATAAAATCATTATAAATTTGTATATTTTTACAAACATATGAATAAAAATTTATATTTCACATATTAGGGACTATTGAAATTCGCCAACGTTTTAAACTTCAAGATAATTTTCCATCCTTAAAATTATCCCTCACTGCTACTAGTCTCTCCTTCATGAATAAGTTGCAATCTATCCTAGATTTATTTTGAAGATTTTAAATCTATTACTGTATCAAGATCCTTATTATGAATATTTTTAAACATTAAAAATTTTCCTTAGCATTCCACTCTTGTTCTTGTGCAGAGGAGGAGTATTTACAGTAGCAATCACATACTAGTTTCCATACACCAGGTCCATAATATTCAGTTCCGACTTTACCTTATCTCTCCATTCATGAAATTTTTTTGCACTCAACACATGTACAATTTGATAGTCCATGACTCAACTAGACCTACCTTCAAGATGTTAGGCTTATGCACAAGGAACTTGCTTCGATACCAATTGATGAAAACTTGACTAAACTGATAGGGGGGGTAAATTAGTTTAGTCCATTCATGGCCATTAGAATTATTTTCATTAAATTCATTAGCTGAAACATTACGTGAGCATATTAACAAATAATGAGCAACATATTGAACATGGGAATAACAATTAATAAGAAAACCAAAAAATTGCATCAATACATAATAACAATTCATATTGACACTAGATATATGTGGAAACCCATAAAGGGAGAAAACCATGATTTTATTATTGTTGTGATTTTATTATTAAATCTGATTTTATGTAGGCTCCAACTCCCATATTTTTTTTGTAGGCTACAACCCACAAGAGGATCTTACCTCAACCAGCTTAAATTGAATATTTATCAAGCCACTACTTGAAAGGATACTACAATACCTAT
Source organism: Pinus albicaulis (assembly GCA_034641835.2). NCBI lineage: Eukaryota > Viridiplantae > Streptophyta > Pinopsida > Pinales > Pinaceae > Pinus > Pinus albicaulis. Next base: position 255,828,828 of record CM076581.1, read on the forward strand.
TCATAAATTCTTCATATCTCCTTCTTCATTTCTGCCTCTTCTTCCCTTCAAATATGCTTCACTTAAGCTTCATATGTGCGATTTAACTAGTGAACACCATCTAAATCAACACTCAAACCTTCTCCAACTATCAAACCTACCTTTTTCTTCAAAAAAAAAACATAGTTTATTAAGAAAGTTGTTGGTTGTTTGTATTGCACATAAGAATATGAAGTGAATAGGCTTGACTCTTTTCCTTCCACTCATTCGTTTAAAAGCTCTTCATATTTAGAATAATGGAACATAAATAAGTTCTCCACCACATATAATTTCATCCATCTATAATGATTAGGTGCACCAATATCAATATAATTCCAAAAGAAACATTATGACATCACAACACATGCACACATTTCAGGCACTCTCCAATGTAAAAAATATGCACACTACATATAAAAGAAATGCAAGAATATGTATGCAACCTTCACTCTCCAAAGTCATCAATATGATCAAAGCCATATTTCCTTCATTCCATTTCCTAGAAAACCTTCAGCCTTGTTTTGTATTTTCTGCCATGTATTTTTTCCTTTACTGTCATGGAGTCTTGCCTTTTTTGTGATGGAGTCTTGAATTTTCCTTGCATCATAATAATGATAATTCTTTTGTCTTGCCCTGAATTTCTGCAACAACATCTCTTTTGACACATTTTCCATCACCCTAGCTCTTTTTCCTACATATCAAACATGTCTTGTTGCTCTCCTTTTCCTAAGTTTCTCCTTTGATGTACTATCATTAAGCTAACCAATCATAACTTGATTCTTTAATACTGCTACTTGCCTTATTGTTGCTACTTTTCCTTAATTGTTCATGTTGTTGCCTTGTTTCTGCTCCTTTTCCTTTATTGTTCCTATTGCTCCTTTACCATCTTCTCTAATTATCCTATTTATTTTCCTTGCTACTCCATTTCCATCTCATATATTTCCACTCTTTTTCCGTCAATGACAATATTTCCATCAAGACATCAACCTGATGCTATTGGAATAGCATAAGAAATGATACACTATAAAATCAAAGAAATTGAATATATTACTTATTAAGGTTGACCTGATTAAGGAATATGATTGCATTGATTAGGAGTTCCTCAAACTGGTTATGATTAAAACAAGTATGTCCTTCTGGAACATCAATTGGATAATGGATTGTATCAAAAAAACTAAGTTTGTGGTAATTATTAGTTGTTTGCCTACTCAATTATTCAAAGCTTTCAGACGCCTCAGTCGGGGATGTACCCTTTCCCCACTTCTCTTTTTGTTGGTTGTTGATTCTCAAAGTACAAATATGAAGGAAGTTTGGGACAGTGGAAAAATTACATGTATTAAGATCTCCAGACAACATGTCATTTCACACTTAGTGTTCATAGATGACATTCTTTTTGGAGGTAAATCCTCTATTGGGGAATGTATTATAGTACATAGAATCACTAAATATTTTGGTAAGGTCATTGGTTTAATTATGAATGAAGGGAAACCTACATTGGTATGGATAGAAGGAGACGAGGAGAGGACAAAGGAAATTTCATATTTGTTTGGTTTTGCATCCATGCATATAGATGAAGTGCTTACATATCTTGGGTTTTGTCTGACACCTTTCAGATACTGTAATATATATTGGGAATGGTTTCTCATTAGATTCCAAGGGAAATTAGAGAGATGGAAACACAAATGGTTATCGTTGGGAGGTATATTAGTTATGCTGAAATCTATCCTACAAAATTGGTTGGTATATTGGATGTGATTTTTTTTTTCCAAGGGTAATCATCCGTAGAATTGATGCTATCATGGGTCATTTCTTGTGGGCTTGTCAACACCAAAACAAGAAAATTCATTTGGTAAGACAGGATGATATAGCTCGGCATGTAGCAAAAGGAGGGTATGGGATTATCAACACCTCATATTTTAATAAGGCGTTGATTTACTACAAGGAAAAGACCCACTAGCGGATGTTTTTTGGGGAAGCCATTATAAAAATAGCCTAGATATATGTTTGTAGTGGAGGTCATTGGAGGAGGTTGGTGAGCGGATGTTTTTGCAGATGTTGTTTCATAGTGTTTTTATAATGATAACAGGCATTGGTGCGTTTAATATATATGTGACACACGAGGCTAAAGCACCGATGCAAAGTTATTTTTAAGTACTATGAAAACAATGGTGCACTTCATACATACGATGCACTGGGGTGTCTAATAAGCGGTTGATCCCTTACAATGCATCGGTGCATACAAGTTGACGGGCACTGCGACATAGTTTTCAAAAAAATGATGGTGCACTTTATACAAAGCACACCGGAGCATATGATCAAATAGCACACCGATACACTCACTATATAACCTTCTCGGTGCCTCCAATTAATCGAATGCACCGACCAATTGGTTAATAAAAAAACATATTTGCAACATTTTGGTGCTATACTCTAACAACGACATCCAAGTGCGAGTATGGTGATACGACACCCTAGCGTAGGGTGTTTATTTAATGAAAATATATGGTGCATTTGATATAACATGCCTGATGCTGGTCGTATATCACTAGCCTAGTGCATTTCATTAATTGAGAGCACCACACAAGGTTTTTATTTAAAAAAATATTTTCACCATTTCAGTGCTATACACTAATGACGATGGCCTGGTGCAGTTTGGGTACAACTCATGGGAATAGGGCTTTTATTCAAAGGAAGCATGGTGCACTCGTACAAATTGGCCTACTGTGTCTCAGTGATCTAGTGCATCGTAAAAGGGTGAAGTTACAAACATTACTTTCACCAAGTTCAGTGTTATACTCTAATGACGAAGCCTCGGGCCAGTTAATGTTCCCTAACACACTGACCCATATCATTTTTAATTTAAATAAATGTGGTGCGCAATTGATACAACTACCTAGTGCGTCTGATACAGGAGCGCACCAAAAAAGGGTTTATATAAAAAAACTTTACCGACAGTAAAAATTGTTTTTACTATTTACAGTCCTGTAGAGTTTTCAAGCACTGGTGTGACCTTTGCAAATCTAATGCACCCTGACATCAATGTTCTAATTTCCCGCATTGCTTCCGTCCATTGCTTAGTGCGTGGACTTCAAATATTGTGAAACAGTGGGAAATTTTGGATTTTATTACTCCGTTTGAAACATGCCTCCTTGACACACAAATGTACAGGTAATGTATATTTTTCTCACCAACATAATATTTTACCGGATTAGTTTTGAAAATTGACTTATAATTTATTGTTTTTTTGAAAAAAAAAAATTCCTGCGCAGTGCGTTCGAGCCGTTCGGCTCGCACCATTCCCGGTGCTCCCTGTTAATTTACAGGTCGAGCCATGAATGGTGTTAATGGAGATTGCACCAGGTGTTTAATGTGACAGCCTGGTGCACTAGCAACAAAAGTGCACCACAAAAACAATAATTTTTTTGCAATGTGTGTCGGTTTCCAGTAGCATTGAAAATTTATAATTTTTTTAAAATAACAATTTATTTTATATTATGCGGTGCGTTACTTTACCAGAATTCACCAAGGAATTACGTCAAAATAAGCATAACAACCCAGTGCATCTATATTACGAGAACACACTACATTAAAATACCATTTGAAGCATTCATATTTTTTTCACGCAGTGTGTTCTATAAATGCATTGGACCATGATGATTAGTTTGGCGGTGCATCGTTGTCACGGGGAAAACCGACGTGCTATGTTTTAATTATCGCACTAACTGTTATTAAAAAATTGGAAGGACCTTTAGTTAAAATTTTACAGATGTTTTTATTTATTTATTTTTGTGTGACGTGGTGCATAGGTTTACTGACAGGTACCGGTATGCACCGGTGCATTGTTGATAAAAAAAAAACCCCCGACGTGTGTCAATTATGTAAACACACTACACCATTGAGAAATATTATTATTTTGGTGCGGTGCTTTGGTCAAACCTACCACCCCAGGGCATCTTTTGTTTGGATACCACACCGCTAGTAGTAAAATAATGAAAATGGGCGGTGCATTGAGCTATAATAAACACCCTAGGGCGGATATGGTTTGTCAACGCACCACCTATAATACTTATTTAATTAATATTTTTTGGTGTCACAGTGCGTGGCTATTTTTTATGTGCATCGTTGACAGTGACTGATATATATGTACGTATCGTTGGCAGTGCGTGACTGTTTTTTTTGGTGCACCGAATGTTTTTTTTTTGTTTTTTCAATAAAATTTATATTTATATATTTGTAAATACATTTTTCATTTAATAAAAAAATTATTTTTTATGTATGAGGGAGGTTGATGTATTTAATATGTGAATTGTTCAGTGACGTCAGTGGAGATAGGAGAGACAACAACAAGAATAGAGGGATGACCATTACAACATGATACAATAGTGGGAGGCAAGGGAGAGACTTTTGTACCCTCTCCCTACTACACCACCCACCTGGTTTTTCCCGAGGGATGTAGGCCTCCTTAAGTTCTATGAGGAGGCTACAACCCTGAAGGGGTACAACGGCTTATTGGTACAATTGCTCTATAGATGGGATGCCCACATACATGCTTTCCATGTGGGTCTTGACTAGTGGTACCAGCCCACTAAGGAGGACATGTATTTTATCATTGGCCTATCTAGGAGAGGGGAGGATTCGCCCCAGTTCCCAAATTTCCCGTTCGGTTATGCAACAGAGAGTCATTTGGTGTACTCTCAGAGATACATTAGGGATGAAATACTCTCTCTAGCATATTTTTAGGTGCCTGGTGGAAAACAAAGGATTGGTTCTTTTCGTCCAGAGGAGGTTAAGTGCGTCTCACTATTACTAACCACCATTGCACATTATACCAATGACGGGCATCACACTAGTTTCCCACCTTTTTTTTTTTTGATTCTCTATTCCAGAGGCCATGAATTTTTAGATGGTATGCCATTATTTTGTGGCAGTTTTTTATAGTCTTAGATATATTTAGTTCTCAGGTACATGGGAGGTTGACCTTCCCTTTTGCTTCATAGTTGTTTTGTTTATTTTTTGAGAGGTTTCTAGAGAGGAGGCCTACTTTTTTCCGTTAACCTCGTAGGCTGATGACAGAGGTATGGATGCACATGTGGGGTGAGATGATGCCCAAGAGGGGCCAGTTAGAGTATCTGGCCAAGATTTCTAGTGATGCACTGAAGCTACTAGCCAGTGAAGATGACCACATGTTCATATTGGTGTCGTGTCCTTATGCGGGGTTGGATAGGCGAGGGTGTCCCAACATCCTCTTCACATAGGATGAGCCTCCAAATGATAGAGGTAATATTAGTGTTTTGTTTAAATTAATATAGTTTCATTTTATTGTCTAAACTAATTAGAATAAAATTTATTCTAACATGTTTTCTAACTTGTTTTATTAACTTGTTTAATGAAATTGTCTAATTATTGTTGTGTACTATATATTTTGTAGATATTGGCACATTAGTTGGTTAAATGCCTCCACCCCTACCTGATGATCATGTAGATGATGAGGAGATGGTGGATGTCGTGGAGGGTAAGATACCTCCTTAGGTGCAGATACCCACGGGAATATGTCATAAGGCTGACATATGATTCACGATGGAGTTGGGTGACCGACTATGTAGACACCTGGTTGATGAGGGAGTCTGCCTTGCGACGATCAGAGACAACCATGAAGATCGTATGCTCTCGGATCTCTGAAGGGACATACTGCGTGATATGATGAGCCTTATGTGCCATATCATGAGAGCTTCCAGGCTACTAGCAGTGAGGAGGGATAGGTACCATGGAGATTTGCCAGACAACAACTCGAATGATGATCATGAGGGGAGTGACCATTCTAGTACTCCATCTCCTCTACCTTCACCTCACATAGATGAGCATGCAATACCTCATGAGCAGGTAACTCCTGAGTAGGCAACTCCTGAGCAAGCACCATATGCGAAGGCACTTCTTGAGCAAACACCATCTGAGAAGGCAACTCTTGAGCAAGCACCATCTGAGCAGGCACCATATGAGCAGGCCTCTACTAGTTATAGTACTGTTCATGCACCACCAGATATTTGATATTTATATGCATTTCTATTACAATTGTATATTTTCGACATTATACAGTTATATATATATATATATATATATATATATATATATATATATATATATATAGTGCATGTTTTATGTTCATGTTGATGTACTTAATTTACATGTTGGTGTTCATCATGATGTGTATATTGTTAGGTCATGTTAGATATGTTCATTTAATGTGCTTGCAGATAGATGTGTATGTTATAAAATTTATTTGACATGAGATGTATATTTTATGTTTGTGTTGTGATGATGTTATACAATTCTTTCGTTTTGTTAGATGATCATGATCACGATGATTAGATAATGTTAGCGAAATTGGATGTGTATTTTAGAATATGATTTTTGTACGATGGTTATCATGATCATGGTGTTTACTTTTAATATTAAATCCTTATATTTATTAAATATTATGTATTGGTAATTGTAAAATTGTATTTGTAATTGTACTGTGAAATTCTAAAATTGTAAAATTGTAATTGTAATTATATGTATTGTGATGATTCAATTTTATTAAAATTGTAAAATTGTAAAAATGTAAATTAATTGTCAAATTCAACCATAATTACCATAAAATTGAATCATTTTAAAATTGTTAAATTACACTACCTATTGTTTAATTACGATATTTTTAAAGTTGTAAAATTTTAATTGTAATTGTATGTATCGTGATAATTCAATTTTATTAAAATTGTAAAATTTGTAAATTTGTACAATCATAGTAAAATTTGAATCATCGTAAAATTGAAAAATTACTATACATATTGTTAAATTTCCATAATTCTAAAATTGTAAAATTGTAAATTTCTAATTGTAATTTTATGTATAGGGATGATTCAATTTTAATTGTAAAATTTGTAATTTTTTCATATTGTCAAATTTGAACCATAATTACCCTAAAATTGAATAATCGTAAATTGTAAAATTTATACCATACATATTTCTAAACTACCATAATTGTAAATTTGTAATTATAATTATATGTATCATGATGATTCAATTTTATTAAAATTGTAAAATCTGAAAATTTGAAAAATTGTGATATTTGAACCATAACTACCGTAAAATTGAATCATCATAAAATTGTAAAATTTATACCGTACATATTCTTAAATTAACATAATTGTAAAATTGTAAATTTATAAATTTTTAATTGTAATTGCATGTATAGTGATGATTCAATTTTAATAAAAATTGTAAAATTTGTAAATTTGAAAAATTGTCAAATTGTCAAATTTGAACTATAGCTATCCTAAAATTGTAAAATTTATACTGTACATATTTTTAAATTACCATAATTTTAAAATTGTAAATTCGTAAATTTGTAATTGTAATTGTATGTATCGTGATGATTCAATTTTATTAAAATTGTAAAATTTGTAAATTTGAAAAATTATCAAATTTGAACCATAACTATCGTAAAACTGAATCATCCGAAAATTGTATAATGTATACTGTACATATTGTTAAATAGCCATAATTGTAAAATTGTAAAATTGTAAAATTCTAAGAATATAATAATTGTAAAATAATAAATCTAAAATAATATGAATTTCTCTAACATAATAAAGTTTAGAAAATAATGCAAATACATTCATGTTTAGAATTATCATTATTTTATTATGATCTTACATTCTAAAAATAACAGTATACATTAATACAGTATACATTAATACATATACATATACATATACATATACATATACATATACATATACATAGGGTGCATTTATTTAAGTAGTGATATAGTTAAAAATCATTTAAAGCAATCAAGTAGTTGTATTGTTTTAGGAATTGACATAACAAACAAGAACTTGATACAGTGCATTTCTTTCGAGATCAACATAATTGCAAATTATTAGGTGAAATGATTTTAACATTAACACAATGAAAACCAATTAATTCAAAATACATATTATAATGTTTGGAAAGAAATAGTCTTAGCTATAAGGTTGAGTTCTCTTCTGTATAAAAACTCATCTTTATAAAATCCCATCTTAAATAGTATAAATGATGAAATAACACATGTACCATATTAGTCTTTGTTCTCATCACCCTCTTTATCTTCCTCGCTTGGCATGATAACACTATTGTTCTCAAAAATATGTTTTGATCTAGGGTCATGTCTCAATACGAACCACCAATCACTATCCAACACATTTGGATAAAAAAACATCTGGTTGCAGTGTCAGAGGAAAACATAAGGTTCTTTAGCTTCATCCCACATCTTTCTAGAGTTGATACATATCATCCTACTATCACGATCTTCCTTTACATTATTCCGATCAAAGGTGTCCCACCACTTGCACCTAAAAATAACACATTTGAAAGAAGAGAAGTCCACTTCAATGATCTCTTGTATGTTTCCAACGTAACCTAACACTAGTAGAAATGCTGAAATTAGTGACTAGGTGACTAAAAAATTTAGTCACCGCAATTATTTCAAGTGAATTAATACTAAATTTAAGCAATTTTAAGTGACCGAACAAAAATGACTAACTTAAATGACTAATTTAGTCTAGAGATAAAATATACAACTAGATAATAAGTGACTAAACTATAAATGACTAGTTCTTAAATGACTAATTTAGTCTATGACTAAAATATATGACTAGATAATAAGTGACAAAATTAATAATGATTAACATAAATGACTATTATAGTCCAAGAATAAAAATATGACCAAATAACAAGAACAACAAGTATATGAATTAGTCATTTATGTTAGTAATTTTTAATTGTGGCGGATAATGTTTTTCAAGCCAACAACTATAAATTGTGGAATACCATTTAGTTTGGAAATTATCTCCTCCCAAGTCTTAATTTTATATTTCCTTCTTATTTTTTTGTCAAAATACATTATTCCACTGAAGGGATGCATGCTCTTTCAACTTTGTGAATATATGCTTCACTCTCTCGGGGTCCTAAATTTCTCAAACTCTAGGGATTTCTCCATATTCCCAATCTAATAAATCATATAGTCTTATCTCCCATGGGGCCTCTAATTTTCACCCTTCATTACTCACATCATGAATATCTACAACAACCTCTATTTTCTTAGCTTCCTTCGTGGAATCCATTATAGTTAAAATGGACCTCAACATCTAGGTGATTTTATTTATAGCTATGTTTCCCTCTACCCTATGCTTGTATTCCTAATTCCTTATGCCCTTTTTTGCAATTCTCCTTATTATAGATCTGCCAAACAAATTCTTTTTGATGAAATTATTATTCAATTTATATATAGGTCTTAAACCTACTTTGATACCAAAATAATGAAACCTAGATTAGTATTTGCATAGGCAACAATAATCATCGTTACAAATCCACTTCAAACATAACACATGATAAGCAATTAAAAACACACACAAAGTTTTGTATTCTAAACAAAATAAAAAATGACTTTACTCTTAGAAAAACATGGAACCCATGTCAAGAGCCACTTAATTCTTGTTTTGGTTAAACTAACTTTTTACACTCAACATTTCATTATAATTTATACTCTAAATAAATTGAATATATATATATATATATATTACAACATTTTAAATTTCAATAAACCAATTTTTAATCAATCAACCACTTACAAATTGTAATAATTATAAATAAATAAAATAGTAAAAAACTCTTTGAATTTTATAATAAAAAGAAAATAACCAACCAAAAAATAAATATGATCACAAACACTCTCATATCAATAATTTTCCTCAACAAATTCAAATTTTCCTCCGTCTATTTTCAAATTGCCCTCCATAATCTCAGTCCATGACTTTACATCAAAGAAATCATCTAAACCCTGACTTCAATAAACCAGACCCTAATAGTATGCCTCCATGAAATCCTATGATATCCACCATTATTCCACAACGGCCTCGAAAAAGATGACGAATATGGAGGCCATGAACAACAATGGAAAGGAGGTGGATAGGGATCCGACGGTGGTTTTACTCTGGTGATCATGATGAATTTCCTGAATGATAGTAGAATAGAAGAAGAAACCCTCGGTGGCATTGCCTTCGTCTAGTATGTGGGCACATAAAATCATCCATGATTGTGCTCCTTCATTCCCTTACTTATCTCCCTGGGATGACTAGAGGAGGCTTCAACCATGACAGTTGATCCTCTGCCTCGGCTTGTCCAACAAGGCCCTCAATTTCACCCTCACCATGGATTTAGGGTTGCAGCTCCTCCATGTCCACAAAACTAGAGCTGAGGAGGTGGTTGATATTGTGATGGAATTCTTGCACACGTGCTTGTTGTTGAAACAATGCTTTTCCAGCTCCAGTTTGCTTGTATTGCTCTAGCTCTAGTGCCAAGGTACCCATTGCTGTGGTCTCATGCTCAGGATCACTAGTTGACCAGCCTCGACCTACGCTCTTACCACAAAGATCTTGGCATCCAAGATGACAATCCTCTATTAGGATTGCAAAGAGGTATGTGTTATTGATACCTTTTTTGTATTTCTTAGAAAAATTTCCTCTGAATAAATAATTTTTCAAGTCAACTCTCTAGTGGCATTTGAGAATTAATGAACCCAAAAAAACATTCTAGAACATCAATTTTTTTTTGGCATTTGAATGTTGGATCTATGTACATTTATGAAAATACCCTAACAAACATTATCTTTAAATAAACACTACCCAAGGGTAATTTTCAATGACCTTCCATGATTTTTTTTTCGAAGGACAGGCACTAACCAAACATTTCAAGCCATGGAGCGTTTCTTTGGCTTTAGAATGATGGATCTAGAAACAATGCACTCATAGGAATTATATCACAACCAACATCATCTCAATGTGCATAAAATTTACATAATTGTTTTCCAATGCTTGGGGACATGAGTGTGATTTTAAACTTCCCTTTATGTGAAGGGAAAAGTTGTGAGAGGTTGCAGATATTTCCCTTCAACCACCAAGTAGATGGATACTTTTAATGGTTTTCTTTTGACAAGTGACCTTGTGTCGCTCCACTGTGCTGTGACAAAAGAAACACTACAGATTCTCAATCTTGAAACTTTCCAACACATAAAGACATGTAATGGATCTAGATTATTTCAAACTATTTCTATTTCGCACTATTAGTTTATTACATTCTCCAGAACATAGTATTCAAAACCGGAACTAGTGACCGGACTAGTCCACATATCAACCTGGGTTTCAAACTAGAACCTGTCAAACCAGGATTGATTAAATCTTGTTAATTTTAGGTTAACATGTTATTTTCTTAGGGAAGTTACTTTAGGGATCCATAATAGCCCAATTTTCCATTAGCAATCACATAATACATCGTTATAATTTTTGGGTGTGCAGCCTGATTATCTTGTTTACTTTGTATCACAGCATTGGACCCCTGTACCTTAAAAGGGGCGGCAATGCCACCCGTAATTAATCGCTGCCGTGGGGGGTCCAGAGGGGGGCAGTAACGCTTTTCGGAGCCCCCCCCTGGCGGAGTAGCTAAAAATAGATGCAAAATTGCCTTGTAAAAGTATAGTAATTTCTAGTCAATCTGGGCCGTTCATAGGCGGATGATCTGACGGTAGAAGTTATGTTTAGTTTAGGGTTTTTTGCCCTAAAATGCAACCCCCTTGTATATATGAGGGTATTGTATTGCGGTTGTGTATTACATGTTTATTCTCAGAGCGAGAAACAAATAGGGAGACTGTGAGAGAGAACAGAGGATATTACATCAGATGTGCTGTAGGTTTTGTCTCTTCAATTTTTGCTGGATAATAGAAAGGAAGGACTGGCTGTTCAGGGTGGACGTAGCCCAAACTGGGTGAACCACGTATATCTGTGTCTCTCTGGTTTTATGTGTTTTGGGTGCTTGTATTTTTCACATATTTTATGTGTTGCATTGCTCCATAATATATAATTTTATAACAAATGGTATTAGAGCCAAAGGTCTATTTGGCTGATAAACTCGCAGGAAAGAAGGGTTCTTGGTTCGAGTGGGAGCAATGGAGGAAGATGGTAAATTTAGGGTCGAGAAATTTAAGGGCAAAAAATTCCCATGGTGGAAGATGCAGATGGAAGATTATCTATATCAGAAAGATTTGTACCTACCATTGAGCGAAAAAACAAAGAAGCCGGCAGCCATGACAGACGCGAAATGGAACATTCTCGATAGAAAGGCACTTGGAACAGTACGGTTGTGCCTTGCGGTGTCAGTCGCCTTCAATATTTCGAAGGAAACAACAACAGAGGGTTTGATGCAGAAGTTGGTGAAACTATATGAAAAACCCTCAGGCTCAAACAAGGTATTTCTTATGAAACGATTATTTAATATGAAGATGTTGGAAGGTGGATCTGTTGCAGACCATTTAAATGATTTTAATACAGTTACCAGTCAGTTAATTTTTGTAGGGGTAAACTTTGATGATGAAGTTAGGGATCTTTTATTTATATTCTCATTGCCAGAAAGCTGGAATGGTTTAGTTATGGCCATTAGTAAATCTGTCTCTAGATCTAGTACTTTAAAGTTTGATGATGTTTTCGGTGCTATCCTTAGCGAGGAAACGCGACGGAAAAGCTCTGGTGAGATGTCGGGTAATGCTTTGAGTGCAGAGTCTAGGGGAAGAAGAATGGAAAGAGGAAAGAGCTCGGGTTATCGCAGTAAATTAAGGAAAGGCAGATCCAATTCCAGATTAGGGATCGTGTGCAGGAAATGTGGAAAGAGAGGACACCTAAAGAAATATTATAGATCTTGGAAGGGAAAATAAGGAGATGCACAACAAGAAAACAATCATGAAGCAAATGTGACAGGTGATGTGTTACAAGATGCTATGATTCTTTCTTTCGAAAATGTTACTGATTCTTGGGTTGTAGATTCAGGGGCTTCATTCCATGCCACACCTGATAAGAAATATTTTCATGACTATGTTCAAGGATATTTTGGACAAGTTTTTTTGGGTGATGATAAACCCTGTAAAATTGTTGGAATGGGTAAAGTTCTTGTAAAACAAAAGAATGGAAACCAATGGCTACTAAAGGAGGTAAGGCATGTTCCAGATCTGAAGAAAAATATGATTTCAACACGACAGTTAGGAAGTGAAGGTTGTGTGACAACTTTCACAGATAAAACTTGGAAGGTCACCAAAGGAGCGCTGGTAATAGAAAAAGGTGAAAAGGTTGATACATTGTATTTATGCAATGGTATTTCTAACTCTGTTAATGCTTTAAATTCCAAAGGAGTAGATGCAGGATTATGGCATCATAGGCTCGGACACATGTGTGAGAAGGGAATGAAGATTCTTCACTCAAGAAATTTGTTGCCAGGTTTAAAGAATGTTGATTTGGATTTTTGTGAAAATTGCATTTATGGAAAACAAAAGAGAGTCAGATTTCTCAGAGTTGGGAAAGAAAAGAAGAGTGAAAAATTGGAGCTTGTGCATACAGATGTATGGGGACCTGCTCAGGTATCATCTCTCGGTGGCTCTCCTTATTATGTTACTTTTATTGATGATGCAACTAGAAAAACATGGATTTATTGTATTCAGAATAAATCTGATGTATTTGATACTTTCAAGAAATGGAAAGCTTTGGTTGAGATTGAGACAGGAAAGAAGTTGAAGTGTCTCAGATCAGACAATGGAGGTGAATATTGCAGCAAAGAGTTTGATAGGTGCTGTTCAGAGCATGGAATTCATAGAGAGAAGACAGTTCCAAGAACACCACAAGAAAATGGTGTGTCAGAAAGGATGAACAGAACAATCATGGAGCGTGCAAGGTGCATGAGATTGCATGTAGGATTGCCTTTACAATTTTGGGCAGATGCTGTAGATACTGTTGTTTATCTAATAAAAAGAGGGCCTTCAAGTTCCTTGGATGGTGGTATTCCAGAGGAAGCATGGACAGGTAAAAAGGTAAACTACTCTTTTTTAAAGCCTTTTGGCTGTGAGGCCTTTGTCCATATGAATAAAGAAAATAGAACAAAGCTTGAGGCAAAATCAAAGAAATGTACCTTTATTGGATATGGTGTTAATGATTTTGGTTATCGCTTATATGATTATGAAAATAACAAAATCATTAGGAGCAGAGATGTAATATTCAATGAAAAGGTCTTGTATAAGAATCAGTTGCAGGAAAAGAAACAGGAAAAAGAAAGCAAGGAATACACAGTTCTTGATGAGATAGCTAAAAAAGTAAAGGTGCCCGAAAATAATAATAATCAACAACCACAAAGATCGCAACTGACTCACAACAACAGCTAGCACCTCAAACACCTAAAAGTAAGAATATCTACCGTGGATAAGTAGACCCCCTGAATGATACTCTCCTTCATTATATTATTTATTGCTGACTGATTCTGGTGAACCTGAATGTTATGAAGAAGCAATGCAGGTTGAAAGCAGGAAGAAGTGGGAGCTAACCATGGAAGAAGAGATGGACTCCTTATTTCATAACTAGACTTGGGACTCAGTCAGGTTGCCTGCAGGTAAAACTACATTGCAGCATAAATGGGTTTACAGGTTGAAGGAAGAAGATGGAGGAAAACAGAGGTACAAAGCTAGACTTGTGGTGAAGGGTTTTGCATAGAGGAAAGGTATTGATTTTGATGAAATATTTTCTCTTGTTGTTAAGATGACTTCAATCAGAACTATCTTAAGTATTGTAGCAGCGAAATATTTACACCTTGAACATTTAGATGTAAAGACATCATTTCTCCATGGAGATTTGGAGGAAGACATATACATGCAGTAACCAGAAGGATATGAGGCAAAAGAGAAAGAAAAATTGGTGTGAAGGTTAAAGAAGAGCTTGTATGGCTTAAAACAGGCTCTAAGGCAGTGGTATCTAAAATTTGACAATTTAATGTCTGAACAAGGTTATACTAGATGTCACTCTGATCATTGTGTTTATCTGAAAAAGAAAACTGATGGCAGCTATATCATATTGTTATTATATGTAGATGACATGCTTGTTGGAGGTTCTAACATGTAGGAAATAAATGGGCTTAAAAGAAAATTGGCAAATTCATTTGCAATGAAGGATTTGGGAGCTGCAAAACAAATCCTTGGTATGAGGATAATTAGAGACAGGAAAAATCGCAAATTAACACTGTCTCAAAATGGGTACATAGAAAAGGTGTTGAAAAGATTTAATAAGCACAAAGCAAAACCAGTTAGTACACCTTTTTCTAGCCATTTCAAACTTAGTAAGGAGATGTTCCCAAAGACCTAAGAAGACATGAATTATATGTCTAAAGTTCCATATGCATCAGCAGTTGGAAGCTTAATGTATGCAATGGTCTCCACAAGGCCTGATATTGCACATGCAGTGGGAGTTGTAAGCAAGTACATGAAAAATCCAGGAAAAGAACATTGGATGGCAGTAAAATGGATTCTCAGATATTTGAGAGGTACCGCAAATCAAGCATTATGCTTTGGTGGTTCAAACATTTTTCTATAGGGATATGTTGATGCAGATATGGCAGGTGACAGAGATAACATGAGGAGCACTACAGAATATGTATTTACTATAGGTGGAACAACTGTCAGTTGGGTTTCAAAAATCCAAAGTGTTGTTACACTTTCAACAACAGAAGCAGAGTATGTTGCTAATACAGAGGCTAGTAAATAAATGATTTGGTTACAAGGGTTTATGGGTGAATTGGGTAAGAAGCATGATATCAGCACGTTATACAGTGATAGCCAAAGTGCCATTCATATTGCAAAGAACTCATCATTTCATTCCAGTACTAAACACATACATCTCAAGTACCATTTCATACAATCAGTATTGGAAGATGGAGAGTTGAAGCTGGAAAAGATGCACACTAGCCAGAATCCTGCAGATATGCTAAAAAAAAGTAGTAACCAGGGATAAACTGAGAATGTGCTCAATTTCAATTGGTATTCAAGGATGACGATGAAGATGAGAAACAACCAGGTCTAAAGAGGAGTCATTTTCCAACAAATGAAGCAGCGGTGGAGTTGCTACAATCAGTCTCCAAGTGGGAGATTGTTGGGTGTGGAGCCCGATTATCTTGTTTACTTTGTATCACATCATTGGACCCCTATACCTTAAAAAGGGCAGCAATGCCGCCCGTAATTAATCGTTTCCATGGGGGGTCTAGGGGGGGTAGCGCTTTTTGGAGCCCCCCCTGGCAGGGGGTTTCAGGGGCAGCGCCCTCGAAGCTAAAAACAGATGTAAAATTGCCTTGTAAAAGTATAGTAATTTCTAGTCAATCTGGGTTGTTCATAGGCGAATGATCTGACGGTATAAGTTATGTTTAGTTTAAATTTTTTTTTCCCTAGAAGGCAACCCCCTTGTATATATGAGGGTATTGTATTGCAGCTGTGTATTACGTGTGTATTTTCAGAGCGAGAAACATATAGGGAGACTGTGAGAGAGAACAGAGGATATTACAGCGAATCTACTGTAGGTTTTGTCTCTTCAATTTTTGTTGGATAATAGAAAGGAAGGACTGGCTGTTCGGGGTGGATGTAGCCCAAACTGGGTGAACCACGTATATCTGTGTCTCTCTGGTTTTATGTGTTTTGGGTGCTTGTATTTTTTGCATATTTTATGTGTTGCATTGCTCCATAATATATAATTTTCTAACAATAATGACAGTAATTGAAGAAAGAACATAGATGAAAGATGCAGTAGACAAGACAAGACAAGAGTACACAAGGATATGGTGCAAGCCAGGAAAAAATCCCCAAGACATGGAAAACCATTGATCAATTCATCTTATTATTAATATCAAATGTTCAGCAGAGAGAGAAAGTACAATAATTTAAAGTCAAAATGACTTGCCAATTTGAAGATCTAATATGACTACCCTTGGACAAGTGAACAGCCCAAAATTGCAATTTCATCATTCTTTCAATAGTAGTAAGCTAAGATCTGATTAGGGTTTCTTTTCCATTCAATTGATCAAGAAACTCTCCTTTCAGCTACAAATTTCGTTGGCAAGAAATAGGTTTTCCATCGCTAGCCCTTAGAATTGATTTGAACCCAAGATAGGATTCTCGACCCCTCTATATAACCTGGTGCATGCCTGCGGACCTATCTGGAGTAATGGCTCTGAAGTGCAGACATAGAAAGGGAGAAATTCTTCTTTAATTTACCATATATAAGCTTGAAGTCAATACCCAAACATGACCTGACTTTTTGGGGTTGAATTCGGACCTGTAATGACATGATTACCCATACAAGTTGCCCTGAAATTTCATCAACTCCTGTGGCTGTTTATCTCAGGAATCGTAGCCCTAGTTGTTGAAGAAGAAACCCAAAATAGACAACCCTTTGTCCTCTTCAAGATATTTTCTACCTTAGATATAATTTGGAGCCCTCTGATGTATCAAATGAGGTTGAAGGCACCTCTATATATACAATTTTTAAGGGAAAAAATACATGACTGTTGGGACTTCTAATGATGAGGCCGACCTTGACAATTTGTACATGAGTGGGTGTAAATTCAAAAACACACTTCTTCTTTTCCAAATTTGATGATCTTTAGGTTGATTTTCATCCTCTCGAAAAGAGGAGTTCATTCAATAATCATCTCCAACAAATAGGCTATCCAATGGTGGAATTTGGCCATAGCTTCTAATTTTAACACTCCCCTCTCAACTAGGGAGAATTCCATTTGATAGTTTATCATGCCATTCGGTCATCATGAAATATCTTGACATCACATGCCATATATGTATATCATCTATTCTCTACTCTACTGAACATTGATAAGAATAATGAAGAAGAATCATTCAAGAGTGAGTCACAAGACCTTACTGCTCTCCACTGAAAAAAGTCAGTCCAAAATCCATATAAATAGATGTAAAATCGTAATTAGACTTGACCTCAAGTGATCAAGTTTGTTGAACATCATTCATCTTAGAAATAGGGAGTGCGACAGTACATGATGCGTCCATCAGTACTGTTATGGTCCCAACCACTTTTCCCAACTCATTGGACAGATGAGAGGTACTTCCCATGTGTCCTAGACTACATGGATAGGATGATGCAGGAACACTAGCAGGGAAAGAATATATCACATCCCGCTCACAACCATACATAGGGAAAGGAGAATCCACATCCTAGAAACACAGTTCACAACCATACGTAGGGAAAAGAGAAACATCATCCTACAAACACATGTCACAACCATACGTAGGGAAAGGAGAAGCCAAATCATACAAACACATGTCAGAACCATACATAGGGAAAGGATAAACCACATCCTACATGCATGCAAACCAAGAGTAGGGAAAGGATAAACCACGTCCTGCATGCATGCTAATCAATAATTGTAAGAAGGATCCTACATGTGGGGAAAGGGTGAACCACGTCTCACCAACATGTCAACACAAATCATAGGGAATGAGCATCCTACATGTGGGGAAAGGAAGAACCATTTATTACCGACATATCAAGAAGCAGATGCTTGAATGCATCTCTCACTAGGTATCCACAGGAGAAGGTGAACCTCTCACCCTATGCATATATCATCTATCATAGGGGAAGGTAAAACACTCACCCTACACACATGTCAACCATCATGGGGTATCATATGGGAAGGTGAACCACTCACCCTATACATAGCGCACCAGTAGGGGATGGTGAACCACTCACCCTGTACATAGTGCACCAATAGGGGAAGGTGAACCACTCACCATATGGTCACTCATAGCTCTCAAGAAGTACCCTAGGTCCCCAGGAGCTCCCAAAGCTCAATGTTCAACCATGAACCTCCTAGAAAGGTCTATCCACAACTCCCAACCTCTCTTTGAAGAAAGTAATCTGTTAATTCAACAATGATGAATCTAGGGTAGCTTTCCAATGTATTGTAAAGCGGTACCCAATTTATGTGGAGTACAGATTCTCTGAAGAATATCACAATATAACATGTGCTCAAATGGGTCACTAAAGAACTTCTTCAACCAAAATGGATTCATAATAATACATTCTTGTTTCTTTATACAATCAACCTCAATAGTGCTTTCAGAGCAACCAAATCAACAGATATAGTACTAGATGTACTCTTTCCATCCATCATACTGCCAACTGATCCAACATCAAAATATTCATGGAATCTTGGATTTCATTTGTGTACCTTAAATTATAGACAATATATTCACTAAGATATCTTACTGAGAAACTATAAATATATAGATAGAGTCTTCATAGTGAGGAATTTATCTAGGACATCGAGGATCCCACAAGATATGCATATGCAGACTCGCAACTTCTTCATTGGATCTTAAGTGCATGAAATAGATTATCAAGGCTAGGTCAGATCCCTCTTACTTTGAGAGGGTCATCAATCATCTATCATCAATATCTACACCTTTATGGCTCAGTGTAAATTACTCTGGATATACATAGAAAAGTGACCTTGCCAAAATATAACCAAAGTCATGATCATGCAACCTCCATGCAAACTTTCAAATAATAGGGATATATCTAAGTTATTTCCCTTATGAATATACATTTGTCAAGAAGAGTCACCAGGTGATACTGCCAAGGATTCTATAGCTCCCTCTTAAGACTTGTTTCATGTGATCATCTAGCTTTCAATTACAAGCTTCTCAAGCAAGGGATGAGCCTTTTCATGAGGCAACTGCAACAATAAAATTCAAGGAAGCTCAAGGTCAAAGAGGAAAATTTTGAATAATCATCATGTTTATTCTTTAATTAGGAAAAATAAATCCTCCCATGATATTATTTCAAAATATTTGAATTATCCTCCATCACTAGGTGACAAATGTCAAAATCAACATCTCATCTGCTTATTGTGCTCATATAGAATTTGTCATGCACTTTCTTCAAGGAACCTCAGTTTTCATGTTGATAAGCATTGTTATAGAGATATGCTCCAAAGTCCCATGCACTTCTTCACTTAGTTTTTCTTTAAAAAAAATGGTTTCCAGAGTGCTGCACCCCTTTTCAAAATCTAAGGTGCTACAAATTCTTTTACGGGAAGATCCCTATAGCTTCTTCAAAAGATAAGCTATCCAATGTTTACATATGTATTTTTCACAACTTCGATAGTGAACAAGGCTATAATACAATCATCAATTTACTGGGGCTATAATATATCATTATGGCTACTTGATTGTAGTAATATCATCCAAAATACTGGAATTAAAAAGAGATCATAGATGATGTTGAGCTGTAGATAAGTGTCACAAATAGTATAAATGTGCCATATATCATTGTGAGGTAACCAAAAACATTCACTTTACATGGTTCTATGATAGCTTCAGGTCTTCAAACTTCCAGGAGCATGATTCCTTTCAAATGATCCAATATCTTTGCTTACAAACATGTCTTCAACAAAAGCTCTTCTCTGCTACTTAAGGATTAGTATAGAAAAACTGAAAGATGGTTAACTGTGTTATAAATATAAAATTCTTTCATTGCTTGATGCCTATAGCTATGTAAGTCAGAAAATCTCCAAAAGTCAGCTCAATTGATATAAGAAGTATATATCATGTCATTGTAGAGTGTGCAGGACTTGGTTCACATTCATCATTTATCACTGTATGATGTACATATGCATTAATGATCCAGAGCCTTACTAATGATCCATCAACATAGGGGCCCTGGCTTCTTTTTCTTTATGAGTTGAGTTGTAGTTGTGTCTAGAAAAATAGTAAACTAAGGTTCTTGTTTTCTAGGCTATGAGAGGAAGAGAAACTCAGAAGTTCAACAAAGATATATAATAAGAAAATGTCAACATACTACCCAAGGCCATGAATGATCATAACTTTGATTAGAATTTCCATACTTTAATAGCTTTTTAAAATACCATAACTGTTTCAGGGCTTGCAAGAATGCCATGCATATACCAATATTGACTGAATGTATGTATATATGTTGATTGTTGACACCAATATTTCTTTGCCTGCAAATGATGTCATTCACATACTACATAAACCATGTCAATATATATACACAATACCATAATGTCTTCTTATAATTAGAGTATCTATTTTATGTATACAATGTGGACAATTTTACACAGCTAAGATGACATCAATAACATATGCAATAATCATATCTGAAACCATACACTGATTTCTATATGGTTTTGTCGTACCAAAACATTTCCTGCTCTTTAAATATATTGCTAGAGACATATTTTATGTGCCAATGTGCTGAGAATGAAAAATTACATATGCGATGAGCCAATAGAGGTACGATGGATTCAGAACCATGAGGTGCCTAACACTAACAGGTGCCTAATATCAAATGTTCAACAAAGAGAGAGAGTACTATAATTTAAAGTCAAAATGACTTGCCAATTTGAATATCCAATATGACTTCCCTTGGAAAATTGAAAAGTCGAAAACTGCAATATCATCATGTTGTTAACAATAGTCAGCTAAGTTATGGCTAGGGTTTCTTACAATCCACTATCGTTCCATTCAACTGATCAAGAAACCCTCCTTTCAACTGCGACCTTCCTTGGCAAGCAAGAGGTTGTCCATCGTTGGCCCTTAGAACTGGTCTGAACCCAAGATAGGTTTCTCAGCCCCTCTATCTAACATTGTGCATGCATGCGGACCTACCTAGAGTAATGGCTCTGGAGTGTGGACACAAAAAGGGAGAAATTATTCCTTAAAGTGATCATAGGTCAGCTTGAAGTCGGTACCCAAACATGACCTAACTTTTCAAGGTTGAGTTCAGACCTGTAATGGCAGGATTACCCATACAAGTTACCTTAAAATTTCATCAAGTCATGCAACTATTTATCTGATGATTCTTGGCCCTATTTGTTTAAAAGGAAACCCAAATTAGACAACCTTGTGTCCTCCTCAAGAGCTCAACTACCTTAGATATAAATTGGATCCCTTTGATGTAGCAAATGAGGTTGAAGGCCTCTCTATATATTCTAATTGTTTAAGGTCAAAAGACATGACCGTTGGGCTTTTTTATGATGAGGCTAACCTTGAAAATTTGAACATGAGTGCGCATAAATTCAAAAATACACTTCTAATTGTCCAAATTTGATGATCTTTACATCAATTTTGGTCCTCTGAAACAAGGAGTTCAATGCAATAATAATCTCCAACAAGTGAGCTATCCATTGGTGGAACTTGGCCCTAGTTTCCAATTTTAATAGACCTCAATTAAGCGGGCTTTAAAAAAATACATGAAATAATTATTTTTTAATGAAAAAACTATTTTTAAGATTTAAAACCATGATTCCAAACCAATAGAGATAAAATATGCAAATTGTTTTCAGATATATACCATGAAAAATAATCAACAACAAAAAACATAATCAATGAGGCTGTAAACGGACTTTAGAGTCAAAAAACAATGCTACAAGCTATGGGGCTACTTACCTACTAAAATTCTACATATCAATGATCAACATGATCACTCCCCATCATGATCAAACTCATCACCACTACTAGACATGGGAGCATCAACATGGGCTACATAAATAATCTAGCTTAGAGTTTGAGGACTCCTAAGATTCCTCTTAAACCTCAATAGTATTGGTAGTAGTAGCAGCAAAACTAGACATGACCACTCGTGAAAATCATCATTGATTCAACAGTACTAGAACTGGAATCATCAAAAAGATATAAATAAACATCATCTAGATCAAAGTCTTCAGACTTGGATTGCTCAACCTTTTAATATGCCTAACCAATGATTTTGGTTTGAGTGAAGGGTTCATCCCCTCAACCTTATAATGTGGTAGAAAAAACTTAGCATTCCTAACCAATTATTTTCCTTTGAGTGAAGGATACATTTTTGTTAGGGACATGGTAGATGAGTTCAACAATCAATAACACCAACATCAATGAAGTTCAACAATCAATGGCACCAACATCATCTTGCTAAACCTTGGTGGTTATCTTTAGCAAGACATGTTTCTTGACAATTGAAGTGTGCAGTTCTAGTCATGCTCTCATCTCAGCTCATATTTGGTTTGGCATCAAAACTTGAAGATTGGTTCCTTTGTTTCTAGTATATGTCCAAGCTTAGAAAAGTTTTATTGCAGAAAGGATTGGCTGCTTTCTTTTCAATTGTTTGTTGTTATCTTGTACTCTTGCGGGTCTTGAAAAACACCAACATTTCCAAGGTTATTTTTTCAGGGGACTCCTCCCTTATCATGGATATTAATAATATGTCTAGTGGTTATATTGAATATTTGAAAATTTATTTTTTTGTATTGAACTCGCATTCAAGCTATTCATGCCTTCCTCTACTTAGGAGTAGTCTTTGAAGGCTAAATAGAGATGGATCAGTATACTGAGGTCTAGAAAGATATGATTTGATGTGTTTTCTGCTAAATTATCTATAAGACCAAAGTCAAAGAAACATCAATATGTAATTTCAACATTGTCCAGATACATTTTGTTGTTTTGGATGATAGTTTCATTAAATTTTGTATGGTTCTTAGAGCTATGCAGAAGGTTGGTAGGTTTACATTCTTATTCAAGTGAGAAGATGTATTGTTTCAGTTTATGAGGTGACCAACATACAATTATCTTGATGTGAGCTGCCATGGCCCCAAGGGTCAAAAAATTTCCATATTATGTCAAATAGGACAAAACCATCCTGAAAATTTTAACTATACATGTTCAAAAGCCTGCATATAAAAAGCAGAAAATATTTACTACATGGTTTCTAGAAGAGCAAAGGATTATTGAGGTCAATTAAAACTAGTTTCTTCTAAAGCTCAGGAGTATCGATGAGAGAATAGTGAGATTGGAGATAAAAGTGGTGGATTTATGATTCTGTGAATACTTATACAGCTAGAAAACCTCCTCCATCTATTCTACTTTTCTCCTTAAAATAAACTAAAAAAGTAGGTGATTTTGTTACCTCCTTTTAGAGGAAATTGAAATAGTTTAGAAAATTGTACATCTTGAAATCATTACAATTATAAGTTATGTTGACCAACTGTCCAAAAGATCAAATATAGCTATATATTTTACTAATCATGCAATAACTTATATGGATGGCATCTCTTCAATAGAACGACCCAGGACCACTGGCAACATATCATTGTTCTCCTTCAACAACCAATAAAGGCCATTTCAAAATTTGGAAAGAAGGTGTCTCTACTATCTATATCAATCCAATTACATCAGAAGGGGATTCATATTGTTCTATGACTTGTGATGGTATGTAAGTATGGTGAAAATTGTTTTTTCAAAAGTTGAGACAATTTCAATGAGTAGGGAGAAGATCATGGGTGTTTTAATCTAGATTATAAGAATTTTTTGGGCCCATTACTATATTTTTTCATAGGGACATGTATTTTAATATGTTTGATCCTTTAATGTGTCCAATCAGTTTTGTAACTCCCATTTAGTAATTAGAGTAATGTTTCTCTAGGTAGTGGGAAGTTACATTATTTGTCGAAAACATGGAAGGAAATTTTTCTCTATTTAAAGAACGAACTTCTGTAGGTACACGTCTTTCTGTATGATTTGTCCTCTAATGTGTTTCAGTATTTTTATAACTCTCATTTAGTAATTAGAGTGTTTTCCTTCAAGGTAATGGGAATTTATGCTAGTAAAAAAAATGAAAGTATTTTTTGAGAGTGAAGATCGGGATATGCGCTACATGGTCTGATAATATTTCCTAAAGTTTGCTTGCCCCTTTCCTATGAAATGGCCCTTCTCCAACAAATCAATTATTGAGAGCATTAAAAGAATGGAACACTGGTGGTGGCTTAACATTCCATCAACCTCACTAGTGAATTTCCATCCGATTGGCTAGTATCAGATGCTTTTTAAGTGGAAAAAGTACTTCAACCTGTGACTGTGTTCTATCATTTGATATAATTTCAGTTAGAATATGAGTCGTAAAACCATGAACTATGGTGTCATCTTTGTGGTACTAGATTGACCTTCTTTATAAAATCAATTGGTGGTACAATATTATTGCAGGGCAATTTCGGTTGGGAAGAATGGATATCTACCATATATACACTTTTAAGGTCCACACTTCACCATACAAACAAAATCAAACAACAAAAAATTGCCACTTAATGTGATTCTTGCCACTAGGAATCGTGAAGTGCATATGGTATTGGGAAATGGTACATGTTTAAAAATGTCGTTTACAAATTTGTAGGAAACTGGGAAATGGCATGATGCAATAATTAATGTGTATATGAAAAGCTGCTATAAATTAATTTCAAAGTATTATTGTCTGATATAGGACTGTAGGAATAATGTTTTTTTGAAAACAGTACAAATATAATTGCCCAAATTTACTACGGGAACAAGTTTTGAATTGACTTTTCTATCACAAAAGCCTCCACATATATTTTGAGGACTTAGCCAACATGTCATGTTTTGGAGCCACAACCTCTTTTATTGTGGATTTCTAGGACCCTTCTCAGGATTGAGTAGATATAGGCATTGATACTGTCTTGACTCTTGATAGAAAGCTATTTTTGTATTGTAGCACATGAAATTCCATCAGGGAATAAATAATCTAGGCTTATTTGATTGAGCATATATTTGGATGATCATCATTAACTCCAAGTTGCCATTAATTCAGACATGTGCTTTTGTTACCCTGACATTATGTTTGACATTTTCCTATGTGACATTTTGTTTGACATCTTCCACTTCCTTTGTTGCCACTTTTCTATTTGTTAATACTCCAAGGCTGGACTTAATAGGATCCCCTTCTTCATTGTATGATGGTTTTCTGTTGTAAGAAATCTAGACATAACGAGTCTAGGATAGATTAGATTCCTTAGTCTCCAATTCTTTATATATTTACCTTTTCATCACTTGGAAAATAGTGCCATCAACATTCTGTACAGGCAGACTGTCAATGTTTGCAGGGGTTTCTAAGAGGGAAAAGGCATTATTCCCTGCAGAAAATGAGTGATTTCCTTTTTTTGTCTCAAGTGAATCCTCTACAGTGAGCACTTGCCTGGCATACATGTACTGTTGTGAAACTAATTCCAACAAGAGCATGCAGTGGAAATCCTCAACAAACTTTGATGTCATATGAAAATGCATTAAGAAAGGCTAAAGCTGCAAATCCAAATCTCTTATTATGGATCTTTCCATATCTAATATTTTTTCATAGACATCTCCAAGAACAAGATCCATCTCTTTTTTCATTGAGGTACGATAAAAGTACGGTTCCTGATGATCCATTTCAATTGCAAAAGAAAACTCTGTGTCTTTAAGATTTTCCAATTCACTATCATTGAGTTTTAGTCCAGAAAGGCACAATTGATAACCAATTTGAGGTATATACATCATGGACCCGTGTTTGGTATTATTAGCTTCGCATGGGAGGCATTTTAGCTCAAGTGTTGAAATATCCTCAAACAAGCCCTCGTATATTTCCTTCAATTCATCCAACTCTAGACAAATACCGGATGAAATCATCATTCCATATTTATTTCTATTTCTTTAATTAAAGTCAAAGACTCCATTTATCAGTTCAAACTTCATAGATATGGACAATCTCAATTGTAATGCATGTAAAATCTTGTCTTACAATATTCAAATTGATCATTCCTGTATGCTCTCTGAAATCCCAATTTCAAAAAATTTCCTTGTATGTAAAATGGAACTCATACTCTTTGACATTGTTGTCCAATAATCCAATGTTGACAAATAACCTAGACTGAAATATCAAGTAGACGTGGAATATTGTTGTGCTAGGCTTGCATCATTTCTTCACAATGGTGGAGCATTGGTATAGCATTGAGACGCCCATTCAAAATTTTGAGATCTAATATAGGCCTTAAGAACCAAGTCCTTAAATTACATCAGCCGATGGCAATGACACACTTTTTAAACATGCCAAATAACAAAAATCCTTCCTTGGATTTTCCAATGCCCATGCTACTTGGATGCTTATGAACTTGAATAATTTGCAAGGCATCATAACCTCTAGCATCGATTTTCAGAAATTTGTTTAATGAGATTTATGAAACCCTGTCAAATTTTATTGGTGCGGTGTCATATTCCTTCATTTCAATAGTGTTTACAAGCATCTCTTGTTGTAGCATAGCAAGAAGGTCCCCAACAGCGGGAACTTGCACATCAGTTTCAGTGTTCTTGATGGAAATGAGTTTTTCATGAGCGCATGCACAAACCACCAAATGCTCTTGTGCATTCAAAAATTCCAAACACTTGTCCAAAAGCTTAGCATGCTTCAACCTGTTGTTTGGGACATTTGAAAGTAACAAGCTGTGAGCCAGCCAATACTCAAGGCTTCCAACAATTCCTAAAAAGATAGCTATTAGATCACCATGATTAGGAATATTAGAGTTATCATTTCCAAAAATGTTGCAGTACATACAAAGCTCAGGTGAGATAAATAAAAATATTTTATTCTTTATGTGATCATCCGAATAAAACTTAAGAACCTGTTCCAAGATTTATAACACTAAAGTGACTGCTCATATAATTATATGCAAGATCTCTAGACAAAATTTGCAGGAAAGCATTTCTTTGTCATAAAAGTATTATTTTGAGAGCAACCTGGAGTGTACATTTCTATGGATATCTTGAGCTAGTTTTCCATTTATAATGTAGATGCAGGAGTTGGAGGATGGTAATGATTTTTCATGGTATTTCTCACACAAAATCAGTATTGCAAGGCCCTTAAGAAAACTAAAATCTTGTATTCCCAATTGAACCATGATGCAACCAGACGTGTTGGTATCCAGTGAATTCATTTCTTTGTTATTTTGGGTGTAAGGGTTTCCATGCCGAAACTTTGTTGGCGTTGTATCAAAAGTGCTAGATTGAAGAATAATTGGTCTAAATTTCTATAGATATGGTAGCGCAACTTATCTAATGGCTATTGATTGAGTTCCATCCTGAAATAGCTTGTAGTCCTTTGAGAGCACGCATGTATGTAGAAGTGTATGATTTTGGAGAAGCCCAATCCAACATTGTTCAGGGAGGGTTAGGTCATTTGAAAAAAAATGTACAAATACCTGATATTCTTTAATGTCATGCCTGCTCTTCATGCAATAATATGCATATTCTTTGACAATTGTGTGAGCTGCAAGAAGTCTGATTTTCACCTTACATCCAATCTGTTTTACAAATGAAGGGTAATAGAGGCCTCTAGATGCTAACAGTGGTGATGCAACAAAATTTTGGGTCTACCCTCTTTAGCACACAGAGGAAACCAGTCCAGTCTAGGATAGATTAGATTCCTTAGTTTCCAATTTTTGACGTATTAACCTTTTGATCACAGGGACAATAATGCCATCAACATTTTGTATAGGCAGGATGTCAATGCTTACTTACTTGTTTACTTAAGTTTCTTCTACCTATCTCTCTCCATCCTATCTCATTTAGGAATTTCTATCTTTCTCCATCCCATCTCATTTAGGAATTTCTATCTTTCTCCATCCCATCTCATTTAGGAATCTCTTTGATATATAGATGTCATTTTAAAGTATTTAATTCCTTTATTTTTTTTTGTCTTGATGGATGTATTTTGGCATTGGAAACTTCTACAGTTGCCTTTTCAATACTGTGGAAATATGTTTTTTCAGTCCAGTCACACAAAACATAGAAATCTTAAAACTCTAATAATTTCCCAATATTGAGGGAAAAAAATGGGAAGAAATCTACTAATTTCAAAAGGACAACATTAAAATTCAAAAAATAATTGTAGACTTGAATTTTTTTAAAGAAATGTCAAGACCTAGACATAATTCCCACATTTTCTAGTAACAATTTTTTTTTTTTTTTTTTTTTATAACCTTCAACACTCTTGGCACAAAACACCCTCTCCACACACCTCAAGTTAGCATGCACCATCAGCATTGGAACACAATAAATTTCATTGTAGGCTTTAAAGTGGAAAAAGGAGGGCGCTTAGAGACAAGGTAGGAACAACATGAGTAAAGATATCATCAGATGTTTGAGAAAATGATAGAAATTTCCAAAAACATTTCAAACAATGGAAAACCAGTCTAGTCCAAGATAGATTAGATTCCTTAGTTTCCAATTTTTGATGTATTAACCTTTTGATCACAGGGATAATAATGCCATCAACATTCTGTATAGGAAGGATGTCAATGCTTACAGGGGTTTCTGAGAGGGAGAAGGCATTGTTCCCTACATAAAATGAGTGATTGCATTTTTTTATCTCAAGTGCATACTCTGCAGTGAGCACTAGCCTGACATACATGTACTCTTATGCAACTAATTCCAATGAGAGCATGCAGTCTATCTCCCATATGAACTTTGATGTCATATGCAAATGCATTGAGAAAGGTTAAAGCTGCAATTCCAAATATCTTATTATGGCTCTTTCCATATCTAACATTTTATCATAGACGTATCCTAGAAGAAGATCCAACTCTTTTGTCTTTGAAGTATGATACAATTATTCTTCCTAATGATCCTTTTCACCTGAAAAAGCAAACTGTGTCTTTAAGATTTTCCAATTCACTATCGTCAAGTCTCAGGATTACTTAAACTTACAAACATGTTCTACTTATAAATAAAAAAACAAACACTTTAATTGAACCAGTCAATACATAATCTCTAGTTTTATCAAATTTGAAAAAAAAATTAATATTACAGATCCAAACTCTGCTGTATGAACTGCTCTACTGAAGGAAAAA
Organism: Pinus albicaulis; assembly: GCA_034641835.2. NCBI lineage: Eukaryota > Viridiplantae > Streptophyta > Pinopsida > Pinales > Pinaceae > Pinus > Pinus albicaulis. The sequence continues at coordinate 255,858,462 of CM076581.1, forward strand.
GTGTTGTAGCTGGAGCACTATCCAAGAAATTTAGGTAAAATAACACCAATTTTCACATCGAAATGTATGCTAAAGGGTGCCAGTTCACATGGGTCTAAGAAAAATTCAACGATTTTTTTTTTGTTTCCTTTGATTTGATTTGCTAGTTTATTTTTCTTGTAATGATAAAACCTGTTATCATTTATGTTTCTAATCTTAGTCATAGTTGTAACAATTTGGTGAATGAGTTGATTTAGAAACAATGTTCATCAATTTCACCTTGAAATGTACATGGGATACACCATATCAAAACCAAACCTTCGTTCAAGCTAGTCCATTCAATGAAACTGAAGGAGGCATTTGATCTAGTTTGGACTCTGGAGTGATGAAAAATGGAAAAACAGAAATGAAAAATGGAATACTTTTCATTACTTAAAGTTCATTTCTTGTGACATTATGCTTCCTGGACCATATGTCGTTTGTTTCTCCTTACTATCCATTGTTTATAATTCTTAATCTTCATTTTTCGTTACTTAAAGTTCATTTCTTGTGACATTATGCTTCCTGGACCATATGTCTTTTGTTTCTCCTTACTATCCATTGTTTATAATTCTTACTCTTTTGCAGCTTTTCATCTTTTGTGACTTTCCAAATCGTTAGGTTTAGTCAAATAGCTTCTGATGGGTATATGGTTAGATCCTTTGTAATTCTCTAAAAACAAACCCTAGATATTGGTGATGTAACAAGCATGCTAACCCTTTAGGCCTTCAGTAAAATAGTTGTAGTGCTTGAAGGGGTTGGAGATTTACCATATATAGTAGAAATCTTGTTTCTTGTTGGGAAATTTGCGATGCATAGATTGTATATCTTGGTTTAAGTTTTCCGATTTTTTCAGATCCAAGTTTATGCTTGCTGATATTTTCCAATATTTTCCCTGTTGTTCGAGTGTTTCTGAGAAGTTTGTTTCCAAACCTTCTGATATTTTTCCGAAACGATATTTGTAAGAATTTAAATATTTTTTTAGGTTGGAGGCTTTTGGGGGATCTTTAGTATGTTTCTTTTTGTAGGGTGTGGCAATGTTCAAGTGCAAAAATTTTCATCTCTAAAATGTTAAATATCCAGATTTTTTTCAGTTGTTGGAATGTCCATGTAAGGGGGAATATATTTCACATATTTCATAGTGTTGTGCAGGGCTGGTTATAGGCATTCAAAACCAAGTGCTTAAAAGACATCAGCCCATGAAAATGACACACTTGTTAAACTTGCCAAATAACAAAAAAATTTCCTTGGCTTTGCCAATGCCCATGCTGCTTGGATGCTTATCAACTTGAAAAATTTGCAAGGAATCATAACCTGTAGCATCATTTTTCAGAAATTTTTTTAGTGAAAACTCTGAAACCCTGTCAAATTTTAATGGTGCGGTGTCATATTCCTTCATTCCAATAGCGTTTACAAGCATCTCTTGTTGTATCATAGCAAGAAGGTCCCCAACAACACGAACTTGCACATCAATTTCAATGTTCATCATGGAATTGAGCTATTCATGAGCACATGCACAAACCAAAAAATGTTCTTGTTCATTCAAAAATTCCAAACACTTATTCAAAAAATTAGCATGCTTCAACCTGTTGTTTGGGACCTTTGAAAGTAACAACCTGTGAGCCAGCCAATACTCAAGGCTTCCAGAAAATCCTAAAATGGTAGCTATTAGATCACCATGATTAGGGATATCAGAGTTATCATTTCCAAAAATGTTGCAGTACATACAAAGTTGAGGTGCAATAAATAAAAACATTTCATTTTTTATGCGATCATTCGGATAAAACTTGAGAACCTGTTCCAAGATTGATAAGACTAAAGTTATTTCCCATATAAGCATCTTCAAGAGATCTAGACAAAATTTGCAGGAAAGCATCTCTTTGTCATAAAATTCTTGTTTTGAGAGCAGCTTGAAGTCTACATTTGTATGGATGTCTTGAGCTAGTTTTCCATTTATAATGTAGATGCAGGAGTTGGAGGATGGTAATGATTTCTCATGGCATTTCTCACACAAAATTTGTATTGCAAAGCCCTAAATAAAACTAAAATCTTGCATTCCTAGTTGAACCATGATGCAACCATATGTGTTGGTATCCATTTAATTCATTTCTTTGGTATTTTGGGTGTAAGGGTTGAGATATCAGCACCTTGTTATGGATAGACTTGTTAACATCTTGCACCTTTACTTCACTTTGTTGAGCATACTGATTATACTTTGCACTTAGTACAGTCCTGTAATCTTCCCATAATCATGCAACTTCACACTAAACACAGTTCTGCAATTTCACTCTTTAACGCATTCATATATCTTCGTATATATATAAGATACTCCATCTCCCTCCTTTGTACAAACAGAGTCCTAAACTCGCATTTATTGCAGACCTAAAGTTCCGCACTAGATCACAGAATCTTTATATCCAAACCATATTCCTTTTATTTGCTGATATAATTTCCTGTTCTTCAATCCACGGTTCTGTTCTCTTTATTTCACTTATATTTCAGTCCTGAAGCTTGTACTAAATCACAGAACTCTTGACCAGAAATTTGTGTCAAACTTAAATCCACATGCTCTTTTAAATAGTTGATTTTGAATGTAAATAATTCGACCTGTACTTATGTTATGAGGTCGACTTAATCAGGGGTATGTGAGCCGAATTGTCCACTGCTCATAGGCTATTTTGAGGAGATATTCGATGCTGATCTTGAGCATCATATTGAGCCATGTCTTCAAGGATTATATGACAAGGTCTTGAGGCATACTTCATTGAAGTGACTCTTCATATACATGACTCTTAATTAGTACATTTATGACAAGATGAAAAATCCCTAAAAGACATCTAGCAGAAGTCTTTTGACCTATAATAAAAATCTTGCTCATGAAACCCAACCTAGTTAGTTCTGCAACATTATTTGTCCATGTGCCGATGGAGCTTACGTATGCTTCCTGGGGTGTTCCTTTGGCATCACAGAGGATGCTAACATATCCTGCTTGGCCAGGGCTACCCTTGGAGGCTTTGTCAAAATTGAGTTGAAGACAACCCTAAGGGGGGAGGGGGGAGGGCTTCCCTGAGTTAGGCGAGGGTGGACCAGGTTGGAGGAGAGATTCAAAAGATGCAGGATGGCTAGATCAAATGGACCCGCATCCCAGGGGTCCCAGGGGTCCATGAGAATGAATTCCCTATTTTTGGAGAGGGTCAAAGACCAGATGAGATGGGCAGAAGGGGTTTTATTCTCAAAGATAGCAATATTTCTCCCCTTCCAAGTGTTCTAGAGTAGGAGAATAGGGAGGAACCATCTGGTCTGCAGGGTCCCAGGGGTCCACGAGAATGGATTCCCTAATGTTGGAGAGGGTCAAAGACCAGATGAGATGGGCAGAAGGGGTTTGATTCTCAAAGATAGCAAGATTTCTCCCCTTCCAAGTGTTCTAGAGTAGGAGAATAGGGAGGAACCACCGTGCTCTGGAGACCATTGGGTTGGAGAATCTGTGGGTCGGCCAATCTTCAAGCAGGGCTCTGGTGGCAGCAGGGGTGTCATCAACGAGGCCAAAAATATCAAAGGCTTGTGATTAGACCTGTTGGATTAAGGGGCAGTCCATGAAGATGTGATGTTTGGTTTCTTCGGCCTACCGACAAAGGAAGCACATGGACAGCTCGATGAAGCCCCTTTTAAGGAGATGATCCCATGTCAGGATACGTTTGTGAATTGCTAACCAGAGGAAGTGGGCCACTTTCGGCCAAAGATGATTGGTCCATATTCTGTTCTAGACCTGAGTGTTGGGGATGACCGAGATCACCGCACGAAGTAGATAAGCTTCCTTGACTAAAAAGACCCGGAGGTCGAGAGGTCCCATCTTAATTTGTCCGAGCCTTGGGAGGCATGGATTTTTTGTTCGGCAAGATACTAGGCAAGCCGATCGACCCTTGGTGGGGTAGGTCTATAGGCCAATCTTCTGCAGTTTTCCATTGGTGCCAACCATGCTTTTATGGTTGGTTGTGCCAATAATATTTTATTGTCATGGCTTCGTAGGAATGGAAGAAGGGCATGAGATCCGCCAAAGAATGGTCTTGAGAGAGGTGGGGGGATTGCTACCAAGATTCCTCCAAAAAGCGTCCAGTTTCCCCATCGTGCACCTCCTAGAATAAGTGCATGTGAATCAGGTCACTATTATTGTTGGCGAGGTTCCAGATGGCAGACCCATGAATATGTAGGGGTGTGTGAAGGATTTCACACTAATTTTTCCCTTGGCCATACTTATGAGACAAAATAGTCTTCCACAGTTTCGGTCCCCTTTTCATCCAACACCACCAGAGTTGCATTAAGAAAAGTTGGGTCGCAAAAGCTCAAACCCCCAATCAGTTTTGGGAGACACAACTTATGCTAGGTCACTAGAGGCCACTTTCTATCATCCACAATACCTGCCCAAAGGAATCACCAGAATAAGGCAATGAGTTCCGAGTAAATGTATTTTGGGGTTGGAAGAGTGGACAACTGGTAGAGGGGCATTGCTTGTAGGATATATTTGAGGAGGGTGGCCCATCCCGCAAGGTTAAGGACCCAAAAATTCCAGTTAGAGAGCTTACTAGACAATTTCACACAAAGGTATTTCCAGGGGGTAATGCACAGAGGATTGAACAAGAGGGGAACTCCCAGGTACTTGGACGGGAGAGAGCCAACATTGAAACCCAAGGTTCTGGCTAAGCAAGCTTGAACTGGGTGGGGAGTGTTGAAGAAATATATATTAGACTTAAGCTTGTTAAGGAGCATACCTGAGGCTTCCTAGAATTCCTCCAAGATGATGTTGAGTTGGGAGGCTTCTTTAAGAGGTGCGGCACTGAAGAGGAGGTTATCGTCCATGAACTATTGGTGTCATGTCAATGTTTGATCTAGGAAGATGAAGCCCTGTTATCTGATTGGATTGTTTAGTGGCCTTGAGAAAGAATCCCGACCCTTCAGCAACAATAATAAACAGGAAGGGGGAGAGTGAGTCCCCTTGACGAATACCCCTCGAGGACCAGAAAGTTTCTGATGGTTTTCCATTTATGAGAGTGGAGAAAAACTAAGTGGAGATCATGGATTTAATCCATTGAATCAATTTAGTTGCAAAACCAAATGCCCGTAGGGTTTCTAGAATGTAATCCCAAATGAGGTGATCATATGCCTTCGAGAGATCCAATTTCAACAACATTCCATGAAGCTTATGCGTTTTGATAGAGTGGATGGTATCATGCGCAGAGACAATGCCATCTAGGATTTTATGTCCCTCCACGAACCCCGACTGCTCATGACTAATGATGCAGTGAAACAGTGGCTTGAACCTGCAGACCATGATGGTGGAAACTATCTTATAGATCACATTACAGAGGGAGATAGGCCTAAAGTACCTCGGTCTTGTTGCCTCCTTCGATTTGGGGATGAGGGCGATGAAGGTGGCATTAAGGCTGGACCATACCTCTCTAAGCTGTCGTGATTCCTCCACAAACTGCCATATGTCATGACTAAGGAAGGAACATCTAGCCTTGAAAAATTCTGCAGTAAAGCTGTCCAGTCCCGGGGTCGTATTTGAAGACAGGGCCTTCATGACTTCCTCTACTTCCGAAAGGGAGATTGGGCTTAGAAGAGTTTCATTTTGGTTTTGCAAAAATAAAGAAGGGATATTATAGGTAACTTTACACAGAGCCTCTTATCTGTCATAACTTTCATTGTGCAACAGGGAAGATAAGAATGCTTGTAGCTCCATCACAGTGTCTTCATGGCGGTCTAGGCAGGAGCTGTCACTTGCCTGCAGGTGGGTGATTCTATTTCTTTGCTAATGTTGGATCATGGATTGGTGGAAAGATTTTGTGTTTCATTCCCCTTCTCTCCACAATTTAATTTTGGATTTCTGCCGCCACAATATTTACTCCTGCTACTTTCGTTCCTCTAGGTCCTTGATCAAGAGATCTTCTTTTTTGGCCAGCTCTTCCGTGCGGTTGTCCTGGATAATTCGTTGTTCTACTTCCTCTAGGTTGGCTTCCATCTTCCTCTTTTCCTAAAGAATATCCCTCAAATTTTCCTAGTTCCACGCTTTGATATGGCCTTTGAGGCCTTGCAGCTTCTTCTGGAGATATTGCATTTTGTTACTAGGTGGTGTACCCAAGGCTGTCCACCATGAAGCTAATTGATCCATGAATCCTGGGTGTTGCAACCAAAAACTATCGAACTGGAACGAATGTCTCTGTGGTGGGGGGTTAGACGGGGATATATCCACACTGATAGGCTAGTGATCCAAGTCGATGGAGGGGAGGATCTCAGAGGAGAGTCGAGGGTCGGTCATGATAAGGTGCTCCGAGAAGAGGAACCTGTCTAGCCTGCAGGCAATTTGGTTCTCTCCCCCTCTTCGATTGTTCCAGGTATGAAGCCCTTGGCGAGGGATTACATCAATGAGGTGGAGATACTCAATAGTGTCATTGAAGGCATGCGAGGATGGGTCTAATCGACAGACTCCCCCACGCTTTTCTTCCAAGTTTTAATCAAGTTGAAATCCCCTCCTAGGATCCAATATTATTTAGCCCATAACCTATTAAGGCGTTTCAGATGCATGAGGAAAATTGTTTTGTCACGAGGCGTAGCTAGCCCATAGACTGTAGCTAGGCTCCTCCACCAGTGTTCACCTGTCAAGAGAATCGAGGCTAACAACAAGAATTTGGTGCCGACCCAGTCTTCCACGATAACATGTCCTAGGTCCCAAAGAATTGCTATGCCCCCGGCAGCTCTGGTGGCTTCTATCATCATGGCTTGGCTATTCCTCGAACATATTTGGTTTTTTTCCTTAACTTTGTTGGTAGTCACCTTCGTCTCCTGTAGAATAACTATCTAAGGTTTGTACTTTCCTATTTTGTCCTTAAGGGATCGGATCTTCCCTGGGTTGCTAAAGCCCCTGATATTCCATGACATGTTCTTCATGAGGAAGGAGTGACAGATATGGGAAACAAATCCATAAATTGTCCCATCTGCCCTGAGTTTAACAAAAGTTCTTTGGCTTCACGAAGAAGCTCTTTGGTAGATTTTTGGCCCTTCTTGATCTTCTCATATCCCTTAGGGTCTTGGAGTGTTATGATAAGGGGGTTTCCCTCTGTACCCATATTGTGGAGACCTGAGTCTGCTCATCTAGGAAGAGCCGCCCATTGGTTGAAAATGGTGCCAAAATGGCTTAGTTTATTGCATGGGATATCTTTGATTCCTGTCTTGCTCGAGATTTTGAATATTTCCAAAAAAAAATTCTCCTCTGCTCTAAGCCTATCGTGTCGCTCCTTAGCTACTAGGATCCTACTCATTTGCCTCAGGACCTCCTGGATGTGCCGATATGAGTCAGTGTGCTCAGGGATCTTTCTCTTGGAGGAGAGCTTGTCTCCGAGGGTGGAGAGTAGCTTGTCAATGTCCATGGATTGAAGAGCTCCATGGGATGAAGAGAGGGACTGGGAAGGGGGGGAATGGAAAAGGGCTAGGGATTCGTCGGCCAAGGCCGCGAAGGAGTTTTTAGATTCAGGAGGCATCAACTTAGGGGAGGATTACGGGGCCTAGGGTAGGCATGCGATTGGGGCCCCGAACGATCAAGAGGATTGGACTACTGATTTGAATGTTGTGGCCGAGTGGCCCTGAATCGACGACCTTGAACTGATTGAAAGCCATCACCATCATTAGCCAGTGCAATTGCACGAGCCTCTTCTACTACTGTTAACAAGCAGTTGCGAAAGAGATGATCATACTCATGGCACCTGTGGCATTTGAAAGGATCGTGTTCATAATCCTGTGGTTGTGTCCATGTAGAGTCGTAGACTAGATCGATAGATTTCGATAGTGGTTGGGATATATTCATATGGACACAGATCCAGGCATAGGCCGCATGCCGTCGGCATTTGGTGATCTCCGAGATCTTAACAAACATGCCTATTGAGTTTCCAGTTCCTTCAGGATATCAGGCTCCAAAAAATCATCGGGGAGGGAGTAGAGCCGAACCCAGACAAGAGCCGTAGTGAATTCCTCTTTGTCTAGGTCGTAGCATTCCTCCTAATAGCGAATGAAGAGGCCTGCACTTCCCATAAAATATGGTCCGTTATCAAATATCTGCTTGCGGTCTTGCAGATCTTCAAAGATCATGTTAAAGAACCCTTTGGCCCTAATTCGAAGCTCGATATTTCCCTTTGGGGACCACTTGTTCTGGATCCAGGGAAAAATATCTTGCTCTCTAGGCCAAATCCCCAAAAAATTACAGATCATTGCATGATCTTTCATATAATGTTGAGCTTCTTCTAGGTGGTTGTTAGGAATGAAAAATTTGGGGTTGATTGCTACCTTAGGAAGGCAACGAATTCTACCATCCTTTTCTTGCCACTGCGCCCCCATAACTGGGTTTTCTGTGAATGAGGAGGAGTCGTTTGATCCATTGAGAGGTTGCCCTTGCATGAAAGGGGTCCGGTTTACTACATCGCGGTAGGATTGTGGTCCCTCCCACCATGGCGGGGGGCCTGGCATGGGCGCTTCCACCTGGGCTTGGAAGGCTTCAGAACCTTGTAGAAGCAGTGCATGACAGAGTAGAGTAGAAAATTGACAATGCAGAAGGTTACGGTTGAGCTGAAAAAACCCTAGCAGAGCTCGCTAAGGATACTTCTCTTGCTAAATATATCAATGAATATTTATTTTGCACCTTTAGTTAATGTTATGGAGTTTGGACTGTAAGAACTATTTGGAATTGGCTTTGTTGATTAGGTAATCAGCATGGAATGGGGAAATTTCTGGTCTAGTCATCTGCCACAGCCTCGTTATGACAATTATTTAGATGAAAATAGCTTGAATCCAGGTGATCAGGAAAATTCCTAATTTCTAGCATGAAAATTTTCATTGGTCAACTTTGTAGGGTTATTGAGTACCTGAAATGTAATTTGAAGAAGTTATAATGGTTCTTTGTAGCTTTCTTCAGGGTTTTGAGAAATTGGTTTCAAGAATGTATCTTGGTGACATTGCGAGAAGGGTGATTCTTAGGATGGAAGAGGAGTCAAATATTTTTGGATATGTAACCCCTTCAAGCCTCCTTGATTCGTTCATCTCCAGGTTTGTATGCAAAGATTTTTTTGTACAACCATTTCACTACATTGAATAGAATTTTGTTTTAGTACAATTTTTCTAAGTCAATGGTTGCGCCTATTAGAAGGAATAGTGGGATGGTTGTTTGATTGATTGGCAAGGAACTTGTTTCATGCGAATCTGCTAAGCAAACATTCATGTCCGTTGGAATATCTCCCTATTTCAGGAATAACCCATGCAACAAAATATATTTCATTGTGATAATGTTTCTCTTCTAAACATGTTTTTTCTATCTGAAATATGCAAGTTTTCCTTTTAACATGAAGTCTTATAAGAAATATTTCACACAATTTTTTACTTGCTTGAATTGTCTATCACATGGCCAAACTATTATTTTTTAGTACCATAAGCATTTTATGAAAATCAATGAAATTCACTATTCATTTGTCAGGGCCTTTAGGTAGCTTTGGAAACCTAAAAGATTGAATGCGAATTCTGTTTTGATGATATAAAAAAACTTCATGGATGGAGCAAAAAATTTGGAAGATGAGTTCTCTAGGTAATATTTCTCTTTGAAAAACACCACTAGTTGCAGTGTTATAGTTGTTTATCAAGCTTTAGTAAAAAGCTTGTCCTTTTTTGATTGGTTATTAATTGATTGAATTTTTATTTGTACTTGTTTTTCTTTCTTGAAGTTTTTATGCTAATTATTTTTAACTAATAGAGGATCAAACATTGATTGTATTGTTGTAATATGTTAAATTATTGTTTTTATTGGATCAAGTATTTACTGTAAAAGATCAATCAATGTGTTATATCTTGGAAGTTACAACTATGGTAAATATGGGAAAATTATTGGTGCTTTGCATGTAAATCTGCAAAACATATCAAAACTACTCTTATTTTGTTTTTTTATTATAATGAACAATGATGTTTTGAGTTTGAGTGATTAAGGATGGCCACAGGTCTACCCTCAAATTGGAAGTTTGATGTTGGAATTCGGTGTGGATTTTCCATTCAAGTATCATTTAGAAACTGGAATCTGAAAGTTACATTTCAAAATAATCGTTTTTTGGGGATTACTAGTGCTGGTTGCTACATATTTTCGATGTTGGAAATTTGCTCCAAATCACAGCTAATATATTGCACCACAAGTGAGGAACACAATGGGAACAAAATTGTATTTTCAATTTATCCACTTATATTGTAGGGATACATAAACATAAGAAAAACATTAATAATTTGATATAGACTAGTTGGCTTATTCATATGTGATAATGGACCCAAATAGTGGTTCTTATCTGAAGAAATGCTCATCATACTTGGGCATTCTTGACATCATCGACCTGTAGCCCTGTATTTATTCACTTAGCCTTCTAAATTATCTAGATATACACATGTATACGAGGCTATCCTATTAGTGTATACTTTTTACTTCATTTCATTTTATTTTAGACTTAGTTTTGACAATTTCTAGGAGTTTTTTTGCACTCCCACATTGTATAAGTAATCAACAACTTGATATATTTATCATGTAACTTAGTTGGCATGATTGTGCATAATCTTTCCTTAAATGTTGAATACTAATTTTACTAAGGTGTTATTTTCTATGGTGACGTTTTATTTTCTTTGTTTATACACATCATTTGGCCACATAGAACCCACTATTTCCCAACTGAAGAAAAATTTCTAGTTTCATGTTTTTAGGGGGAAAATGACATTGACAATGTTGTCGATGTTTAGGTATATATCGTATAAATCCTTTATAGTCTACTTTAGTTTATATTCTAGTGTTAATCATCTTTCATGTCTTATACTCTGCATTGTATCTTCTTTATTTTTCAAGAAATTAACTCAGTATTGATGGTAAGAAGCATGAATTATAAAAAGAGGAGAACAATAACAATGGAGCGACAAAATGAAAATTAAAGAGAGAGAGAGAAGAGAACTAGTTTAGTGGTACCTGTAGAGTAAATATATTGCATAAGACACACATGGAGATTGATGGTCAAGTCTTCAGAGTTGGTGAATTCACCTGCAATGCCTTGGAAACACAATGATAATTTTTTGAAGTGGTGAAACAATATTTCATGTGTAAATTGTACTCCAACCAATATTAAGTTGGAAACTCATATTGTAATACTTGGTATTTTATATAATATAATTTATGTGGTTGAAATTATTTATAGTTTCACTTGATATTACTTACTATTGTATTTAACATCTGTAACTTTGTGTTTTCATATTATGTGAACAAGTAAATTGTATGCCAATTTTTTTTAATTTAGTTGAAAATTTGTACTAATTAATTTTTGTTGATTAATAATGAACACATAAAAGCAATCTAAAACTACTAAATTAGTGGTTTATGTTTATTAATGATGAACACAATTAAAATGAATATAGAAATAAATTAGTTTCTTATAATTATTGTTAATGAAAGTAAATGAAATGAATATAAACTACTAAGTGGTCATTTATATAATGAATATGAAACTACCAAAAATAAATAAATGAATACTACAAATGATAAATTTGTGACTACAAATGATGACTACATTTTGCATATATACGACTATTAGTAGCTAATTTATAGTATCTTATGACACAAACAAAATTTAGTTATATTTCTTTCGTCATTAATTGGTTTAAAACAATGACTAAAATTTACATATATATGACTATTAGTAGCTAATTTACAATATTTTATAACATGACAAAAATTTAGTCATATTTATTTGGTCATTAATTGGTTTCAAACGATGACTAAAATTTTCATATATATGACTATTAGTAGCGAATTTACAGTATCTTATAACATGACCAACATTTTGGTCATATTTCTTTGGTCATTAATTGGTTTTCTCGGATGATCTTTTAGATATATATTTTGTTGTATATTTGGTCGTTAATTGTGGGAATTAATGACTAAATTAATGACCAAATTTATGAATAAATATACTACTAGACAATAAATTTGAGACAACCAATTAATGACTAAGCTAAAAACGACTAAAAGTTGGTTGCGTTATAAGATACTGTAAATTAGCTACTATTGGTCACCGACCGAAAAATAGTCGTTTATATGCAAATTTTAGTCCTTTTTTTAGTAACTAATTAGCCATTTTTTACTAGAGTAATGTCCCTCATACTAGGTTTTGATCACAGTGGCTAGCTCGACTGGATTGATCGAATTCAGCTTCCACTCCATAGACTTGTGTCATGTGTCCGTCATCGGAATTTTATGTGCGAAGATGGTGTTAGAAAATTATATATTATGGAGCAATGAAACACATAAAATATGCGGAAAACAAAAGTACACAAAACACATAAAACTAGAGAGACACAGATATACGTGGTTCACCCAATTGTTTGGGCTACATCCACCCCGAACAGCCAGTCCTTCCTTTCTATTATCCAGCAAAAATTGAAGAGACAAAACCTACAGCAAATCCGCTGTAATATCCTTTGTTCTCTCTCACAGTCTCCCTCTCTATTTCTCGCTCCGAGAATACACATACAATACAGAGCTGCAATACAATACCCTCAAATATACAAGGGGGTTTCCTTCTAGGGAAAAAAACCCTAATCTAAACATAACTTCTACCATTAGATCATTTTCCTAATGAACGGCCCAGATTGACTAGAAATTACTATACTTTTACAAGGCAATTTTACATCTGTTTTTAGCTTCGGGGAAGTTGCCCTCGAAAGCCCCCGCCAGGGGGGGCTCCGAAAAGCACTGCTGCCCCCCCCTGGACCCCCCACGGCAACGATTAATTACGGGCGGCATTTCCGCCCCTTTTAAGGTACAGGGGTCCAATGTTGTGATACAAAGTAAACAAGATAATCAGGCTCCACACCCAACAATCTCCCACTTGGAAACTGATTGTAGCAACTCCACCACTGCTTCATTTGCTGGACAATGACTCCTCTTTGGACCTGGCTGTTTCTCATCTTCATCGTCATCCTTGAAGACCAATTGAAATTGAGCATGTTCTCAGTTTCTCCCTGGTTACAACTTTTGTTAGCATATCTGCAGGATTCTGGCTAGTGTGTATCTTTTCCAGCTTCAACTCTGCATCTTCCAATACTGACCATATGAAATGGTACTTGAGATGTATGTGCTTAGTCCTGGAATGAAATGCTTAGTTCTTTGCAAGATGAATAGCACTTTGGCTATCACTGTATAGTGTGCCCATATCATGCTTCTTACCCAATTCATCCATAAACCTTTGTAACCAAATCATTTCTTTAATAGCCTCTATAGCAGCAAAATACTCGGCTTCTGTTGTTGAAAGTACAACAGCACTTTGGATTTTTGAAACCCAACTGACAGTTGTTCCACCTACAGTAAATACATATCCTGTAGTGCTCCTCCTATTATCTCTATCACCTACCATATCTGCATCAACATATCCCTGTAGAGCAATGTTTGAACCACCAAAGCATAATGCTTGATTTGTGGTACCTCTCAAATATCTGAGAATCCATTTTACTGCCATCCAATGTTCTTTTCTTGGATTGTTCATGTACCTTCTTACAACTCCCACTGCATGTGCAATATCAGGCCTTGTGCAGACCATTGCATACATTAAGCTTCCAACTGCTGATGCATATGGAACTTTAGACATATAATCCATGTCTTCTTGGGTCTTTAGGCACATCTCCTTACTAAGTTTTAAATGGCTAGCAAAAGGTGTACTAACTGGTTTTGCATTCTGCATATTAAATCTTTTCAACACCTTTTCTATGTACTCATTCTGAGACAGTGTTAACTTGCGATTTTTCCTGTCTCTAGTTATCCTCATACCAAGGATTTGTTTTGCAACTCCCAAATCCTTCATTGCAAATGAATTTGCCAATTTTCTTTTGAGCACATTTATTTCTTGCATGTTAGACCCTGCAACAAGCATGTCATCTACATACAATAACAATATAATATAGCTGCCATCATTTTGCCTTTTTAGATAAACACAATGATCAGAGTGACATCTAGTATAACCTTGTTCGGACATAAACTTGTCAAATTTTAGATACCACTGCCTTGGAGCCTGTTTTAAGCCATACAAGCTCTTCTTTAACCTGCACACCAATTTTTCTTTCCCTTTTACCTCATATCCTTCTGGTTGTTGCATGTATATCTCTTCCTCCAAATCTCCATGGAGAAATGTTGTCTTTACATCTAACTGTTCAAGATGTAAATCTTCCACTACTACAAGACTTAAAATAGTTCTGATTGAATTCATTTTAACAACAGGAGAAAATATTTCATCAAAATCAATACCTTTCTTCTGTGCAAACCCCTTCACCACAATTCTAGCTTTGTACCTCTGTTTTCCTCCATCTTCTTCCTTCAGCTTGTAAACCCATTTATTCTGCAATGTAGTTTTACCTGCAGGCAACCTGACTAAGTCCCAAGTCTGGTTATGCATTAAGGAGTCCATCTCTTCTTCCATGGCTAGCTCCCACTTCTTCTTGCTTTCAACCTACATTGCTTCTTCATAACATTCAGGTTCACCAGAATCAGTCAACAATAAATACTATAATGAGGGAGAGTATCGTTCAGGGGGTCTACTTATCCTGGTAGATCTTCTAACACCACTTTCAGGTGTTTGAGGTGCCTGTTGCTGTTGTGGTAGTTGTTGCTGTTGTGGTTGTTGATTATTATTATTTTCAAGCACCTTTACTTTTTCAGTTATCTCATCAAGAACCGTGTATTCCTTGCTTTCTTTTTCCTGTTTCTTTTCGTGTAGCTGATTCTTATACAAGACCTTTTCATTGAATATTACGTCTCTGCTCCTAATGATTTTGTGATTTTCATAATCATATAAGCAATAACCAAAATCATTAGCACCATATCTAATAAAGGTACATTTCTTTGATTTTGCCTCAAGCTTTGTTCTATTTTATTTATTAATATGGACAAAGGCCTCACAACCAAAAGGCTTTAAAAAAGAGTAGTTTACCTTTTTACCTGTCCATGCTTCCTTTGGAATACCACCATCCAAGGAACTTGAAGGCCTTCTGTTTATTAGATAAACAACAGTATCTACAACATCTGCCCAAAATTGTAAAGGCAATCCTGCATGCAATATCATGCACCTTGCACGCTCCAATATTGTTCTGTTCATCCTTTCTGACACACCATTTTCTTATGGTGTTCTTGGAATTGTCTTCTCTCTACGAATTCCATGCTCTGAACAGTACCTATAAAACTCTTTGCTGCAATACTCACCTCCATTTTCCGATCTGAGACACTTCAACTTCTTTCCTGTCTGAATCTCAACCAAAGCTTTCCATTTCTTGAAAGTATCAAATACATCAGATTTATTCTGAATAAAATACATCAGATTTATTCTGAATACAATAAATCCAAGTTTTTCTAGTTGCATCATCAATAAAAGTAACATAATAACGAGAGCCACCAAGAGATGATACCTAAGAAGGTCCCCATACATTTGTATGCACAAGCTCCAATTTTTCGCTCTTCTTTTATTTCCCAAATCTGAGAAATCTGACTCTCTTCTATTTTCCATAAATTCAATTCTCACAGAAATCCAAATCAACATTCTTCAAACCTGGCAGCAAATTTCTTGAGTGAGGAATTTTCATCCCCTTCTCACTCATGTGTCCGAGCCTATGATGCCATAATGCTGCATCTACTCCTTTGGAAGTTAAAGCATTAACAAAGTTAGAAATACCATTGCATAAATACAATGTCCCAACCTTTTCACCTTTTTCTATTACCAGCACTCCTTTGGTGACCTTCCAAGTTTTATCTGTGAAAGTTGTCACACAACCTTCACTGCCTAACTGCCCTGTTGAAATCAGATTTTTATTCAGATCTGGAACATGCCTTACCTCCTTTAGTAGCCATTGGTTTCCATTCTGTTGTTTTACAAGAAATTTACCCATTCCAACAATTTTACAGGGTTTATCATCACCCAAACGAACTTGTCCAAAATCTCCTTGAACATAGTCATGAAAATATTTCTTATCGGGTGTGGCATGGAATGAAGCCCCTGAATCTACAACCCAAGAATCAGTAACATTTTCGAAAGAAAGAATCAAAGCATCTTGTAACACATCACCTGTCACATTTGCTTCATGATTGTTTTCTTACTGTGTGTCTCCTTCTTTTCCCTTCCGAGATCTACAGTCTGTCTTTAGGTGTCCTTTCTTTTCGCAATTCCAGCACACTATCCCCGATCTGGACTTGGATCTACCTTTCCTTGATTTACTACGATATCTCGATTTCTTTCCTCTTTCCATTATTCTTCCCCTAGACTCTGCACTCAAAGCATTACCCGATGTCTCACCAGAGCTTTTACGTCGCATTTCCTCGCTAAGGATAGCACCAACAACATCATCAAAATTTAAAGTACTAGATCCAGAGACAGAGTTACTAATGTCCATAACTAAACCATTTCAACTCTCTGGCAATGAGCATAAGAATAATAGAGCTCTAAATTCATCATCAAAGTTTACCCCTACAGAACTTAACTGAATGGTAACTGTATTAAATTCATTTAAATGGTCTGCAACAGATCCACCTTTCGACATCTTCATATTAAATAGTCGTTTCATAAGAAATACCTTGTTTGAGGCCGAGGTTTTTTCATATAGTTTCACCAACGTCTGCATCAAACCCTCTGTTGTTGTTTCTTTCGAAATATTGAAGGCGACAGACGCCGCAAGACACAACCGTACTGTTCCAAGTGCCTTTCTATCGAGAATGTTCCATTCCGTGTCTGTCATGGCCGCCGGCTTCTTTGTTTTTCCGCTCAATGGTAGGTACAAATATTTCTGATACAGATAATCTTCCATCTGCATCTTCCACAGTGGGATGTTTTGGCCGTTAAATTTCTCGACCCTAAGCTTACCATCGTCTGCCATTGCTCCCACTCCAACCAGGAACCCTTTTTTCCTGCGATTTTATCAGCCAAATATACCTTTGTCTCTGATACCAGTTGTTAGAAAATTATATATTATGGAGCAATGAAACACATAAAATATGCGGAAAACAAAATTACACAAAACACATAAAACTAGAGAGACACAGATATACGTGGTTCACCTAGTTTGGGCTACGTCCACCCCGAATAGCTTGTCCTTCCTTTCTATTATCCAGCAAAAATTGAAGAGACAAAACCTACAGCAGATCTACTGTAATATCCTTTGTTCTCTCTCATAGTCTCCCTCTTTGTTTCTCACTCTGAGAATACACATACAATACACAGCCGCAATACAATACCCTCATATATACAAGGGGGTTGCCTTCTAGGGCAAAAAACCCTAATGTAAACATAACTTCTACCGTAAGATCATTTGCCTAATGAATGGCCTAGATTTACTAGAAATTACTATACTTTTACAAGGAAATTTTACATCTGTTTTTAGCTTCGGGGGCGCTGCCCCCGAAAGCCCCCGCCATGGGGGGGGCTCCGAAAAACGCTGCCACCTCGCCGTGGACCCCCTACGGCAGCGATTAATTATGGGCAGTGTTGCCGCCCCTTTTAAGGTACAGGGGTCCAATGCTGTGATACAAAGTAAACAAGATAATCAGGCTCCACACCCAACAGATGGTGTCCATATGCTCACGTAGATGGGAACAAATGCACCTATAAAAAAGTTAAAAAATCATAGTGTCATTTTTCTAATAACCCAACTGTTAAAATATAAAATATAGATGTTACATTTTAAAGGTGCATTATTAAGTTTAAAATGTAAATAAATATATTATCACCGACTTGTTGCACCCAATACCTACGTTTAGCGCATCCTCAAGTAAACGCGGGTAGAGACTGATTACAGTGTGTTTCTCTCTAACTTGGTCAGCAACCCAACTGTTGGGGTGTATAATTGGCATATTTTCTTTTAAATGATCAGGATAAGGCATGCTTCTACCATTCATCCATATGAATTCTTGCCTATCAGTATCCCATTTCATTCTCTTTTGTTCGTACAATGCGACCCACGGTTGTGTCACTTCAGAATTGTAAAGAACAAATTTATTGATTACTTCAATTTTTGCATTCGCTGATGAAATAAAACTGACATATAGTACATATGAGATCAAAATATACATTATATCGAAGTTCAACATGAATATTTACTTTGTGTAAATTTGAAAAATTATAAGTCGCTTGCTCTTTATCAAACGTCTTTTTCCATTCGTTTGGAGAATCTCCCCTTCTCTTTTGTTTTCATCCCTTTTATCATCCCAAATGACCGCATCTAGTGTGTTTTTGATCTACTTGATGTACTCACTAGCATATAGAAAGACTCATACGATACGTACCCCTCTGACGTAGACCCCTAAGGTTTTGTCCTTTGTCGAACAAAACCTTTCAACTTATTCATGTACCTCTCTAAGAAGAACATCCTACAACAAGAAAACACCCCAACTAATTCAACATCATCTACTATTTGGATTAGAAGATAAACCTACAAGTCCATGAAACTCGTTAGTAGTTCCTTCTCAAACTTACAAAAAATCTCAACTATCTCTTGACGCCACCATGGAATGCTAGCCACATGAATCTCCTTTGACGTGATCCAACATACAAATGTAGATAACTTAGATATGGCACATCCTAGGTCTTGGCAGAATTCATGTTTCACACACTCAGACACGAACAAAGGATAATGAAACTGCAAAGTTATAAAAACATAAAAAATTAGTTATGTTTTATGATCCCATGTGGTAAAAATTATTAATATAACAAATAATAAATTCATGCTTTTGAAATTATACGTACTCTTAGAAGATTCAAATGGTCATGCGATTTCAACACTGATAAACGGTCTTCCATGGTGAAGCATCGTCGTAGTGAAGACCCATGTGAAGATGGCACCCTGACACCCATTTTAACTTCCTTTTCCAAAAGAAAATTCATATTTTAAAAAAATCCATGGGACATCACCTTCTTGGAAATACCAATTAGAGGGACCAACCTCTGCTGTACTTTCTTGTCTAGGCCAATGTTTCTTTTTAGTTTTTTAAGTAATAACATATTTCCTAACAACCAATGTGTCACTTTTTTTCGATGATATGTGCCTCCATAAAGAAGATGAAACATTTTCAAATATATTCATGGTATCTAGTAAGTGGGTAATATTAAGATGCTCTCAGTACGAGAAGTTATAAAAGATAGATTTCCTTTACATCCCAATGGTCAATTTCTCAACATAAGTGTCGAAGAATTATGGATTATCGAACATAGGCTCCCCATTTGAATAGAACATTTATATGAACTCCTTCTCTCTCTCATATTCTCTAATCCATTCAGCTAGTGATGTTATTGCATGCCTTTATGTTCTCTCTCGTTTACCATTGAAATCAAATGTTTTTCTTCTGTAAGGGTGTTCTTCTGGGAGGAATACCCTGGAGAAGTCATACACTGTATTTCATAGGTCGTTGGACCATATAGCTTTCATAGAAGGTCCATCACATTTACATCCATAATACCCTTTTGTTACAAGACCTGAAAAATTAGTGCATACAATATACATGGCACGTTAAAGAATATAATGAAGATCAGAACAATTACAATGAATTAAATTAATTCGTGAAAGAATATTTTTACGTATATAAACAAATTAATAAACATGTAATTTACCAAAGAAAAATCTTAAGCATGGATAATCATGTGTGGTGTAAGCACATATGCCATACAACGTAATATTCCTCTCTGCTATGATGGGTCTTGATACATCATATACATTTATCCCATCCAACAATTCCTTCAATTCATCTACTACTGGATGTAAGTAGACATCCATATTCTTCACTTGTCTTCTATGAGGGACTATGAGAGCCAGCATAAGATGTTCATTCTTCACGGACAAAAATGGGGGGATATTTTTATTGATCATTACTATAGGCCAAACATAATAGATGGTGTTTTGGAGGGAATTTGGGTTGACACCATCCGTGGCTATGCTGAGTCATATACTTCATACTTCATCCTTGAAATTTTCAAGCCATGTGTCCTCTATATGCTTCATGGCTATTGAATCTGTTGGAATTCGCATAACTCCCAAATCAGTTTTGTTTGAGGCATGCCATCCCTACAACATAGCTAATTCTTTGCAACGAAAGAGCCTTTGAATCCTTGGGATTATAGGCATGTGCCTCAATACATTAAGAGGAGGACCACGTGATTTTCCCTTATTTTTTTATTTATCGTACTTGTCATGCCCACATTTTAGACATATGTCTATGTGTGCATATTATCCTCTATATAGAATACAATAATTTGGACATGCATGATATGATATGTAATCAACACCCAACATTTTCAACAATTACTTTTCCTCTTCGCAGCTACCGAGAAGGAAATTATCTCTCGGAAGGACCTTAGCTTTGAATAACTTGTAGTTGGTAGAAAAAATTAAATGTACAATGCCAATAATTATTAACATTCATAAAATTGACCATTTGTAATGGTTATTGTGTGACAATATTTCTCAAAAAATAATGGACTTGATGGTCAATTAGCTCAAAATTTACGAGAAACATGCATTCGAAAAGCCAAACTTTGCTTTCAAGTTGTATAGTAACATCGTTGTCCCCAACTTGTTCTACTTTGACTGGCCGCTAGGTCCAAAGAGAGGGGTGGTGGAAGAAAATTTAAGGCTTTCAAAAAAGGTATGAACAATATGAGCATCATCCCCTAGCTGATCATCGTTCTGGAATGCATCTAACAACATTTTCTCCATGGCAGTCGTATCCCTTATGTAATCATCCATACCAACCTCTATTTGATTGCCTCCATTGCTAGGTTGTGAAGAACTACTATTGTTGTAGTCATTCCTAATTAGTGAATCTGGACGTAGTGGGAATTGAATAGGTGGTTGATTCAACCATTCTTGGTATCGTTCCTCTTCGCTTTTTTCTCGTAATTCAGCCTTCTCTTGAT
Source organism: Pinus albicaulis (assembly GCA_034641835.2). Classification (NCBI taxonomy): domain Eukaryota; kingdom Viridiplantae; phylum Streptophyta; class Pinopsida; order Pinales; family Pinaceae; genus Pinus; species Pinus albicaulis. The sequence goes on from CM076581.1 coordinate 255,879,467, forward strand.
TTTACATTGTCATGAGGTGCAATGGAAGATGGTAGGTAGGTCCCTCATCATCACTAGAATCCTAATAATTTCAAAAAATATATTTGAACATGATTAGTAAAATATCGATGATATCAATTAGTAAGCACGTAAATGCATGATTAATTAGTTTTATGATTGAATAATTACATTATAACAAACAATTATTACCATCATTGTCTTAGGATTGTGGCCAGAAGATGGCACATTACAATTGGTTGGCTGAAGCGACTATCCATTTTCATCTACCAACCGCGCCTTGTAGTATGCTACTCCTAATAAGAGCTTCTGACATTTTGGAACTATTTGAATATTTTGTGCATCTGAACTCAATTCTGAATCTGCATGAACCTGCAAATTCCTATAAATTTATTTTATCAGATTGATATGGATAAAAATAAATAAATTCAATTAGATAATGATAATATTATCTCAAGTAATTACGTCTGGAGATGGAGAGGGAGAACTCTGTGATGGAATTTGAGAAATATTATTGAATGAGATGGATTTTGAAGAATTGTCTATTTGATATAGTTACGAGTTTTTCTCCCTGCATTTGAGCAAAATCAACAATAAATTTTGGTGTACATACCTAAAAGTAATTTTGGTGCGTTAGAAAAGGAGTTATTCTTATTGGTGCTAATCTATTGTTAAACACACTAGTGCAATTTTATTAACTGAAATACCGGTGCAGTTAGTTAAAAAAACTCACTAAATATCGAGAAAAAAAAAAGTGACTTTATTTTTTTGAAGTGAAAAAAATGGTGAAATGAAAAATCAGTGGCAAATTATTTTCAGAAATCTAATTTCATAAAAAGTTCTTCAAATAGTAAAAAATATTCATTATTTCATTATTTTTGCCAAAATTTTTGAGCGATTTGCAAGAGAGACATACGTAGAGCAAGAGAGAAATGTTGAGGAGAAAAATACTTTTGAACAAAAGAAATATTTAGAGAATCAGAATTTGAAACATCTAGTGATTCACACGAAAACCTTGTAGTATAGTAAAAATGTTAAATTTTATTGTAATAATTTGCTTTTATAGTTTCAATTAGATTTAATACATGCATAGTAAAAAATTTAAATTTTATTGTGCATTTTACTAATAAAATCATTTACAATCTCAATTCCTATTTATATTTTATTAAAATTCAGATAAAATAAAAAAAATAAAAAAAATAAAAAAATCCATTCTCACCTTAAACCATTGCTTCTCCTCCTTTATGTCACTACAAAAATTCACAATTAGGGCTTTTCATTGTATATATATATATATATATATATATATATATATATATATATATATATATATATATATGATATCTAACCTGTGATCAAAAGAGTTTTGATTCAAACCAGTTGGCCTTTCGATATTTTAAAAAAAACAACTTTTAGAAAGTTAATCTTTGATGTCTATTTAATATAACACTGATAAGAAATATTTAGGATGAACAATAATCAGTAAAAGTATTGACAAAGAGCATTGTTTGATAAAAGAAGTTTCCATTCATTTATATTTTTATTTTCTAAAATAATTGCTTATGTTAATCGATGCTCTCGTATTAATATAACGCACCGGGTCTCATATTGAAAAAGAGCACCATACAACGTTTCTACTGTAGTGGTGATGCATTTATAATAACATATCGCACCATTGTCATTTTTTTTTCCTATTTTCGGTGCTAAAATGTGAACCGCACCAGTGCATTTAATACAATAAGCACACTGGGCGTTTAATTTAGATAGACGCACTGTTTTCTTGATTTTTTTTAGCTAAAAAGTATATGATTTGTTTATAAAATATATTAATGAATGGTACTAGTTTTATATTGATAAAAAAATGGCTGACAAAATTTCAAGTAACAAAAATACTGATAGCACATCCAGAAAGACAAAAAAGGCAATTTCTTTGTAAATTATTTACCAAAATTATTATTTTTGAACAATATGTAAGTTTAAATAATATGTATTGTTTAGTGTGTGTTATGCAGAGCCACAAAATGACGAAGCACGATAAGATTATTTTTGATCTAAGATCAGAAGAACGTAAAATATTGATGGAAAATTTGTAGAAGGGTGAATAAGGTGAATGAAAAAATACTATCGATCCAATATGAGTTTCTTTTTTGAATTTTCATTAATAATATACTTAAAAATATTAGATAACATGTTTTAAACAATCTATTAATTTAGATATGTTTAATGTTCTATAGGGACCTACAACGAAGGAAAGGAATGTTGTTCTAAGAAAAGAAAAAAATAGAACATACAAATGAAAATGAATTGCTCCTTAGCTCATTTGGAGTGGTGCTGGAGGTTAACGAAAGGTGAAAATTTTTTACAAAACTTTGAGGGATCTAGTGGAAAAAAATGTACAACAACAAAAACTAAGCATTCAAAAAGTAATATTACTATAAATGTCTTTCTATAATTATATGTATATATTACTACAAAGCAATTATTTATAAATATCAGTTTTGTTATATTTGGTTTTCATATATCAATATAAAAATTAAATATTTTGTTGTCATGTTACTTTTTCGGGAAGATCATGAAAATCTCAAAGAATGAACGAGTTGATATCAGAAATATGCGAGTAGGAATGTCCAAAAAGTTGTACAAGGAGATGATAAAAGAAATGGACATAATTGCATCGCACGAGGAGCCATATCAACAACAACGTGCTTCAAATGTAATATGTAATCATTAAATTTTTATATTAGGTACAATAAATAAATAATTTAGCATTAAATATTAATCTTCAAGTATTTTATTGCAGAAAATAAGAAGAAAATGGAACCCTTTCAACACACAAAATAGGACCACAAGGAAGAAAATGGTTGATATTAAAGTTTGTGAGTAATTTCTACTTCCTTATAACAACTTAAATATATTTCATTTTTGTATATTTTAAGTTTTTCTACAATAACCATCATTGAATGTCTTCAAAAAGGTGATAACATACAAATAAGAACCATCAGAAGAATTGATTGACATTGGGTTAAATATGGGTTGTCAGTATATGTTGGAATATCAAAAATTAATTGTGGAATTTGTAAGTATCTATCTTGTTTTACTTAGATCCGTCTATAATTAATAGAATATATATATATATATATATATATATATATATATGATTTGTTATGGGTTATAAAAATTGCAGGAAACAAAGTATAGAACCGCGCCAACAAAAGAATTGTTGAAAGAAGGCATGAAATTTGTTTTTGAAAGTATGTGTATAGTTCACGAGTTAATTCTTGCTATGGTACATTTATTTTCGATTTACTTCGATGTATATTATTTAATATTTCAATTTTCATTATTCTCAGTAATGTAGATACACTCATTACACTTTATTTTTATGTTTGTAGATGAAACTTGAAGAAGAAGAAAACAATTAACACAATGAACATCATGGAAGTAGCTTGAGCAGTGACAGTAGTTCTAGCGAAGAATGATGATCAATATGTTTGGATATCAATGCGAGCGGTTGTTTTTTTTGAAATATTTGTTTGTGAAAATCATACATTTTGTTTAATGTAATAGAAATAGTGTCCTAATTCAAAGACAAAGGGTTACCAATAACTATCCCATTTTGTATGACAAAGAGCCTCTTATTCATATATAATAAAATACGTTTTAATTTATCTATTATGTTCTCCATTGTCACTGTGAAATGTTACACCACTGATTAAATATATGGATGATTAAATATTATAATGAAGAGATGCGAAATCTGATGATATAAAAAAATCATTCAAACACCACATTCAAATGCATTAATAAAAATTTAATTGATATGAATATTGTTATAAGATATGTGTCTACTTTTGATTAATAATGAATTTAAAAAATGACAATAATTTCACTATCACAGGTCGATGTTTCTAAAAATTTGAAAATGAACACTAGTGCCTATGTATGATACTGTGCACTGGTGTGTTTCTACGACATATGAGCACCGCACCAAATACCAATACCAATTAGAACACTCAGTATGCGTTATCAACGACTATGACTCGCGCAGGTAGGCGTTGCATTTACTGATATGGTTTTCCTTTAACACGTTGATGCGGTTTTACACCTTAATGGCCTGGGGCATGTACACAACCAATACACAGCGGGAGGATAGAAGGTGCATGCACTGGTGTTATTTGGCCTCAACCTACAGGTGCATTCATATTTGCAACGCACCGTTGTTGTTTTGATTAAATGCCCCGGTGCTCTACAACTATAACGCCTCAGGGCTTATGTGTTTTTTAACCACCCAGGGTTGTACCTTTCGCAAAACGCACCGGGATGGAAAGGTAATACACATGCACTGGTGCTTGGATATTTTCTAACTACCTGTGTGCTATAGGTAAAAATGCATTGGTACGTTGAATCCAAATAACATCGATGCATGCACCTTCTATTGGCCCGGTGCATATTTTTTGTTGACACGCACCAGGACATTGCGTATGTAAACGCCCTAGGGCTTCAAAAAATTATTTTCCTTCTTGGTACTTGGTATCTTTACTACACTAGTGTGTACCATTTAAAACATGTTAGTGCGTTCACACATGACACACACATAGATAATAAAAAAATCCGTAAAAACCTCGAGCCACCTGGTTTTTTTAGTTGTGTTGAAGTTCCATTGGTATCTCCGTCAAAAAATCTGTTACCAAAAACGAATGTTGTAGAAAATGTTTTTTCGACAATTTTGGCCAATTTTATCACACTAAAAACCTCCTTTATAACCTTCGCTAGAGGGTCTTTTCCTTGTAGTGATTATAAAAAACATGTGGAGAGCGGTGCGCGGAAATGGACTATGGTCTCTTACCACACAAGATAAATATATGTACGGTTTAGATTTCTCCACTTGGATTTGCAGAGGGGAGAGGAAAAAATCACGTGTTTCATAAATCTGGAGAAGCATGATGCATAACTTACAATCGATAATGGTATTCATCCGATGGGAAGCTAGAGATGGTTCTAGGATTAAAATAAGACTAGATGTGATTATGGGGTTGAGCAGTAATCACTCTCTATCATTGCAGATTCTTAATTTCATCCATAGGAATGGTATTTTCTTTTTACTACATATCTCTCTTCCAAGTGGACAAAGCATCAATTAACAACGCTAGAATAGGGCTATAGACATCGAGTTACCATAGGAATATGTTGAGGAATAGGATATATATATATATATATATATATATATATATATATATATATATATATCAACTTCAGAATGGTGGTATCAGTTTAAATGTCTGAGAGGAACAAGATAAAATGATTTGGGGAGGCAGTCTTAAGAAGAGTCTTCCGATGGTAAACAAAATTTATCAAAGAATGCCTAGAGTTGGGAAGGATCTTTAGTGTAGAGAATGGATCTAGGACATATGGAAATGGTATCTCTCTTAAAAATCAGATGGTTTGGATGGCTTGCTATACATGACATAATTTTGACATGGAACAACTTAGAAAAGTGGGGGTTTTGTGGTCCTAACATCTGTCCACTGTGTACGAGGGGCTCAAAATGTACAAAGTACTTACTCCTCACATGTAAAAATGCTAGGGAGGTATGGGAAAGCATCATGAGTCTTATGAAACTGAAACTTTTGGATAATTATTAGTCTCTAATCTCTTCTCTTTTGGCTTGGCACAAAATAGATAAAAGATTCAGAGGCCTCCCCTATTATATAATGTTGACTATCTCGAGAAGTAGAAATTCTCTTATTTTTTAACAGAAAATAGTGAAATTTTGGGAAGACATCATCAAGGAAGTTGCATTCTACAATGAAACAAGACCATTAGTGAAGAAATTTACTGAGAGGACTTGCAACTATATAGACCTATGGCAAGATTTCCCAATAGGATTTTTTGATGGAGCAAGTACAAGGAGATAATGTGAATGTGGGGTAGTAATTTTCATAGAACCAGGATAATTCTACCATTTTTAGTGGGAGGTTGGATAGGGGTCTAACAACATGGCATATATCATAGCATTGTGAGGAGTTCTAATAGCAGAAAAGTAGCTAAGACTAGAGAGGATGAAGGTGTTTGTAGATGCGAAAGGCATCTTTGATTGGGTAAAATATTACACAAACCTCTGTCCTCCTATATTGACAAATTGGATGAAGAGAATCAAAACTTTGATAAGCACCTTTCAAAGACATTCAATTTCAACATATCTATAGATAACAAAATTGGACAAATGATATTTTATCCAAGCGTGGCATATCAAAGTAATCTGGTAAGTTCATCTTCAATGCATTTGAACACGGAGTTAAGGTAAATGTCAGAAGCATTAACTACTCGTAGGATATTATCTATGCACCAAGACAATGCATTTGAACAGGGAGTTAAGGTAAAAGAAGCATTAACTACTCGTAGGATATTATCTATGCACCAAGACAGGGGATTATGATTTAGTAGATAAAAGTAACATGAACAGGTTATTGGGTCATTAATACACTTGAACAGGTTATTCCACTATTCTGTTAAACGTGTAAGTTTTTTTGATGTAAGGTGAACCAAGAGGCGACATATGAGTAGAGTCGATTTTTGTTTTAAGTGATTTGTTTTGTGAAATGTAATAATAAAAGAAAGAAAGCCCTGACATAATATAGATAGAATGAGCATACGCAAGTAGAATCGAAAATACAAAAAATGTATTTTTTTGGGTTAATAGAAAGAAGAAGTGTTCTTTTTCTCTGAAGAATAAAAAGAAGTATTATTTCAATACAATTATCTCACTTATAATTCTGTGCACAATTAGTGAGATACCACTTTATTAGTGAGTCGAAAACATCATATGGACATCACACGGCATGAAAAATATTTTCTTCTTAGTCGTGCACATTGTGAGGGTCAATCAACAGCAAAATTACAAAAATAAAAGGTGGGAACATATTCACTGGATTTCTCAGTCCACCAAACACGTGATCACTTCATATGACTTCGGAGGTCGAATTCCCATTGTATCCAAAGAATTAGGATATTTTAAAATGGTCAGCAATTGGATCTGAATTGGCACGTTTACGACCGTTTGTAACTGGCTAGTTTTATCCTTTCATTTCCTTTCTCGACGTATTCCCTTCACCAAGGAATGTGGCTAAGCGGCCTTTGGGTGTTGATAGAGTTATTTGTCCTCACAATTTTGACTCAAGTAACTATTCAAGAGAATCTTGGTCATTGAAGGGGTGAAGATGAAATGGGATTCCAGAATTTCATCTCTCTTAAAAAAAAATTGGCCACCCTTCATTTCATTTCATAACTTCCATTCATTTCCAGTTAGGCAGTGATAGTTGGTTTTTTTTTTCAACTTGTTCTGTTTTACATTTTTTTTTGTCGTTAGGTATGCAACCATACAATTATATTTTTTGGTTTTCAGCTTTGTACTTGGAAATTACAAAGAAAATGATTTAATTTAAATTGATGGGATACTTTTATGCAGAAATGAGCCCTGCGGTTTAATTTGTACTATGGCATATAGTGGTAATTTTGTGCTTAGTGGTATGGGGTAGACCAGGGGTGCAATTATCTTCCTTTCTCAATACTCTGGAAGTCAAAGAAACCATCAATTCATCAAAAACATCAGTGACCAATGTTAACAAGCATTAACTTCATCTAAATCATTATCATTATAATTTTTAAAGGAAAACTTCAGAAGAAAGCTAAAAGATGTTGCAGATTATGGAAGCTAAATAAATGATGAAAATTTGAAGAAGGAAAAGACAAGCCAATTTGATACCACTGAGCAACCTTATAATTCAAATATCAAGAAAAACACCATCAAATGGACTATGGCGAGGGACGTGCCTAAAGGAATTTACTTTGTGAGAGCATACACATCGAACCCTTTGGGGAATGAAGTGGCATACGGGCAAACCAGCAGCATGTTCATGGTGGAGCCTATCTCTCGTAGGCATGCTTCCCTTGACATCGCCACGTTGTTTGCTATGCTTTCGCCATTGTATCCCTCCTAGGGTTTTTGATGTGTAAAAATGGAGTGCCAAGAAGGTTGCCTTGCACAAGAAATAAAAGGAACAATGTATCGATAAATGCAAAAGAAGGTTGAGCAAGGAGAACAGATACAATGGACGATAGACCTTCGGTGATGTGATTGGGAAAACCAATAAGCTATAAGAGGTCAAACTTTTTTATAATTATTTTTATGAATATAAATGTAGAAAATACTCTCGAATATTAATAATTAATTAAATTGTTTTATTTTTATTTTTATTTTAAATTTAATTTATGAAATTCTAATCAATTATAAAATAAATTATAAAAACAATTATTCAAATCATTATCTAACCATCAAACCAATGATGATATCTTTTCCAGTTTTCAATTGTTTTCAACCTTTTTGGCAATAATTTGGAAAGAAAAATATTTGTTTTAGGATTCTCAAGGAGCATTAATAAATAATTTATTTTTCTTTTCGATTTCAATAATAAGTTTATTTTAGGATGGTCAAGGAGCAGTAATAAATAGTTTTTTTCCCTTTCATTTCAATAATAATTTTTTTGAATTTGTATGATTTTACCCATCACAAATATGTGGAAAACGCTTGTGATAATATTTATATAAATTATAATAGTCAAGAAGAAACATAACTATAACATAGTGCGTAACTATAATGGTAGAATATATGGAAAATACTATGTTGCACGAGTTTCCGGTACGGGGATACTTTGGGTACGGGGGAACAAGTATCCGGTACGGCTAGAAGCTTTGTCCAAATTTACAGGAAACGTCAAGTTGGGAGCGGCAATAATATATTATATAATATATTAAAAATTAAATTTTAATATATATATTTTATAAGTTTTTTTTTTAATAGTGTACATATTAAAATTTAAATGTACATATGTCATACCAAGTTGATTTTTTAAAAGATTCAAGACCATAAAAAGTTAAAACCAAAACTAAAACGCTAAAGTGACAAGTCACACAAATCATATTGATGTTCATACTGGAAAAAAAGGCAAAAGCCTAAAGCAGTACATAAGTCAAAATGCCCAAGAGCCAAAATATAACAACAATACAAATATTAAGATGATCATAGAGTATGATCTTCAGCATCAAAGATATCCACATAAACTTGAGCCTCACTGGGTACTGGATCAACATAATCATCATCATCATCATCAGAAGCAACAATGTCATCTAAAGGTATGCCAACCAATCCTGCATTTGGTAAAGGATTGTCATCATCATCGTCAATTTGGGAAGCATCTTCAACATTAACATCCCATCGTGCAACAGGTCCTTCTAAATATTCAGGCAGCTTCCTTGAACAAAGTCGAAGACTACTATGCACATAAACAAGTTTCTCCGCTCTCTTAGAGGTAAGTCTATTCCTCTTAACAGAGTGTATGAAACTATAAGTGGACCAATTTCTTTCAGCAGCTGAGGAACTGGCAACCTGAGATAGCAAACGTGAAGCAAGCTTTCGGAGCTCTGGGACCTGGCCCCCATACATTCTCCACCATCCAAGGGGTTTCTTCTGAGCATAATGCTTGATGTCTCTCTTTGCATCTTGATTGAATGCAGGAGGGCTTAATGTACCAAAATCAATAAATTGTTCTCGTATCACACTTGCTTCATCAACAGTGTACATCTTAGCTATAGCATCAAGAAACCCATGTTTTACCTCTTCATCATCAATAGGAATAATTCTATTTGGTCTTTCCATATACCACTTCGGATTAAGGGCATATGCAGCCATGTGAAGAGAGGTATTGAGTTTAAGCCATCTTTTCTCTATCAGCTTGTGGATTTCATGGAAAAACTCCAAAGAAGGGTTTCTTTGGCGAATGATGTGTTTTATCTTTCCCACCATGGTATCAATACATTCATATATTTCTCCAAGAGCAGGAGAATCTGAATCAGCATACCTGATCAACTCCACAATTGGAAGTGTGAAAGAGACAACATATGTACAGTCAGCCCACCAATCCTCATTAAGAAGCATTTCTCTTATCTTCTTCGCTTGAGGTGACTTAGACTCATTCCATGCATTCCACTCTGAAGAAACAACAGTCGCTTGTAAAGATGCATAGACCTCAACCATGCGCTCAAGCAAAATAAAGTATGTGGCATATCTGGTTTCTGCAGGTTTTAAAAAATGCTTCTTTGAATACAACCTGTAAATTGCCAAGGAAGCATGGTGGTTGCAGATGAACATTTGTGCCTCCCTCGCATCTGAAATGATTTTTGCAATCCATTGTATTTTACCAATGTCTTTTAGGAGATTGTTAAGGGCATGTACACAGCAAGGAGTCCAGAAAATATGCCTATATAGACTTTGGATCATCAATCCCATTGCTTTACAAACAGGTGCTGCATTTATGATGACATGTACCACATTTGAAGGACCAACTTCATCAATTGCATCCTTCAACATTTCAAACATAAAAGTAGCATCCTTTTTCTTTCCACTACAATCAATTGCCTTTAAAAAATAAGGCCCTGCTGGTGAAGTGATAATAACATTCAACAAAGGTCTTTGTTGAATGTCTGTCCAACCATCCATGACAATTGAACAACCTGATTGAACCCAAGATTGTTTGAGATCCTCCATAAGTCCATGCATTCTTGTCACCCCTCTATCTAACAATGAAGTCCTCATTTTGTTGTAACCTGGGGGTGCATACCCTGTCCCTACAGCTATGATTTTTTGAACCATATCTTTATAGTATGGTGAACGAGTGGCATTAAATGAAATGCCATTTGCCATAAAAAAATCTGCTATGGCATCATCAGCTTCATCCCTATGCACGACATTGTACATTTTTTGAATTGATTCACTTACAGAAGTCCTCCTAGAACTAGAACCCCCTTCATTAGTCTCGGATTGAATGTGACTTTTTTCATTCATACATTGAGATGAATCTTCATTTCTACCTCTCTTATTAGGAGCTACAATACTACTATCACATTCATTGATTCCATTGGCTTTCATATGAAGCTTAGTCATCACCATTCTTTGTTCAAGGCTGCATGTGCAACCCTTCACTCCTAAACTAGGGACACTCAAAAGATGATGCCATACTCTTGTATAGCTACCCTTAAATACATGATCACATAAGGTGCATTTCCATTCCTCACATCCCCCACTATTTTTTGCCTTGTTCTGTGTTATCTTTTTCACAAACTGTATTAAGGGCTTTTTCGAAATGGTGCTTGATTGTCTGTTGGTACCTAGTGTTGTCTCTTCATTATGTTCTTGAACTTGTGGGGCTTGTGGGGCTTGTGGAGGTAGTGGGGGTCTCATCCTGCTGTTGATGTCACCAGATTCACTGCCCAATCTTCTTTCCATGGTATCAATACTGAAAATTTACATCAAAATTCACAAAAATTAGAAGTAGAACAGAGAACTAGATTTTAAATTTTTATCATTTTAAAATGTACATAAGTCATGACAAAGAATCAAAATGAAAATTCAAAATACTAATAAATTATAATAATAATTTAATTTGCATAAAAGAATAAAATTTAAAAATGTACATATATGAGTCATGGCAAAGAATTAAAATTGAAAATACTAACAAGTACAACTAATGAAATGTATATGCTTTCCTTTCCTAATACTCATCTTAAAGAGTAAGGATATTGTTTTATTAAAGTTGAGAGAACTGATGTAGTGTTGTTTTCCTTTGAATGATATTAGTGGCTTGTTATGTGTTCACTGTTTTATAATTTATTTAAGAAAATATTCAATATTGAAAGTTTTGAACCATAACTTTTAAAACTTTAATGAACATAAGCCTTATTCTAGTTTAATGAACATTGAATATCAATATATATCTTTTATGGTCCATAAGCCTTATTCTAGTTTAATGAACATTGAATATCAATATATATCTTTTAGAAAAATCATTTAAAAATTAAAATGATATTTTTGCAAAATTGTTATGATGCATAGTCAAATATTGTGTGTCAAGTTGTCAACTATATCAGTAACACTAATTAATAAATTATTAATAATAAGAATTAAAATTGAAAATACTAACAAGTACAACTAATGAAATGTATATGGCATATGCTCATTGCTTTCCTTTCCTAATACTCATCTTAAAGAGTAAGGATATTGTTTTATTAAAGTTGAGAGAATTGATGTAGTGTTGTTTTCCTTTGAATGATATTATTGGCTTGTTATGTGTTTTTCTTTAACAATATTGAACTAACTTTATGTGCAAAAGAATATGTTCGTTCATGTAAAAGCATAAGGTTTTAACTTTTAAATTTTAATATACTTTATGACATATGTTCATGAAATGGTGTGTAATGGATTAATCACTTGTTGGGAGAGATTTAAAAAAAATCACGTGTAGAGAGACTTGAGTGGGGATTTCTATGTTCACATTACAGTAATAATTAAAAAACATACACATAATATTACTAATAGTGAATGAATGATTATTTTGAAACAAATAAAGTTATAAACATACGTTTTGGAAAAACATATTATTATCACAAACTCAACAAATAAATCCAAAATACAAATAAAATAAAGCAATTCCATTTTCATGATTCGATTATGTGAAACTGATATTTCTTTATAATGTTTTGAGCGACGAGTTTTTCATTAAGAAGTATCTTGGAGAAAGACAAGACACGAACAGTCTGTCTTTGAAGTGAACGAAAACGTGTGTAATGGATTAACCAAAGACTCTGATATATATAGCCATTTCCTTCTATATCCATTGACGACTTACAAACCAATGAAACCAAGAAAAAGCAACGTTGGCTAAAGTGAAAGCATCTAAACAAGATTATCATTTATGCCAAGTGTTGCACGGATCCAGTAAGACATATATGATATAACATGTGTTCGACCTGCATGAATATTAATAAGGAAATCCGAAATTCGGATCAGGTTTTCAGTTTAAATTTAAAATTAACTTTTAAGTGCTCTCTGTAAATGAACTTCTCCTCGGACAGTAAATATATAAAAAAAATTAAAAATGCAAACAGAGCTTTACTGAAAAGGAAAAGTTATGAAGACTAGTACCGCAAATTTTGATGGGCGCTTTGAGGTTTAATTGTTTAAGTTTAAACTTTATATAGATATTTAACCTGTGACAATTTGGGCATGTTTGAATCCTGAACACATATGAGACTAAATTCGAGATAAAACCAAATTTAAAAACAGATTCTCATCTACAACCCTCAAATGAGAAACAAAAAGTTATCTGCAGATTTTGATGGGCACTTTTAGATCCAATTACTTGCCAGCCCTGTGTAGATAGCCATACTCTTCGTTAGTGATTTAGGCGGGTTCAAACCCTGAGAATATAAATCACATATAAATCCCAGATGAAATAAATCAAGAACTCATTTCCTTCCTTTCCATACCTTTATGCTAATCTCTCTCTCACTGTGCACAAACATAACACAACAAGAAACCACATAGAGACATCCAAACATACATTACTACATACACAGAACAAAAACATGACATAAACATAGGACAGAGGACAAACAACACCAAGGAGCGCTCCACACGGTTGTGGAGAGAGATAAGTTATACAGAGAGCATGCAGATGTTGAAGCAAAACAACCTGTAGCATTTTAACTTATTTCTAATCCTGCAAACAGTTTCCCACACTCCTTTTAGTTCTCAGAAAACTTTGGAGTTGTAAAATAAAATCAAGTTCTGAAAACTGGTTTTATGAATCATTTTAGCCAGCACAAGGCACGCTTTTGATTTTAGCCACTACTTTTCTGATATTTAATATTTATGTGGGTTTTTTTTAAACATGGGTATGTAGGGAATGGCAGGTCGGTGGTAAATTCCAACGACTTCAACAATACCCCTCACTTCGTTCTCATACCCAACCCTACCCCAGGATGTAGAACAGTCCGCCTTCTAGAAATAAGAGTTTTCCACCAGAGAAGTTTCAGCGTGTCAACATCAATAGTTATTAGTAATACTCCAACACCCGGCCCAACCAAAACTGTAGAAAGAAGAATCCCTGATAAATGGAAAATCTGTGTTATAAATATATGTAGGATTTTTAATATCTTTCACAGTGATTCATCTGAAATCGCTGAACTTCTGTCTTGGCTAGATCATGCCCAGAAGAGACAACATTTTTCACAAATATCTACAGCTGAATGTTCATAGGGATTTGGATTTCACCAAATCAATTTGTTACGGCGGAACCGCCTACATCTGCTAGAGGGAGGACTCTGGATTAGCTACACTGTTACTATCGCAGATCAGGAATAAGAATATATAGATCGGCCCATACTTCACATATTATTATAGAATCGAGAATAACTGACATACTATTTATTGAACAACTCAACATGGTGTTTATTCTCAAGCTTGGTGGATGCCATTTAACTCTTAAATATGTTCAACTTAATACTTTCCACTTCTTACCCAAGTTATCTAGTAAATTTGGACTCTCAATCCAGTGAATTTGGTATAATGTACCCGAATATAAAAGGAGACATTTATCATTTTATGTTATTGTTAGAAGCCCTATTACACAGCTTCGGGATCCACTCACCAACGCACTGGTTAACCAGATCATAAGTAACAGATAATACTAAATAGGGTACTAAGCTAAGTATCTGATAACTACCTATTGCACTGAACGATTACGGATCAAGACTAACAAAGTGCGCAAAAGGAATAACTATAAGTTAATAACAGATAAACAGATCTGCGCTAAGAAGTAGATTATCAAGATTGCACAATGCACATTAAAAAGAAACTTTACAGAACTAACAATGCAAACTCTTAAGAGAAAACAGTGTTAAGCCTTTCCATGACGATGGAAACACAGAAAAGCAAAGCACATATCTTGAGGAAGGCTGCAAATCTTGATAAATAATAAATATGAAACAGAAAAAACGCTGAAGCAATATACCTGTAACGGTGTAACCTCAACGAGTCAAGACTCAACACTGAACAGTGAACCACTGAACACTGTAGCGCCGAGCGGCTATGGAGCAGGCTGCAGCAAATGCCAAACACAGAAAACTTAAAAGTGACAGAGATTCAGAGCTCAGATAGACTCCAACTCCAAACAGCGTCCCTTGCAGTCTTGCAGATGAACATTGAACTCGCTTTAGCTGATTATAAAGAAAAATTAATGCAGAGAACGAGGTTTGGTTTCGCGCCAAAGGTTTCGCGCCAAAGGTTTCGCGCCATTCTTTGGCGGGCTTTCTTCATTTATGCGGGTACTCCTGATCGGGAGCTTGTGGGAGCTCCGATCCATCGAGGAGCTTCTAGAAGCTCCTCGATGGATCGGAGCTCCCACAAGCTCCCGATCAGCGCTCCCAATCGATACGAGTACCGGAAACTCCTAATTGGTCGCCGAAAAGCTCCCGAAAAGCTCCCAAGTTCCCAATGAAGCTCCCGCCATTTTCGGAACGTTTCCTACCAGCTCCCAAGCTCCCGGGAGCCCCGGAGCTTCAGGTACTTCATCTCCAGGGGTAGGGAGCGGTACCCGTGTAACGTAGGGAAAATATAATTATAGACATTTTATTGTATGATTTTTTCTTTTTTTCTTTTTTTCTTTCTCTTTTTTAATAAGGATATGGCACTTGTACATGTATTTCATCAATGGCTTATTACATTATAAATTTGACTTTCTAATCCATTTAATAATATGACCTTAGTATTGAGCTTTACACACACTATACATATATATAGGGTATGTGTTATGTTTTGTTTTTGTCGGGGAAAAAAATGTATTTTATGCAGACCCAATGACCATAGGCAGACCCACCCATGGTTTTGCGCATGTTTTTTTTTTTTTTTTTCTTTGGCACTGTGGTTTTTTCCCATGGTAACTATAGACCTTGTCAAGGGATTTACAGTTATATTCTAATCCAGTGTTAGTGGATTGGGGTTTATGAATGATTCGACATGTATATATATGTATTGCAACATTGAAAGGAATATAATGAAAAATCAATATGGTATTCTCAATTTTAGGATACAGGGGAAAATATCTGCGTATATTTGTTTTATGTTCTCGCCATTGTATATTTTTTAAATTTTAAGAATCTATTTGCAGCTAATTTTTGTACAAGGTTAAAACCTACATTTGGCATCAAAGTTTTTTTAGCCTCAAGGGGATGCCTTTGCTGCTGAGGGGTTTTATTCGAGCCTCTGGTAGACTCTGTTACAATGGGAGATCTGTGGGATCAATTCTTATGGTGAAATAAGATGACGAATAGTGGAAAGATAGAGATCAAGAAATTCATTCGACAAAGTTTTAAGCTTTGGAAGCTCAGGATGGAGGATATGTTAGTGGATAGATGTCAGTGGATCGTTGTAGATCGAGGTACAAAACCAAAAATAATGTCTATAGAAGACTGGGCGAAGTTATATCGAAACACGAAGAGCATAATACGATTGTGTCTCTCAAATTCAATATTGTTGAATGTATCAGGGGATGCTATATGAAGGCTTTGTGGGACAAGTTCTCCAGAATACTCAGTGAAGTTAGATCAAAATGCGAAGAGTACAATAACATTGTGTCTCTTAGATTTTGTATTGTTGAATGTATGAGGGGATGCTACTATGAAGGATTTCTCGGACAAGTTAGGGACTTTGTATGAATCTAAGTCTCAGGTGAACAAAATTTTCATACTGAAATTATTGTATAACCAAAGGATGAAGGATGGAGACTCAGTGACAGAGCATCTAAACGCCTTCAATATTACTGTAAGTTCGCGGTTATCTGTTGATATTAAAATTTTGTATGAAGATAAGTGCACCAGTTTGTTTTTTTCTCTAGCAGATTCTTGGGATAGTCTGGTTGTTATAATAGGTAGCAATACAGCTACCTTGAAGTTTGATGAAATAGTATCATCCTTGTTGGCATGGGAGATGAGATGAAAAAATATGCAGAGACAAAATGATGCCTTTTTTGAGTGATGATGAACCCATAATAGAAAAAAATAAGTCCTCAAGTGGGATATTTAAATCTAGAGGGAGATGTAAATCTCTAGGAAAATTTGTAAAGGTATGTTGGAAATGTGTAAAAGAAAGACACTACAAAAATGAATGTAGATATAAAATTCCTGAGAAAGGAAAGGGATTTTATTATGCTTCTTCTACAAAGGAAAAAACCACATCAGATGAAGGTGGGGATGTGTACATGGCTTCTTATTCAAGTACACAAGTAGATGATGAGGCATGTTTCATTGAATCAGGTGCATCATTTCACTTCAATCCCCATATGGAGTGGTTCCACGAGTATGAGAAATATGATGGTTGTGATCTTCCTATGTGATGAAAGGAAAGCCAGAATCATAGGAAGTCAAAAATCCAAGCTCAAGTTACAAGGTGGAAGGAGTAGAACACCTCCTTGTGTTCTTCACATTCCCACTTTGGCTAGAAATATAATTTTTGTAACGAACATGGATCATGCATGTGTAAAAAGTGTTAGAGAAATATACCTACAAGATGATTCAGGGAGAACTAGTATTGATGTGAGATTTTGGATTAGAACTATATACAAGCTTCTAGGTAGCATTGTTATTGATGGCTACAACAGTTCCATGGTTCTTGAAGGCCGAGAAAAAAATATTTTGGTCTCTATAGATAAGGCTATGTTATGGCATCAAAGACTGGGACACATTAGAGAGAAGGATCTTCAAATAATGCATGGTAATGGTATGGTAGAAGGTATGTCTAATTACTCTTTGGATTTCAATTTCTGTGAACACTATGTATATGAGAAGCAGAATCATGTGAGCTTCATTTATGGTGCTAAGAGGGTGATAGGTATATTAGAGCTTTCACATAGTCATGTGTTTGGACCTTTGTTAGTTCCATCACTAGGTAATTTTATGTACTATCTCATTTATAGATGACTTCTCGAGGAATACATGTATATATTTCCTTAGAAATAAATCTGAAGTCTTTGATAGGTTTAAATAATTTAAGGTTCTAGTGGAGAATTAGACAGAGAAGAAGATCAAGGTGTTAAGGGTAGATAACAGTGGAGAGTTCTACAAGAAGGAATTTGAATAGTTCTGTAAGAAGTGTGGTATATCACAACAAAATACTACTCCATACACCTCAATAAAATGGAATTGTAGAAAGAATGAATAGGATGTTAATGGAAAAGGCAAGAATCATGCTTAGTGGTGTCGGATTAGGGCAGGAATTCTAGGTAGAGGTAGTGGATACTGCATGTCATCTATTTAAAATATCACTTTTATTGTCATTGGAGGATAAGAGTCCACATGAGGTATGAACTGGTAAGAAATACTCTCTCTCACATATCAGGGTATTTAACTGTGATGCATATGTACTTGTTCCAAAGGAGAAAAGAACCAAGTTGGATAGTAAATCTAAAAGGTGCATAATTATCAGGTAAGGATGGTTTAAAATGATACAATATTTGGAACCCATAAACAATGAAGGTTGTGTATGGCTGAGATGTGGTGTTTATAGAGGTGAAAATTGTTATTAAACATGAATTCCTATGAAAGGAACCTGAGAAGATATAATTTTAATTGAAGGGGGAAGAATCATACTATGAAACAAAGAAAGAATCAAAAGAGGAAGAGTTGCACACTCTAGTTTTGAGAAAATTAGTTTGAGAGAGAAGGAAACTAGAGAGTTATAGTCCATCTACTTTATTTAAAAAAAAAAATTATCTATAGTGGATTCGGAAGATGGAAAACTTTGGAAGGAGGCCATGGTTGATGAAATGGAATCTTTAGGAAAAAAATAGGCTTACAATTTGGTGGAGTTGTCATCTGGAAGGAAACCCGGTGGCAGAAAATGGGTATTTAAGAAGATAAATGCATAAGGAAAGGTGGAGAAATACAAAGCTCGATTGGTAGCAAAAGGTTATTCCTAGGTGTCGGGAATTGATTTTGGTGATATTTTTTATCTTGTTGCCAAGTTATATTCTATTATATCACTTTTGTATTATGCTTCTACTTTTGATTTTGAGGTAGAATAGATGGATTTGAAGACAACATTTCTTCACGGGCATTTTGAAGAAGAGATCTACATGAAGCAACCAGAAGGCTTTGTAGTGAAGGGTAAGAAAGAACTAGTATGAAGGTTGAAAAAGTATTTTTATGGGTTAAAGAAACCACCAAGGGCGTGGTATCAAAAATTTGATACATATATACAAGAACATGGCTTCACAAGGAGAAAACCATATCACTGTGTGTATCTTAAATTCAATCGCGTCTGTGTTATTTATTCGGTCTTGTATGTGGATGATATGTTGTTGATCGGAAATTACTAAGAAATTATATAGGGTTTGAAAACCCAATTTTCCTCTAAATTTGACATGAAGGATATTTGTGCTGCAAAATATATTTTAGGAATGGAAATTAAATGAGATCAAGAAAAGAGGAATCTTTGGTTAAACTAGAGAAATTATGTTAAGATAATATTGCAGAGGTTTAATATGAATGATAGTAAAAAATAAAGGTTCCTATTCCTGTAGGTGTAAATTTATTTGTTGAACAATGTACCAAGACACAAAAAGAGGACGAAGACATGTCCCATGTTCCATATGCGAGTATATTTGGCATCCTTTTGGATGCAATATTTTGCACCAGCTAGACCTTGCGCACGCAGTGGGAGTATTGAGCAGGCTTATGTCAAA
Source organism: Pinus albicaulis (assembly GCA_034641835.2). Taxonomy (NCBI): domain Eukaryota; kingdom Viridiplantae; phylum Streptophyta; class Pinopsida; order Pinales; family Pinaceae; genus Pinus; species Pinus albicaulis. The sequence goes on from CM076581.1 coordinate 255,899,092, forward strand.
ACTAGGGAAGGAGTGTTGGAAAACAATGAAGTGGGTTTTCGAGTGTTTTCATGGATCTAGTGATTATGGTTTTTGCTACCAAGGAAGACCAATATTGGATGAGGATTTGGACATCCATGGCTTTGTTGATTCAGACTGGGTTGGAGATCTAGATCAAATAAGATATACAAGTGGACATGTGTTTAACCTATTTGTAGGAGAAATCAGTTGGATGAGAAAGAGACAGTATGTAGTGGCACTTTCAACTATAGAGGTTTAATATATGGTAGAAACTCATGCAGGCATGGAATAAGTTTAGTTTCATATATTGTGTTCAAGTATGGGGTTGGTATAACAAGCTATACAGATAGACTGTGATAGAAAAAGTGTATTTTTCTTGGCAAATAACCCTTCTTATCATTCAAAGAAAAAGCACATTGATGTTCAATATTACATTTTGATGGATATGGTTGAAGATAAAAAGGTGTTGTTGGTAAAGGTGGACACTTTGAAGAATGTTTATTTGCAATTTGAAAAGTCTGTGAGCACTGAGAAATTTTCTTGGTGTAGAGAAATAATGGGTATTGCAACCATGGAGCAATGATTAAGCTCTCTTATGACCCCTGGTGTGGAAATAAAATAATGAGTGGGAGAATTTTGGTTGTGTGTTATTTCTTTCCACTCATCATGGGGTCCATGGAAAATCCCCCCAAAAATTTATTTTATGTGGACCCAAGGATGGGGGTGGAAAAAATGTGTTGGAAATATTGTCATTGAGGGCAAAGGAGAACAATGGAGTAGCACCTAAACTATCATTAAGGAAAAGGAGCAGAGAAGCAGCAGTAATAAGGAAAAGAAAAATATCAGGGAATAATGCAGTAAGAAAGCATAAAAGAAAGGTAGAGGAACAGGAGAGAGGTAAGGAGAAGCATTAGACCATCAACGAAGACAAAGAAGTAAAGAAGAGAAACTTTAGAAGAAATGGCAGCAAAGGCAACAAAAAAGAAAAAGCAATTAAGGTAGACAAGGAGCAAAGGAAGGGTCGTGAATAAAAGGTGGAAAAGAGTAAAAGAATTTAAGGAAGACAAGGATCAAAGGTAGATTCATGAAGCAAAGGTAGACAAGGAGCAAAGGAAGCAAAGAAGAAGAGGCAGCAGAGAAGCAGTTAAGGCATAAAAGGAGCAAAGGCAGCAAAAAAAGCTCACGAGATGTCGACATGTTTAAGGTGTGCAACAAGCATAATAATCTCAAGTCAGAATGAATAAAAAATAGAAGAACAAGCTCACGAGATATCAACGCATTTTAGAAACAAAATAAAGCTCAGGAAGGATAGAGGATATGAAGAGTAGCAGTGGTCGTAGGAAGAATAAAAATAGACTAAGGAAGAGAACACTTAGAAGAATTCCGAGGGAGGTAATCAGACGATGAAGATCAAATCGTTGAAACTAAGTTTTAAGGTTTAATGACAGAGATCAGAATGGGCAGAAGAGATGAAGAAGAGTCGCATGAAGGATGAGTGGATGGTCAATATTAGATCGCAGAAGCAAATACAAGAGATGAAAAGATGAGATTAAATCGCAAAAGCACACATCGCAGGGTATAATGTTTATGTTGAAGACTTCACAAGTTAAGTTACTTAGCTTGTGATGCGAAGTGGATCAACATGGAGACAAATGAGGACCATTATATTGTATAGCAGATCAATGGTGAACGGCGATCGCGAGTTCGCACATCGCAAATGTTAGCGGATAGTGTTAAGGTCGTTACAAGGTAAGTTAAACTGTATGTGATGCGAAGTGGAGAAGAGCATGTGTCAACACTGCAAAATATCGCAGATCACAAGAAATAGATGGTAACAACAAAGTAAATATTATAAAGTGTGTAGTGCGATCAGATGAGGACCGTTAGATTTGGGTTAGACCAACGGCGGACGATGAATCACAAGTCCGCACATCACAAATGTTAGCAGATAGCGCTAAGTTATGTTAATTTATTTGTGATGCAGCAAGTTTAGAAAGTTGTGATGTGGTGAAAGGGAGGAGCCACATGTCGGCACTGCATATTAGTGCGCATCACAGAGATTATCTTTTTGTGCTTAAGGTTTGCACGGTAAGGTAAGTTGGATGCGATACAATGTGATCACATATCGTACAACATAGGAGATATGTTTAAGTGCTAAATGTTAAAAGTTGCGAGCAAGCGAAATGCAATGTATTATGATTGGTCAAGTGTTGTGGACTTGATAACCCATGTTCCGCATCTATTATGTGCGTTAAGTTATAAATTATGTGATGTTTGATCGCTAGCATATGTATATGGAATAAACTCGGATATTGTACTTCTCTGTGTTAAAATGGATTTCATGTGGTCCATACTCACCAGGTCACAAAGGAAAGACCTGAATGCATGTCAAAGGACCAAGAACCTGTGTAGAATAATGTTGTGGCTGTGTGTTAAAAGAAAAAGCCAAACATGGAAGAAAAGACTCGGGTAACAAAAGAAAATATTGAACACAACAAGAAAAGGATTGGGTAAGAAAAAGGACCCGAAGCTCATGTAGAACAGTGCAAAAACATGGTTCGAGTCGAGAAAAAGGTGGTCATGCAGCACAGTTGGAATATAACTGCACAAACATAAAATAGAAAGGGACATCAAGCTGGAGAGGAAAAACACATAGCAAATCTAAGAAGTTGGAAGAGCAAAGTAAAATATTTGATTGTAACTGTAAATGTATTAATTATTTTATATTTTTTGTGATGCAAAGGCAAGTCTCCAAGGCAAAGAAAAAATCCAATTTAATACTGAAATGAGTGTATATATTGTTGTAACATCCTGAATATGCTGAGTGAGGAAATGAGTAGGTGGAAGGCAAGATTCATGCCTATTCACTTCATATTCCAAAATAGAATGCAAAAATCCAGGAAGTGATCTCTATAAATGATGTTATTGTAATATGCATAGAGAGGTTATAGAGTGGAAGAATGAGTGAGAGCAGATAGAGATGTTGTGCAAATCCAGAGTTGATATGAAGCATATTTGAAGGCTGGAAGAGAAGCGTTGAAGAAGGAGAAAAGCAGAGCTGATATCCAGGTAAATCATCATATGATTTTATTGTAGTGTGAGGGAGTCAGTGCTTCCATATCAAGTTGTAGCTTTATAGATGTCTAGCTGTAGTTGGTTGTGGTAGGAACCTCTTGTGGGTTGTAGCCTATAGAAAATAGATGGGAATTGGAGCTTCCTTGCAAGTTGTAGCTTGTAAAATTTTAGGTAGTAGCCTCTTGTAGGTTGGAGCCTATAGAAAATCAGTTGTGAGAGGGAGTTGGAGCTTGCGTTTCCATCACAACAATAATAAGACATGGTTTTCTCCCTTATGGGTTTCCAATTATATATGTTGTCTATGTGCTTGATGATTGTGTGTTGATGTGATGTTTTAATCTACTTAATTACTTTCTCTACACACATTAAATTTGTTAATTCATTATGTATTAAGATGCTTATGAATTGAAGGTGTAATTCAGTTGAATGAAATAAATTTTAAATTTCCATGAATGTACTAAACTAATTCACACCCCCCCCCCACTCTCAGTTTAGCTAAGAGTTCATCAATTGGTATCAAAGCCAGTTCCTTCTATATCAGTTTAACAACTAGAAGGAGATCCTAGGTCCCCAAAATTGCTAGCCTAGAAGGATGGTCAACAAATAAAGCCCCATTTTTTACTGGCACAAACTTTGATTTTTGGAAAATAAGAATGAGGACATACATAATGTCTCTATGAATAGAAGTTTGGGATATTGTAGAAGAAAGATATGCTCCAATGGATACTGACACAGAGAAAGAAGCCAAACAAGATTTAACAGCTAATGCAAAAGAAATGAATGCACTTTTTAGCGGTGTGTGTGAGTCGGAATTTATCAAATTAATGCACAGTAAGACTGCCAAATATATATGGGATACCTTAGGAAATATCCATGAGGGAGATAAAAAGGTGAAGATGGCCAAACTGCAAACCTATAGAACTTAGTTTGAACATTTAAAAATGAATGAAGATAAATATGTAGCCAGATTCTTCTTAAAGGTTGTGGAAGTTATGAATAACATGATAGCTATAGGAGAAACTATTAAGGAATGTGTGATACTGCAAAAGATATTGAGATCTTTACCATCTAGATTTAACCCTAAGGTTTCTTCCATGGAAGAAACAACAAAATGGGAAACCTTGACCATGAACCAATTACTTGCAAACTTGATAGATTATCAGATGATACTTCCAAAGGGAAATTCAAATGTGAGGTAGGTAGCCTTTAAGGCAGACAAGTGCCAAATTAGATGAAGAAGATGCCAAATTTGTCAGAAGATTAGATAGAGGCACGGGTAAGTACAAAGGTAAAATTACATTTAAGTTATTTAATTATGGAAGAGTGGGGCACTATGCTTCAAAATGTCCCCATAAGAGAGCAGAGAACCAGGCACAAGAGAGAGAGAAAAACAAAATAAATAAATCACAGAAAGGGAAGAGATTCAGTAGAAAATAATTTTATGCTCAACAAGATAGTAGCGCATCTAAAATCTTAGATGAATCCTCAAATGAAGAAGGAACCTTTGAATTTTTGTTGATGGCTAAGGAAGAGCCTGAAGGATTCCTTATGGAAGATGAGGAAGAAGGTGAGGTAGCTCTTGAAGGCGAGCTTATGAGTGCCCTAGAGGAAATAAACAAAGTGAAACTCAAGTGCAGAAAATAGAAAAACATTCTCCTAAAATATATAAAGGAAGAGCCAAGTTCGGAAAACCTCATTCAGTTGAAAATAGAACTTGAAGAAGCTAAGAAGGTGGAATACATTCTGATAAAGAAAATAAAAGATAAAAATTGGGAGCAAGAAAAATTGGAAGAAGAAGTAGTATGCCTGAGAAATGAATTAGAAAAGGCCCAAAGGGAATTATCTATGAATACCCCACAGATGAAAATCTGTGAACAGTTGGAAAAAATACTAAATTCTCAAAGATCTCCTTTTACAAAGACCAGGATAGGTTATGAAGGAGAAAAAATTAAGTCCAAGGTTGAAGATAATAAGAATATCACTTTCATGAAAGCTGTAATAAAAGAAAATGATAAGTCTCAACAATATGAGATTATTGCAGCTAGAATACTGATAGAATAAAGGAGAAGGTTGTGTAAGAAACTAGGGGATGAGACTACCTCCATGGAAAACTCAGAGACGACAGACATTGATAAATATGATGAAACAACCCAAAAGAGGTCTAAAGAATTAGAAGCCAGCAAGACCTTGATGGGTAATGAAGCAAACAGAAACAAGCAACAACCTCAAATGACAGAGAACTAAATGAAGAAATAGTCAGCTGCAAAAGGCTCATACACTCCTGAATATGAATTGGATAAATTTGGAAGTTGTCAAAGGAGGTTCTTTCCTCCTATGAGAGGTATCACTTGTTTTGCCTGCCACAAACTTGGACATATTGCGGCATACTGTAGGACAAAGCAAATCTAGTCCAACCCACTAAAGATGTAGCCAATGAAAAGACTACCTCAAGAAAACAAATGGAGAAGACAATCTATCACCAAGTGCTCAAATAATTTCCATGGCTACTTTTTTTCATGCAATGAATTTGGACATAAATCTGTTGGATTTAAATTGTGTTAAAAAAGGGGAACAGAATGCCATACATCAGCTCAACCTTACTTAGGTAAAATAAGATGTTATTCATGCCGTAAGCTTGGTCAAAAAGAAAAAGACTGTAAGTTTCCATATACATTAAAGAACTCTAGAATATCATGGAATCCAATCAAATCAAACAAAACTGTGAATAAAAAATAAGTGCAGACATTATGAAGAACCCCAATAAAGTATGGAAGGAAAAGAGAAAAGGGGATCCTGTTACCTCAATAACATAATAAATCCATAATAGTCTCAAGGGGAGTTACTCTAGGAAGCATCACAAATATCCAACCAGTAATAGATAAGAAGAAACATCCCACGGGGAGAGAAGTTCATAAATAGTCCCCACAAAAGTAGTCTAATAATAGCTCCTTGGAATAAGAACAACTAAAAGTTCAGGAAGGGAAAGGACAGTTCCTCTGACAGAGAACTATAGAGGAAGAAGGATACCTGAAGCATTCAATAGTCAACAGGTTGATGGAAAGATAGAAGGTAGCAAGAAACCATGGTGGTAGAGGGAACATCAGCCATGAACTTGTATGCTCATAAGACAACAACGCACTAAGTGATGAATGGAAAGGTACATAGAGGATGATCACACTGTGCATCACACTGTAAGAGTTAACAGTGAAGCAAAATTAAGAATGATGAGTAAGAGAAATTTTTATCATCATTATATCATTACGTCATTCATCAATAGAAGTTCCCCTTGGAGGAAAGCAGTTAAATGAGTGATAAAACTATGAGTTGTCTTCCGTTTTAGATTCCAAGTAAAGAAATTGAAGATGTCTTCCTAAAGAGAATTATGTTAGAACAGTTGAATTGTATATAGAGTTGTAATGATTCTGGAGCAGTCCTCGAAAGGAATATGCAGTGAAATTCCTTTAAAACGGAATGACAAGATAAGCAAAAGGTAATGATCCTAGGATCAGATTCAGTATATTAATGGTTGTTGTTGAGAACAGTGGAGAGCTCAATAGTAGAAACTATTAAGAATGTCTTAACAATGGGTGTATGTGCGAGCTGAAGTGAAATTACTGCATGGATTATCAAATTAGTATCAACTGGTATTTGGAACAAGAATCTTGCCTATCAGAAGAATACCAAGTGTTATTAGTGGAATAATGGTATGGTACAGGTCCTCGGGATGAAATTATTATGGCAGAATTACATCAAGGTAATATTCACAACATTATCAACATTATAGTATATGTGGATTAAGCTCTGGTTGCTCTGATAATTGCCAAGTATTATCTGATTGTAAATACTGGAGAATGTCGAGCTGCGTTATTAAAGCATGAAAAGGTCAATAAAAGTGCTAAAGGATAATTATCTCATTTACATATGAAGTATTATATTGAGAATTGAAGAAATATCTATTTATAGATATAACTACATGCCTTCCAAGTCAGTATAGATATATCTTCAAGGCATCTTTCTTAAGATCATTCATAAAACTGTGTGAAGCCTGCTTGCTGAAATTTCAATTAAATAACTTGAAGATGTTTTGCTCAAAAAAATTATGATAGAAAAACTAAAGTATTTGAAGTATGAAGATATAGTTGTGTTAATATTACTATTGAAGCTCAAGAATCTTTATTGATTCATCTAAAAGCCTTTTCTTAAGATCATTCATAAAACTGTGTGAAACCTTCTTGCCAAAATTTCAATTAAATAACTTGAAGATGTTTTGCTCAAAATAATTATGATAGAACAGCTAAAGTATTTGAAGTATGAAGATCTAGTTGTGTTAATATTACTATTGAAGCTCAAGAATCTTTTATTGATTCATCTAAAAGCCTACTTCAGCAGAAAGTAATTGTTGGTATTTCGCCATTGCAGAGAGGTTAATGATTGACATACATACACCCTTATGTCATAAATAAAATTGCATAGTTGAGAAGTGAGACTGACCAATGCATTGATTGTATATAGCCTCAAGGGTTTGTTTTGAAAATACTCTATACAGTATTAAAGTCATTCGGTCTCTTTGATTGAAAGATATTGTCTAGTATTACAATAAGTTGTAAGTTCTGGTTTGATTCAGTGTTCAGAGTAGCTTCAAGAACTTGTGGCTTGTAGTGATTATATCTTCAGAAGTCTAACACATATCACCGCTATCAACTAGTAGCGGAAAAAAATATAGAACATTCTCTGGTGACATGCCTTCCATCATTCTCATGAGTTTGGGATAGCATCAATTTGTTGTGTATATTCATACAAGCTCAATGATTCTCAAAGTGTTCTCCCAAAAAATCTTGTACTCCACTCTAGAGAAGCAAAGTATAAGGTCAGAAGAAGAAGGCCTATACACAACACAAAGAAAAGTAATGCAAGGATAGAAACTACACTGGGAAATGTGCAACCTTTTCCATTGATGTCAAAGGGGGAGGAAAGGTACGCAGAAGAAGAAAGGCTCTTTTGAAAAGCAAGTAGAGGAAGAAAGGCACCTCTTAGAATGAGAGGGGGAGGAAGTCTTAGACGAAGTATTGGAGTGTTGGAGGAAGTTTTTCCATCAATGCCAAAGGGGGAGATTGTTGGAAATATTTTCGTTGATCGCAAAGGAGAAGAGAAGTAGCAACAATAAGGAAAATAAGTAGATCAGGCAATAATGCAGTAAGAAAACATAAAATAAAGGTAGAGGAGCAACAGAGAGGCAAGGAGCAGCATTAGACCATTAGCAAAGATAAAGGAGCAGAGAGGAGAAACTTTAGAAGAAAAGGTAGCAAAGGTAGCAAAAGAGCAAAAGAAGTTAAGGCAGACAAGGAACAAAGGCAGAGTCGTGAAGCAAAGGCAGTAAAGGAGAAAAGGTAGCAAACCAACAAAAGCAGTTAAGGCAGACAAGGAGAAAATGAAAATTCGTGAAGCAAAGGAATACAAGGAGCAAAGGAAACAAAGAAGTAGAGGTGGTAGAGAAGTAGTTAAGGAAGAAAATTTGCAAAGGCAGCAAAACAAGCTCAGGAGAGATAATCAAATTTAAGGCGTGCAACAACTGTAATAATCTCAAGTCGGAATGAATAACAAATAGAAGAAAAAGCTCAGGAGAGATCAACGTGTTTTAGAAACAGAATAAATCTCAGGAAGGATAGTGGAGATGAAGAGTAGTGATGGTCGTAGGAAGAATTAAAATCAACTAAGGCAGAGAACACCTACAAGAAGTCCAAGGGAGGTAATCGAACGACAAAGATCGAATCACAAAAACAAAGTTTTAAGGTTTAACGTTAGATATGAGAGTGTGTAGAAGAGATGAAGAATAGCCACATGAAGAATGAGTGGATGGTCAGGATTGGATCGCAGAAGTGAAGAAGAGAGATGAACATATGAGATCAAATCGCAAAAGTGCACATTGCAGGGTATAATGATTATGGTTAAGACTTCGCAAGGGGACAAGAGAGGACCGTTAGATCGTGTAGCAGATCAACGACGGACAACGAATCGTAAGTTTGCACATCACAAATGTTATCAGATAGTGTTAAGGTCGTCACAGGGTAAGTTCAATTGTATGCGATGCAAAGTGGAGAAGGGTACATGTAAAAAATGCACAATATTGGAGATCGCAAGAAATAGAGAGTAACCACAAAGTAAATATTATAAAGTTCGAAGTGCGATCAGATGAGGACCGTTAGATCTGTGGGCAGATGGTATATGATGAATCACGAGCTTGCACATCGCAAATGTTAGCAGATAATGCTAAGGCATGTTAATTTCTTTGCGACCCGGTAAGGTTAGAAAGTTGCGATGCAGTGAAAGGGAGGAGCCACGTGTGCACACTACGCATTATTGCACATCACAAAGTTTATGTTTTTGTGCTTAAGGTTCACATGGTAAGGTAATTTGGATGTGATGCGATGTGATTTAATATCTCACAAGACAAAAGATATGTTTAAGTGGCAAACGTGAAAAGTATCAGGCAAGAGAAGTGCAATGTACTATGATTTGTTAAGTTTTGTGGACCCGATAACCCTGTTCTGCATCCTTTATGTTCATTAATTTATAAAGTATGTGTTGTTTGATCGCTAACATATGTATGTGGAATAAACTGTGATATTGTACTTCACTACATTAAAAGAGAGTTCATGTGGGCCATACTCCACATGTCACAAAGGAAAGACTTGAACGCATGTTAAAGGACCAGGAACCTGTGTAGAATAGTGTTGCGGTAGTGCGTTAAAAGAAAAGGATGAACGTGGAAGAAAAGACATGGGTAACAAAATGAAAGAATAAACACAACAAGAAAAGTCTCGGGTAAGAAAAAGGACCTGGAGCTTGTGCAGAACAGTGCAATGACATGGTTCGAGTCGGGAAAAAAGGTCATCATGTAGCATAGTTGCAATATAATTTCAAAAACATAAAAGACAAAGGGACAACAAGCAGAAGAGGAAAAACACACAACAAATCTAAGAAGTTGAAAGGGCTAAGTGAAATATTTTATTGTAATTGTAAATTTATTAACTATTTTATATTGTTTGTGATGCAATGGAAAGTCTCCAAGGCAAAGAAAAACTCCAATTTAATACTGAAATGAGTGTATATATTGTTGTAACATCCTAAATATGCTGAGTAGGGAAATGAGTGGGTGGAAGGCAAGAGTCATGAAGGTTCACTTCAGATTACCAAATAGAATGCAAACATCCATGAAGTGATCTCTATAAATGATGTTATTGTAATATGCATAGATAGGTTAGAGAGTGGAAGAATGAGTGAGAGAATATAGAGATGTTGTGCAGATCCAGAGCTGATATGAAGTAGATTTGAAGGTTGGAAGGGCAACATTGAAGAAGGAGAAAAACAAAAGTGATATCCAGATAAATTAGCATATGATTTTATTGTAGTGTGAGGGAGTTGGTGCTTCCATATCAAGTTGTAGCTTGATATATGTCCAGTTGTGGTTGGTTGAGGTAGGACCCTATTGTGGGTTGTAGCCTGCAGAAAATAGATGGGAGTTGGAGCTTCCTTGCAAGTTGTAGCTTGCAGAGTTTGGGGTAGTAGCCTCTTGTAGGTTGGAGCCTATAGAAAATTAGTTGTGAGAGGGAGTTGGAGGTTGTCTTTGCATCACAACAATAATAAGATGTGGTTTTCTCCCTTATGGGTTTCCACTTATATTTTATGTCTATGTACTTAATGATTTTGTGTTGACGTGATGTTTTAATTTGCTTAATTACTTTCTCTACACACATTAAGTTTGTTGATTCATTATGTATTAAGCTGCTTATGAACTGAAGGTGTAATTGAGTTGAATGAAAATAATTTTTAAATGTCCATGAATGTACTAAATTGATTCACCCCTCCACCCCCCCCCCCCCCCTCAGTTTAGCTAAGAGTTCATCAAAATGATGGTGGGAAAACCTATCCATGGTTTGGGCATGGTTTTCATGCATGGTTTATTTCGGCACGATGGTTTTTTCCCATGGTAATTGTAAATCTGGTCAAGGGAAATACGGTTATGTTCTATTCCAAGGTTAAATTCTTTGGCATGTATATATGTGTATTATAACATTGAAAAGAATATAATGAAAAATCAAGCTGGTATTCCTGGTTTTGGGATGTAGTGGAAAATATATATGAATATTTTTTTTATGTTCTCTCCATTGTATATTTTTTCTATTTTAAGAATATGTTTGCAGGTAATTTGTGTACAGGGTTAAAACACACACACACACACACATATATATATGAACACACACACACACACACACACACACACACACACACACACACACATATATATCTTTGTGTGTGTGTGTTAACCCATATATAGATTGATTTCTAGATAATTACATAAAATAAATCACGCAATAATACATTATTTATTAGATCCATCTTAACTTTGGGTCTATCATTCATGAAGAGATACCAAATCCTTATAGGTGCAAGAATTTCCTCAAATTCTCGACACATGATAGATCCATAATTAAGAGGGATCTATGTTGGATCATAATACACCAAATGTCATCTCCATGTTCATCATTAAAAAAAATACACATCTATCTCATACTAAGGAACACACCATTGAAATTTTTTAACTACCATTCCAGATGTGCATCCTCAAATTTTGATCTCATGAGCCCCCCTTACCTGGGGCCTCAAGCTTGTAGAAAAATGGGGGTTTGTTTCATCTCTCTCTCTCTCTCTCTCTCTCTCTCTCTCTCTCTCTCTATATATATATATATATATATATATATATATATATATATATATATATATATATATATATATATATATATATATATATATATATATTCCTTTCATGTTTTTTTCGATAGAATATTCATAATATAAGAAACTCATTTTATTATCACATTTAAATGGATTTAATAAGTAACAAAAAATAACCATGTTGTTGTTTCTCTTTTATTATGTTTCTCCTCCCAAGACCACCTGACTGAATATGCCACCATACCAACTAGGAACAACCTATCAATATTCCTAGCTTAGGGAACCTCCACATTCTCCATATCCATTCGAAACCAAGTCCATAACCACATCCATAATTTTTATGTATGTGTGTCCAACCACTAGATATCAAGCACCTTCATGGATCCAGTGTGTCCATTCCCAACTCCAAAATATCACTGCAAAGCTTCCCTAGATTTTTCATCTACCCTCCTCCACTCTAACACAAAACATCCCCCCCAAGAGATCCTCCTTCCCCCTTTCAATCCTTCACCTTATCTCTGCCCTCCAAGTGTCCACCTACTCCCTTCAAGTTTCTACTTACCTCATTTATAAAAGTCCCTTTCAAAATCTCTCAAGACCACCCACTATCTCTCTCACCTATCTCACTATCCCCTAGTCAAAGAGCCTTGGGTCGTCAAATTATTCATCTAAATACACTTCACCATATAATAATTAAATAATAAAATATTAAAATCTCAAAATTCTCTCACCAACCTCATTGATTCCAAGTTAAAGAGCATCGTGTGGTTGAATCATTCATCTAACTGTTGAACCCTTAGTTAAACTGAGAGGGGGGGGGGTGAATCAGTTTAACACATTCATCATCTTCTAAAGCTTTTCATTAAACCTTATTTACACCTTCATTTATGTCCAACTTAATATGTGAGAAATCTTAGAATGTGAGCAGCAAGTGTTAATATAATATAACAGTAGACTTAATATGAGAGCAGCAGGTATTAAGCAGATGATATAAATCAGATCAACACATACACATTATGCACAGAGATACCAGATATAAGTGGAAACCCATAAAGGGAGAAAACCACATCTTATTATTGTTGTGATGCAAAGGCAAGCTCCAACTCCCTCTCACCACTGTTTTTCTGCAGGCACCAACCTACAGGAGGATCCAACCTCAATTCTGCAAGCTACAACTTGCAAGGAAGCACCAACTCCCTTCAATTTTCTGCAGACACCAACCTATAGGAGGCTCCAACCTTAGTCAGCTACCACTGACAGCTATCAAGCTGCAACTTGATAGGGAAGCTCCAACTTCCTCAATTTATCAAACTGAATGTTTGCTGATTTACCTCAGATATCAGCTCTGTTTTGTAGTATCTCTTTTTGCTCTTCTTTTCTTAATCTTCTCTTCCTCACTCTTCTATACTCTGCCTTCTCTATATTTTCTCTCTCTAACCTCTTTTTGCATATCAAGATGATATTATTTATAAGGATTTTCTTGTGACTGTTAGCATTCCTCAATGAATTTGGAATGGACAACCATGCCTCTTCGCTTTCTTCCTTTTCATTTCTTTCACTCGCTCATTCAGAAAATATAACAACATGCATTAATTTCAATATTACAGTGGGAGCTTTTTTTTCCTCCGGAGACTTTCCAATGCATCACAAAAATATAAATCAATTAAAAATATTTACATTCAAATTACAATGAGAACTCCAGCTCAACTCATTTAGTCTTTTGGCTCGTTGCGCATTTGTCTTTTCTTTGATTGTGTCTGTCTTTTCTGTGACTGTGTTTTATCTCTTTTCAGCTCTATTTTCTTTTTTGTCCTCTGCTGTGGTGTAACTGCTGCAAACATGTAACTGTGCTTTTTATATCAGTGAATTTTGTATATATATGTAACTGCTGACTTTAAATCTGGGAAAATTCCAACGCTTTTTATACAGCAAGTGTCTTGTTGATATGGTGAGTTCCGCAAGCGGAACATACATACATCACAATTATCAATAATCGCCCTCCACCTTAAGCCGAGGCCCGTGGGTCCACAGTGCACATGGCACATTTCAATATAATCGCAACAACTATATATATATATATATCTATATAGATATAACAGCGCCTCCACGAATTTCCGATTGCGATTGATATGTGGATCTGACCGTGTTCTATATAGCTGAGTTTATATGACTATCGCATCCGGTATTTCCAATCGCAATCACAAATATTTGTTAACATGTTAAAAGCTTTAACTCGATCGATTGATCGCAATCGCAACTTTGCATTTGTGGCGTTAAATCATAATATATTCTCTAGATCTGATTAATTGTCGATCTGATTATGCCGGACTTCAAATACATTTAAACGATAATTCTTACACCCATCGGGTCCGGAACTCAATCGGAACTTTTGTTGATATGTTCCGCTGCCAATCCTTTCTCCGATGCGATTGGAAAGGGTCCCACCTTATGGTACTTTGGTTCTTTCACTTATTAAGAGCTTCATATTAATATATGCTTTGAGCCTTTGTGCATTAGGCACAATATATGTAATGTGTTGCATACATATATAAGCTTCTGAAATTCAATCATATATCAATAATGGTTCATTGATCCATCGGGTCCAAACTTATATCACAATCGTAACTTTTTGTTGTTTACATATTCTGCTTCACAGTTTTTCTCCGATGCGATTGGGAAAGGGCCCCACCATATGATGCTTTGATACCTTTGGCTCTTTTTCCATTAAAGCGCTTCATTACAAATATCTATGGTTTGGACCTTTGGGTCACGATTCTCGAAATTATATATATATCCTCAGGCTTGGGCGATTCTCGGAATTAAGGTTCATATACATATATCCACCAGCTTGGGCAATTCTCGGAATTATATATATATGCATACATTTCCGCTTGGGTTATGATTCCCGAAATAATATTTTATAGTACATTTACTTTGCTGCTCCAATCTTTAGTGTATCCTTCCGCCTAGGGTAATGATTCTCGGAATAAGGTTTGTATATATATATATACTTGCCGCTTGGGGTAAGCAATTCCCGAAATTGGGTTTATGTATCCTCCAGCTGGGGTAGCGATTCTCAGAATTTTCTGCTCTACCTCTGCTTGTGATAATGGCTCTGCCTCTGCCTCTGCCTCTAATAACCTGCTGTGATAATGGCTCTGCCTCTTCTCTGCCTCTGCTTGTGATAATGGCTCTGCCTCTGCCTCTGCCTCTGATAACCTGCTGTGATAACGGCTCTGCCTCTGCCTCTGCCTTAGCTGCTACTACTGCTCGACCTTTGCCTCTCTTTGCATCTGCTGCCTTCTTTGTCTGTCTTTGTCTTTGCTGCCTCCATTGCCATCAATGACAATATTTCCAACAATCTCCCCCTTTGGCATTGATGGCAATACACTTTCTCTGTGGCAATACATTTTCTCTGTTTGCCTGCTCTTCCTCCTGTTGCTTGCTCTTCCTCCCCCTTTGACATCAATGGAAAGGGGTTCGAATTCTTAGTGTAGCTTCTATTCTTTGATCCTGTGATTTTATCCTTTTTCAATATTTCATGCAATTTTTTTTTCTCTGGATTTTCTGACTTTGGACGCTGTCGCTTCAACCTTTGGATTAGATTTACGTCAGGTTCACCACTCTTCCATGTTCGGTTCATGTCCGGTTCACCACTCTTCCGCTGCGCCACTGATCCTTTTGCATTTTTATTAATTCTTTTAAGTTGAATGTATTCTTTCCATAATCCTTTTAATCCTGAGGACCTGTTTTCATGCTTCCCTTGCTGGTTGATCTCCCCCTGGGAATGATATTTTCGTTTTTGTTCTCCCCCTGAAGCTGTTCTTTCTCTTCATATTAGAGAATAAAATCTACAGATAATACCCCTAATCTGTCTCTCAAATATTCAAACGGTTCTCTAGCAAGCAGTTTGGTAAATATGTCTGCTGTCTGTTCTTTTGTTAGCACATACTCCAGTTTTACTATCTTTTGAGCCACTTGTTCTCGAAGAAAATGATACTTGATTGGGATATGTTTAGTTTTAGAGTGAAGCATAGGGTTTTTAGATATACTTATAGCACTTGTATTATCACATTTGATTGAGATAGGTTCATCAATGCTTACCTTCATGTCTTGAAGAGTTTGCTTCATCCACATGACTTGTGTACATCATGCTGCTGCTGCTATATATTCTGCTTCAGCTGTAGACAGAGAGATGGATGTTTGTTTCTTTCTTAACCATGCCACCAGACTTTCTCCTAGATAGAAAGCACCTCCACTTGTACTTTTCCTGTCATCCACACAGCTGGCCCAATCAGCATCTGTGTATGCTGTCAAAGTGAAGCTTTTTCCTTTAGGATACCAAAGTCCATACTATGTTGTTCCTTGTAGATATCTGAAAATTCTTTTTACCGCCAGAAGATGGTTTTGTTTAGGTGCTGCTTGATATCTAGCCACTAGACCTACTGCTAGCATGATGTCTGGTCTTGATGCAGTCAGATACAACAGACTTCCTATCATGGATCTATAGATTTTTTGATCTATATCAGCAGATCCATCATCAACACATAGCTTGCATCCTGTGGTCATGGGAGTTGACACAGGCTTGCAATCCTCCATTTTGAACTTTTTCAGAATTTCCTTTAAGTATTTTTCCTGTGAGATGAAAGTGCCTGTGTTATTTTGCTGAATTTGCAGTCCCAAGTAGAAACTGATCTCTCCAATCATGGACATTTCAAACTCTATTTTCATCTCATCAGCAAACCCTTTTGCTAGCTCTTCTTTGTTGCTTCCAAACATAATGTCATAAACATACACTACCACAATCAGGAGTTCATTTTCATGGGCTTTTATGTATAGATTGTTGTCTACTCCACCTCTCTTAAAGCCTTGTTTTTGCAAATATTTATCTAGTCTTGAGTACCAAGCACGAGGAGCCTGTTTCAGTCCATAAAGAGCCTTCTTCAGTCTGCATACATAGTCTTATTTGTCTGTTAATGAGAAGCCTTCTGGTTGTTCCATGTAGACTTCTTCTTCTAAGTCTCCATTCAGAAATGCAGATTTTACATCCATTTGATATACCTTGAAGTTTTGGTAGCATGCAAATGCCAGGAACATTCTGATAGCTTCCATTCTGGCTACAAGGGCAAATGTTTCATCGTAATCAAGTCCTTCGATTTGTGAATATCCTTTGCAGACCAGTCTGGCTTTATTCCTGATTACTTGTCCTTGCTCGTTCATTTTGTTTTTGAATACCCATTTTGAGCCTATGACATTTTTCTCAATGGGTCTAGGAACTAATTCCTAGGTATTGTTTTTCTCAATTTGGTCTAATTCTTCATTCATAGAATTTACCCAAGACTTGTCCTTGCTGACATCTTCAAATTTCTTTGGCTCTATTTGTGACAACATGTCTATGTATACCTCTTCAGTTTGTTCTGTTAGCTGCCTTCTTGTTTGGACCCCTACTCTCTTGTCTCCAATGATCTGATCTTCAGGATGGTTCTTCTGAGTATATCTTGAGGGAGCTTTAGAACTTAGCTCTGTATCTTCTGTTGTCTTGCTTGTTTCCTCATCATCTTGGTTTTCTTCTTCATGGTTGTCTGATGGACTGCAGCAGTCTGTATCTCTTGTATTGTTTGTAAGTTCTTCATCAAATCTCACATCAATGCTTTCTACTATTTTTCGAAGAGTCTTGTTGTAGCACCTGTACCCTTTACTTTTGGATGCATATCCTAGAAATATCCCTTCATCTGCTCTTGCATCAAATTTCCCAAGATTTTCATCATTATTCTTTATGTAACACTTGCTTCCAAAGATTCTAAAATGTTTGATTGAAGTTGGTTTCCCATGCCATAGTTCATAGGGAGTCTTGTCACTGCTTGGCCTTAAGTGAGATTTATTAAGGATATGCACCGTTGTGTGTACTGCTTCTGCCCAGAAGGTCTGAGCAATATTACTTTCATGCATCATGGCTTTGGCTATTTGTTGTATAGACCTGTTTTTTCTCTTTGCTACTGCATTTTTCTGAGGTGCTCCTACAATAGTAAATTGTTGATTTATTCCATGTTCATTGCATAGGTCAGCAAAGTCATAATCTGTGAATTCACCTCCTTTGTCTAATCTAATGCATTTCAGCTTGCATCCTGTTTTATTTTCTGCTAATGCTTTGAAGATAATAAACTTTTCCAGAGCTTCTGATTTATTCTTGAGAAATGCAACCAATGTCATTCTGGAGAAGTCATCTATTATCAGCATGAAGTAGGATTCTCCACTTGGAGTTTTAGTTCTTGCAGGTCCGCACAGGTCCATGTGCACAAGTTGTAGAGGTCTTCTTGTTGATAACTCATCTTTGGCCTTGAAGGATGTGCGAGTCTGTTTTCCTAATTGACATGATTTGCATATAGTATTAGAAGGCCTCTTTATTTCTGGCATGTCTCTGACAGCTTTCTTCTTGCTTAGTCTAATTATGTGATCGAAGCTGAGATGTCCCAACCTTTTATGCCATAACCATGACTCTTCTAGTTTGCTAAGATGACATGCTTCATCTTCCTCTTTCACAATGTAAACATTACTCTATGTTCGAACTCCTTTGAGCAGAGTCTTACCTGTGGTGCTTGATCTGACTTCACAATCTTGTGCTCTTAAAATAACTTCACAGCCTTTGTCACACATCTGACTGACACTTAGTAAATTTTCTTTCAGCCCATCTACAAATAGTACATATTGGGCCTTTCCTCTGCCATTTTCTATGCTGACTGAGCCTTTTCACTTGATCTTACCTGATTTATCATTGCCAAAAGTAACATTGCCAGATTTCTTTTCATCAAGAGTTATAAACTTGCTTATGTCTCTTGTCATGTGTTTAGAGCAACCACTGTCTAAATACCATTGACTTTTAAAATCTTGAGTAGTTAGAGCCAAGTCACATTTATTCACCTTCTTTATCCACTGGAGGCACCCTTTTGTTTGGTATATTTTGTGAGGTGATGAATTACATCTTCTTAGAGGACATTTGGAGGGTATATGTCCAACTTGATTGCATACACAACGTTTGATCATAATTTTTGTATAATTATAAGTATGAACAGAATTTCTTTGATTCATAAACTTCCTTGAGGTGTTAAACATCAATCTTTGTCCATAATTTCTACACTCAATAATTTTATGACCAAATTCCTTACAATAAAAACAACAACCATAGAAACTATTTGCATACCTGATGTAAGGTTGTCTCTTCCATTTGTTTGCTTAAGGCAGTCTCTTCAATGTTTGCAACTTTTGCTGGTTTGAATTACTCCTCTTTGCATGGCAATATGCAGCAATGTGTCCCAACTTGTGGCAGACATAACAGGTGGCATTCTTCATGGGAGGGAACAATCTCCTTTGATGGCTTCCGAATTTGACATATTCAGAGACATATGTCCCTTTCTCTGTTGTCTTAGTATTTAATTCCTTCCTTGCTATTAGAGGTTTCTTCTGATCTCTCTCTTCCTCATTACAATTTTCTTCTTTTTTAAGAATTGTTTGAGCTGCTTCATCATTATTCTTTGTTAAGCTCTCAAAATGGGCTCTATAGACATGAAGTTTAGAAGTCTTTACCTTCTTGTCTCCCTCATGGATATTCTCTAGAGTATCCCACATTTATTTGACGGTGTTTTTCTGCATTACTTTGATAAACTCTGCTTCACACAATCCATTTAATATGGCATTCATGGCTTTTGCGTTAGCTACAAAGTCTTGTTTGGCTTCTTTCTCTGAGGTAGTTTCCTTCGGGGAATATCCTAATTCCATAGCATCCCAAATTTCTATTCCTAGAGACATTATGTATGTCCTCATTATGATTTTCTAGAAGGCATAATTTGCACCCGTAAAGAAAGGGGCTTTATTGGTTGAGCATCCTTCTTTACTATCCATCCTGAGAACCTAGAATCTCCTTTCAGTTGTTAAATTGGTACAAAGGAACCCGCTCTGATACCAATTGTTGAACCCTTAGTTAAACTGAGAGGGGGGGGTGAATCAGTTTAACACATTCATCATCTTTTAAAGCTTTTCATTAAACCTTATTTACACCTTCATTTATGTCCAACTTAATATGTGAGAAATCTTAGAATGTGAGCAGCAAGTGTTAATATAATATAATAGTAGACTTAATATGAGAGCAACAGGTATTAAGCAGATGATATAAATCAGATCAACACATACACATTATGCACAGAGACACCAGATATAAGTGGAAACCCATAAAGGGAGAAAACCACATCTTATTATTGTTGTGATGCAAAGGCAAGCTCCAACTCCCTCTCACCACTGTTTTTCTGTAGGCACCAACCTACAGGAGGATCCAACCTCAATTCTACAAGCTACAACTTGCAAGGAAGCACCAAGTCCCTTCAATTTTCTGTAGGCACCAACCTACAGGAGGCTCCAACCTCAGTCAGCTACAACTAACATCTATCAAGCTGCAACCTGATAGGGAAGCTCCAACTTCCTCAATTTATCAAACTGAATGTTTGTTGATTTACCTCAGATATCAGATCTGTTCTGTAGCACCTCTTTCTACTCTTATTTTCTTAATATTCTCTTCCTCACTCTTCTGTACTCTGCATTCTCTATTTTTTCTCTCTCTAACATATTTTTGCATATCAAGATGATATTATTTATAAGGATTTTCTTGTGACTGTTAGCATTCCTCCATGAATTTGGAATGGACAGCCATGCCTCTTCGCTTTCTGCCTTTTCATTTCTTTCACTCGCTCATTCAGAAAATATAACAACATGCATTAATTTCAATATTATAGTGGGAGCTTTTTTTTTTCCTCCGGAGACTTGCCAATGCATCACAACAATATAAATCAATTAAAAATATTTACATTCAAATTACAATGAGAACTCCAGCTCAACTCATTTAGTCTTTTGGCTTGCTGTGCATTTGTCTTTTCCTTGATTGTGTCTGTCTTTTCTTTGACTGTGTTTTATCTCTTTTCAGCTCTGTTTGCTTTTCTGTCCTCTGCTGTGGTGTAATTGCTGCAAACATGTAACTGTGTTTTTAATATTAGTGAATTTTATATATATATGTAACCATTGACTTTAAATCTGGGAAAATTCCAGCGCTTTTTATACAGAAAGTGTCTTGTTGATGTGGTGAGTTCCGCAAGCGGAACATACATACATCGCAATTATCAATAATCGCCCTCCACCTTAAGCTGAGGCTCGTGGGTCCACATTCCACGCGGCGCATTTCAATATAATAGAAAAATATATATATATATATAACAACGCCTTCACGAATTTCCGATTGCGATTGATATGCGAACCCGATCGTGTTCTATATAGCAGAGTTTATATGACTATCGCGTCCCGTATTTCCAATCGCAATCGCAAGCTGCCTTGCTCCTATGCGATTGATACGCTTCACAAATTTCTGATTGCGATTGTTATGCAGACCCGACCGTGTTCTATATATCGGAGTTTATATGACTATCACGTCTGGTATTGCCAATCGCAATCGCAAATATTTGTTAACATGTTTCGCTTTAACTCCGATGCGATTGATCGCAATCACAACTTTCTATTGTGACGTTCCGATGCATTTATATTCTCCGATGCGATTCGACTGTCCCGATGCGATTATGCCAGACTTCAAATACGTTTGAACCATAATTCATACACCCATCAGGTCCAAAACTCAATCGGAACTCTTTTCGATATGTTCTGCTGCCAATCCTTTCTCCGATGCGATTGGAAAGGGTCCCACCTTATGGTACTTTGGTTCTTTCGCTTATTAAGCGCTTCATATTAATATATGCTTTGAACCTTTATGTATTAGGCACAATATATGTAATGTGCTGCATACATATATAAGCTTCCAGAATTCAATCATATATCAATAATGGTTCATTGATCCATTGGGTTCGGTCTTATATTGCAATCGCAACTTTCTGTTGTTTACATATTCCGCTTCACAGTTTTTCTCCGATGCGATTGGGAAAGGGCCCCACCATATAAGGCTTTAATTCCTTTGGCTCTTTTTCCATTAAACCGCTTTATTACAAATATCTATGGTTTAGAATTTTGGGTCACGATTCTCGAAATTATATATATATCCTCTGGCTTGGGCGATTCTCGGAATTAAGGTTCATATATATATATATTCGTCGGCTTGGGAAATTCTCAGAATTTTATATATATGCATACATTTCTGCTTGGGTTATGATTCTCAGAATAAGATTTTATATTAAATTTACTTTGCTGCTCCAATATTTAATGTATCCTTTCGCCTAGGGTAATGATTCTCGGAATAAGGTTTGTGTATATATATATATATATATACTTGCCACTTGGGGGTAAGCGATTCCCAGAATTTTCTGCTCTGCCTCTGCTTGTGATAACGGCTCTGCCTCTGCCTCTGCCTATGATAACCTGCTGTGATAACGGCTCTACCTCTGCTTCCGCCTCTGCCTCTATATTCGCTGCCTATACCTCTGCCTTAGCTTCTACTGCTGCTCTACCTCTTCCTCTGCCTTCGCTATACATATTACCTGCTGCTGTTATTTGCCTATCTTTGCATCTGCTACCTTCTTTGTCTGTCTCTGTCTTTGCTGCCTCCATTGCCATCAATGACAATATTTCCAACACTAACTACAATTCAACACATAATAATTACATAAAAAAATAATACAATCTCAAAATCATAATCAAAACCAATGGATTACATAAGAACCAAATTTAGCTTTCATATAAAATTAATCATAAGAATATCTACATCATTAATTAATTATTGATTGGGATTAAGGATTAATCACTTAATTAAACATTAATCAAGCTTAAAGAATAATCAAAATATCATATTAATTAATATTAATCAACCTTTAGGCTTAATCATGAAGTTACATTACGATTTAGCTATCATAGCAAACCATTAAATACCAGTTTATTCATGTGAAGTATGGATATGTAACTAGCATGTGCATACCTCATACATATACTAATAACACTAACAAGAATCCATCACCATAATCAATCTCCCAAAAAATAGGTTAATAACCTAACAAAACATAATAGGAATGTGGAGTGTGCATTACATACATGCCTCCTTTAGAAAAAAATTCCACACATTTAGAGTTAAGATGGTGCAAATAGTCAAGGAGTAATATGATAATCAAACATAATAAAACAGGGAGAAAAATATAGTAACCAAAATTAATTAAAATATATGAATAAATCACTTCCCACCTATATTTCACAACTAACCTATATCCACCCATACTCCCTAACCAACTCTTTCTCACATCCTATTTTTCCTTTGTTGCAATATATTATGGCATTGCCTATAATCATATAATGACTGAAAGAACGAAAATAGCAGAAACGTTGACTATATTGAATAAATTTCCCAACAAGAAATTAATAGTCATCATCACACATCTAGGTGAGTGTTTCCATCATATACCTCCCATGACTGTAGTTTTGGAGGTTAATTGGTGGTAAATTCCTCCACCCTTCCTTACAGAAGTATGGTCAATGACCTAACATGGACCACAATGTAGTGCTAGTTCTAGGTGCTTTTCATCAAATTATTTAGTTGGTTAGTCATGTTATCGTCCAACCTACACCTCAACCAATGTCAAATCCATACCAATTGATACAAAATATAATGGAAGAATGTACATAATACCATTACTAATTTGGTGTCCTGACATCAACCATTTACTGGTGTGGTTCTTTGGATATAACATAGCCTCCCTCCAACGTGTACGTCAGTTCTCTCTCTCTCTCTCTCTCACACACACACATATATATATGGATGGTCCTAGCATTATATTTTCAAACTCAGTATCCACGTACAAAAATATCTCAATTAACATCAACATGTTCGATGTAAATCATACATCGGATATTTTGATTAATAGAAACATAATTCATCAAGTGTTTTATATAAATAACTTCATCTATCTAATTTGAGTGCAATAATATTACATAAATTGCATAAATAGTGCATCATGAAATTGAAATTAAGGTCTCAGTATAAGTATCTACCTAGATCAAAATGTGGTGTCACAAGTGGTTAAAAAGTGAGCGATAGTCTCAATGTGTAGGCTTTGCATCTTCCTAGGTCGTATATCTTGGGATATAACTGTCCCACTAAACCTTAACCTGGTCAACCAATGTATTCCTAAATTATTGAACTCTATAGTCCAATATAAAAATATTTCAACCATAATGGTTCCAATGTATGATACTTGAAATTCTCTCCAAAAAAGTTTGTGAGATTCATTAGCAACATAATTTAGTATAACATATACAAGAAAAAAAATAATCACTTTTATGCAAGTGGGATGGCAGTATAACATGATAAGAAACTGGTCCAATTTTCTCTTTGAACTTAAAAGTTCCTATTAATATAGGTGATAACCTTTTCCCTTCTCTAAACTAAATGTCACTCTTATTGGGACATATACAAATAAAAACTTGGTTAGTTAGCTCATAAATTTGAATAGTCCTATGTACATCACCATAACTCTTTTGTCTATCCCGAGCTTCTTTTAACCATTGTTTAATCTGATTCACCTCCTCCCCCATTTTTTGTACTAATTTAGGCCCTGATATGACTCTATCATCTATCCTTTTCCAGCTAAGTGGTGCCCTAACCTTCCATAAATAAATTGGCAAGGAGGCATCGTGATTGAACTATTTTAATTATTATTGTAGGCAAACTCTACCAATGGTTGATACTTCTCCCATTGAGTCTAGCTATCCATAGCATACATTATAAAAATGTTTCTATAACTTTATTTACACTTTTAGTCTTTCCATTTTTTTTCTAATAATATGAAATTGAGAGTCTCTAACAATAAAAATATTTGTGGGTAATATGTCCATCTAGATAACTTCTCTTATAATAGTCACGCCACATTGATGACATCATATGTGTCTTCGACACAAGTGAAATAGGAATATTTGGTCAACTTATCAAGTATGACCAAGATGGCATCGTGTATTTATGAAATGAGTGAAAAATATACAACAAAATCCATAAATATGACTTCCCATATGGACATATGAATGCCATGTGGTTTTAGGATTCCTATTAAGTGGTGATGGTCAAACTTAACTTGGTGATATTTAATACACTTTGTAAAAAATACACCATGTCATGATTCATGCCTACATAAAGAAAATCTTATTCGCATCTACATACATCTTCTTCACACTAGGATAAATATAGTAAAGTCATGTTGAATTCATCTTATTATCCCAATGAATCTTCACACCCCATGAACATTACAAGTACTTGTCATTCCATTATGCCCTTCACCTTTTCCAAGTCCATCGAAATCAGCTCTCATGAAATGATATGGTTGAGATAATGATCTCCTTCTAAAAGAAAGAGAAATTCGACAGGTTTCCATACAACATGTTTTCTCTTAAAAACACCAATATAATCCTTAATTTTTCTTCATGTTCCATTTCATTCCTATAGTACGTAAGAATGTTTTCTAGAAGGACTTACACAAAGTGGCCTAGATACTATCATAACACACTATTAATGAGATTCATGAACATTAATAGTGCATTGGATAAACAAAAAAAACCACTGTGAACTCAAAACCAAGTTTGAAATGAATTTTTACGAAAGTCACCCTCCTCAATCATTAACTGGACATATTTTGATCACAATTATTTTTAAGAAAATAATTGCTCCCTTAATTTGATCAAATAAATTATTTGTAATCTATGCACAACCTTAAGCAACCATTCATATTCTTGACAAAAATCATTGGTGCACCCCAAGGTGAAACACTAGGTCTAATAAGTCCCAAGTATAATCGTTATTCCAACTACATATACAGCTCACAAAGTTCTAGAGACACCATCCTTTAACGTGTCTTGGATATTTACTTCACATTCAACTTCAACTCGATTATGAAATCAATCTCCCTCCCAAGAGGTAACATTGGAAATTATTTGGGGAAAACATCCCCAAATTATGGAATAATTGGGTGTTGACCTAGGGAGGGTCCTTCCTATCACCTACCACCTCAAACACATACAATTTATAGCCTTACATAAGGCAAAATAACCTTCATCATTGAGATGAATCATAGGGAGACTTCCCTCTAGCTGTCACAGATCTCAATTGGCTTTCCTTTATCATATAAACATACCACTTTATTTTTTAAACAAACCACCAAGTCTCTATGATCTTATAGAAAATCCATTATGATGATTACATCATATGCTCATAGGAAATGGACATACACCTTCATCATAGTTGTACAACCCCAGAATTTTACCAAAAACTGGTCTATATTGGGTCCTACCACTTTTTTTATCACATATCCATCTCGAATTATTTAAAGTCCACATGCTCATAAGTTTCTAACCCACATTTTTCTAATGTAAATGGTGAAATGAAATTATTTGTAGTGTAAAAATCAAACAAAATGTTAACTTTTACATGATTTATCATACTTGAAGTTTTCACCATGGTGAATTGTTGTTTAGCTTAATGGTTTTCTATTGTTGCATAAATCTAGTGGTTAATACCTTTTCCTCTCATTAGTGCCTTTCCATCTTAGCATGTGGTACTAGGTAGTGACTCAGGTCTATCACACTAGTAATGAGGTCCTTTGATGCCCATAAGTGATACAAAGTGGATTTTGAATAGAGTTTTTTCGATCCATCAGCTCCTTCCCTCACTATCACCTCCACATGTTTAAATTAGACTTGCATGAGTCCCTTAATATGTTGGCGAAACTATATTGGCATCCATTGAAATCCCTAGCGCCACTACTCAAGGTGCAACCCTATTTCCATATAGTAGTGGCCTAGAACTTCCTACCTTAAAGAAGGTTTGAGGGCCATTGCTTACAAATCTTGGCTATTTTGGAATACAACCATGTCTCCCCTTTTTAAGTCTAAGTTCTCTTCTATATAATGAAAATTCTCAACTAATTTAGAAATTGAATATGGTTTCCACATCAATACCATTTCCCCAAACTTAGGATTCAATCACAAAATGAAATGAACTTCTTGATGTTGATCAATGTCTGTGTATGAGACATATTTTACCAATTCCATGAACCTTATCACATACTCTTATACTATTTTATTTCCTTGAACTAGAGCATGAAAGGATCCTACTTATTATTCCTCATAGTATGTTGGTAGGTAGTTTTTCCTAAAACATTAGTCAAATAGCTCCTAGAGGACACTTTTAGGAGTAAGGTGCAATTGTCTTTCCAAATTACCCCCCTAAAAAAGAACTTTAATATTACTTTGATTATTATGCTAAATTTTATTATAAAACATTATAATGCTAATTTAATTTATATGTTAAATTATTTAATCCGCACTCTATTTATTAATTAAAATTAAGATGTTAAGTAATAATGTTAATATTAATTTAATCATCACAAAGAGTGTGTGTGTGTGTGTGTATTTATTTATTTATTTTCCCAGGAAATATTGAAAATTACATGGTGTATTTGCTACATAAATCGCATATGCGAAAATTATGGCCTCATATTCCACTATACTGTAAAAAGTTTGATATAATTTGTTAGGTCCCTATATTACTAGTATAGTCCCTTATTGTTGTTAGTGTAACCCCCTTATTGTTATTATTGTACCCTTGTAACCCCCATTTTATTATTATTGTGCCCTTAAATTATTATTGTTAGGTCAGCTAGGATTACATTGTGGCTCACTAGGATTACATTATGGCCCCATGGACTCCTATATATAGAAAGGAGGTTTTGTAAATTGTATCATCCAAGAATTGTTCATTTATGTAATGTATTGGAGGTTGCCCCCTCGAAGTGGCTTATTTCTAAGGCGTTGATATCTCTGTTCTTCTATTTTTGGAGCCGGTTACACAACATTTGGTATCAGAGCTTTGGATTCTAGGGTTTCGTCTCTTAACAGTTACCGTGGCATTTTGCTATAACTTTTTCACAAAGTTTCGTAAGTTGAAATTTTCTGTGGTACGGCCGAAATCCCGAGAATATTTCCCAAAATGTCTCCATTCGTTAACATTTTGGAGATATCATCTATGGAAGTTAGGTCTTTTTTCAGGCTCCTAAACAGGTCACCGTGGCATTTTCGCTATAAATTTTTTTCTACGAAGGTTCAGAATCTGAAATTCATATGGTGCGAAGCTAAAATCCTGAGGAAATTTTTCAAAAAATTCCAGAGCTTGGTTCGCAATATTTTTGGAAATATGATCTGTGGAAGGTAGTGCTTTTTCAGGCTCCTGAATTTCATCTCAAAGAGGTGATCATGGGAAAAGTTCAATAAATCTCTCTCTGGGGATCGGATTGGAGTGCCGTAAAAATTGGTCGCAAGTACACGGATTTTAGTTTCTTGGCTATCAATTTCAAATACAAAGGACAAAACAGTGACAAGTGGCAAGTCGTACAATTTCGCTCTATTGAACCAGTCCAAAATTAGGTCATTGTGGGAGATTGTACACAACTTTGTCTTGGAGAATCCAAATCAGGTCAGACCTGTGGCATTTTAAATAAGCTTCAGAGGGCTACTATAGGGCTAAATTTCAGATATAGAAGATTTTCAATTATAGAGATAATTCAATTTCAATATCAAGCTCCTCAAAGCAAGTAAAAGGTGTGTATGTTTTTCCGAATTGCATAAGTCTTGTTTGAAGAATCAAGTTGAATTGATTCCAAGGGAATCTTGTAGAATAGATATCAATATTGGATTCTAGAATGGCCCCTAAAAATAATTCAACACCCATTAAGCCTTCAGAAGGCTCTACTATGACTCATGAAGATGAAGAATTGCAACATGATCTATCAAAATTACAGGAGCAAGTGCAACCGTTTTCACTCTCGCAAAGAGCAAC
This sequence comes from Pinus albicaulis, assembly GCA_034641835.2. Taxonomy (NCBI): domain Eukaryota; kingdom Viridiplantae; phylum Streptophyta; class Pinopsida; order Pinales; family Pinaceae; genus Pinus; species Pinus albicaulis. Next base: position 255,927,746 of record CM076581.1, read on the forward strand.
AAAAAATGAAATGGAAGTTTTGAAGAAAGGAATGGAAGTGAAGATGGACAGTTTGAAGAAAGGCATGGAAGCTAAGATGGATGGCGTGGAAGCTAATATGGATGGCATGGAAGCTAAGATGGATGGCATGGAAGTGGGCATGGAAGCTAAGATGGATGACATGAAAGACAACATGGAAAACATGAAGAATGATCTAAAAGCATACATGGAAGGCTTGATGACAAGCTTAAAACAAGAAATGATTCCTAATGGCAGAAATATAGTAGAAGAACCTCGTGATGAGAACAAAATAAATGTTAATCGTGATTTCATAAAATCTAATGTTGGTGGGAAGAACCACCATATTCCAAAAATGGATATGAGGAAGTTTGATGGAAAGGATCCTGTAACATGGATACTATAGATGGAGCAATATTTTGATCTCCATAATGTGCAAAACACACAAAAGGTACGCATTACAACTTTACATTTAGAACAAAATACATTTGTATGGTATTGATGGCTTTGCTCCCGTAAAAAAATTGTCACTTGGTCAATTTTTACAGAGGAAATGATAGCACATTATGAGGATACAAAGAGCAACACCATATTTATCGAATTGATAAATCTCAAACAAAAGGGTTTATTGGGGCAGCACATTGAGGACTTCCAAAAATTGAATATAAGGGTAACTGATATTCTAGAGGAACACAGGATTGATCTCTTCATAGGCACTTTAAAGGATAACATCCAACATGAAGTTCGCGTTTTGGAACTTGATTCATTGGAGAAGGAATTCAGGTTGGAAAGAAAATTTGAATGTAAAATTATGGCGACAAGGAAGCCTACCACTCAATTCTATAAAGAAGGAAGTGTTGTTACGCCTAGATTTCCACAACCTACAAGGTTGACACCACAACAATTGGAAGAAAAAAGAGCAAAAGGGCTTTGCTACAGTTGTGATAGCAAATACACTAAAGGTCATAAGTGTGCTGAGAAGAAATTATTTTACATAGACTGTGAAGAAGAAGAAGAAAATGAACAAGAAGAGGATATACACCAGGAACCACCCCTAGAAGAGGAAGAAATGAATCCGACCATATCGTGTAATGCACTGGCAGGAATTACCACTCCTCAAACTCTGAAGATAGAAGGACATATAAAGAAGAAAAGGGTAATAGTGTTGATTGATTCAGGTAGCACCCATAATTTTATTCATTACAAGGTAGCCAAGGAATTAAATTGTTTCCTATACCCAGCACCAGAATGTCAAGTGATGGTTGCAAATGGAGGAACTATAAATTGCTCTGGAAAATGCCATAATATCAAGCTAACCATGGGGGAACATGTATTGACTAGTCCAATGCTTTCCATTCCTATGGGAGGTGCTGATGTTGTACTAGGAGTACAATGGTTACAATCTTTGGGGACGGTAGCTTTTAATTTTCAAGAACTTTTCTTGAAATTTTTTTCAGAAGGAAAGGAAGTCGAATTACGGGGTATTGCGGGGAAGCCAGGAAGGATAATAAGCTCTAATGTCATGAAAAAGCTTATAAAGAAAGAACAGCGAGGCGTAATTGCACAATTATGCTCACTAGAAGTTCCAACATCAAAATCATCTATTTCTGCAGATCTCCAACAAGTCTTGGACAATCATTCCAAGGTGTTTGAAACTCCCAAAGGACTCCCACCTATTCGTGATCATGATCATGCTATTCATTTGATTCCAGGAAGTGTTCCTCCTAACATTAGGACTTATAGATATCCTTGCTTCCAAAAGAGAAAAATTGAACGTATGATTGCAAAAATGTTAGAGGCGGGTATAATTCAACCTAGTCAAAGTTCTTTCTCTGCTCCTGTAGTATTGGTACACAAGAAGGATGGATCATGGCGAATGTGTCCGGATTATATGGAGCTCAATAAGCTCACCATTAAAGACAAATTTCCCATTCCCGTGATTGATGAATTATTGGATGAATTACATGGAGCAATTTATTTTACCAAGTTGGATCTTCGTTCAGGATATCATCAAATTAGAATGAAGACCGAAGATATTCCAAAAACAGCATTTCGAACTCATGAGGGTCATTATGAATTTTTGGTCATGCCTTTTGGCCTTACCAATGCACCTTCTGCATTTCAAGGGTTGATGAATTCCATTTTCAAACCCTTCCTTAGAAAATTTGTGCTAGTATTTTTTGATGATATACTAATCTACAGCAGGTCTTGGAATGATCATGTTGAACATGTTGACAGGGTGCTCAAACTATTGCAGGAGAAACAATTATATGCAAAAAAATCCAAATGTTTCTTTGGAGTACAAGAGGTGGAATATTTTGGTCATATTGTATCTCACGAGGGTGTTAAAGTAGACCCTAACAAAATTAAAGCCATTAAGTAATGGAAAGTCCCCACAACCATAAAGCAGTTGCAAGGATTTCTCGGGTTAACAGGGTATTATCGCAAGTTTGTTAAGAATTATGGGAGAATAGCAGCACCTCTAACAACATTATTGAATAAAGATGCATTTTCATGGACTCCTGAAGCAACTAAGGCGTTTGAACGTCTTAAAGAGGCAATGTGCCTAGGACGAGTCTTAGCTACACCAGACTTCACAAAAACCTTTATTGTGGAATGTGATGCCTCAGGAAATGGAATTGGTGCAGTTTTAATGCAGGAAGGAAGACCCATTTCTTTTGAAAGTCGTCCAATCAAAGGAAAGTATTTACAGAAACCTATTTATGAGAAGGAAATGTTAGCAATACTACATGCATTAAAGAAATGGCGAACTTACCTAATGGGAAGACACTTCAAGGTAAAAACTGATCATGATAGTCTTAAACACTTTTTGGAACAAAGACTATCTTCAGAAGAGCAGCAAAAATGGGTCACAAAGATGTTGGGTTATGACTTTCAAATAATCTACAAAAAGGGAAAGCTTAATGTTGTTGCAGATGCACTCTCAAGAAAGAATGAAGAGGTGGAAGCATTGCTTTGTGCCATTTCTATTATCCAACCAGATTGGATAACCGAAGCAAGAGATGAATGAAGAAGGACAAAGATGTATGGACACTCATTCAAAAGTTGCAGCAAGATCCTAGTACATCTGATACATTTAGTTGGAAAAATGATTCCTTATGGTACAAAGATCGCTTATATCTTTGTAAGAATTCCCACCTAAAACAAAATATTCTTCTGGAATTGCACACTTCTCCTTTAGGAGGACACTCAGGATTTTTAAAAACTTACCACAGGGTGAAGAAAGAATTTTTTTGGGATGGCCTTAAATCTGATATTCGAAAGTTTGTGGCGGAATGTTTGGTTTGCCAACATAATAAAGTGGAAACAATTAAGACCCCAGGACTTCTACAACCTTTATCCATTCCAAGTCAACGTTGGGAGGAGATTTCAATGGATTTTATCACAGGTTTACCTAAGTCCGAAGGAAAGAGTGTCATCATGGTCGTAGTTGATAGAATTACCAAGTATGCACACTTTTGTGCATTATCTCATCCATTTAAAGCAAGTACAGTTGCTACTACATTTATGGACACAATTCAAAAGCTACATGGAAACCCAAGGGTTATTGTGAGCGACAAAGATCCCATTTTTACCGGAAATTTTTGGACGGAGTTATTTTCTTGTTTGGGTACTCAATTAGCTCATAGCTCATCTTATCATCCTCAATCTGATGGTCAAACTGAGATAGTAAATAAATGTTTGGAAGGATATCTTCGTTGTTTTGTATCCGATAAACAAACACAATGGGTCAAGTGGTTACCTCTCGCTGAATGGTGGTATAACACTTCCTTCCATACCGCAGCAAAAATGACCCCATTTATGGCACTTTATGGATATCATCCACCATCCATCACATCATATTTAAGAGAAAATTCGAAGGTTCAAGCAGTGGAAGATCACATCGAGCATCAGCAAGAAGTTCTCCAACTCTTAAAGGATAACCTGAATTTTGCACAAAATCGAATGAAACAACAGGCAGATCAACATCGTAGCGAGAGAAGTTTTGATGTAGGAGATTGGGTATTTTTACGGCTACAACCATACAAACAAATGTCCCTCAAGCAAGCAAAGAAGGATAATAAATTATCGCCAAAGTACTATGGTGCTTACAAGGTGTTGCAAAAGATTGGTACTATGGCATACAAATTGGAGCTTCCTGCTTCTTCGCGAGTACATCCAGTTTTCCATGTTTCATGCTTAAAGAAGGTTATAGGTGAAAATCTTCCAGTTCAAACAATATTGCCAGAACTTGATGAGGAAGGAAAAATCATATTGGAACCTGAAGCGGTCACGAAAACAAGAACCCGACAACTACGGAATCGATCAATTTCAGAGTATCTCATCAAGTGGAAGAACTTACCCACTGAAGATTCTACATGGGAGGATGAGAATTTTATACAGAAGCACCCAGAGCTACTCAAGTGTTGAGGACAACACCTTTTTGAAGGAGAGGGGCATGTTAGGTCCCTATATTACTAGTATAGTCCCTTATTGTTGTTAGTGTAAACCCCTTATTGTTATTATTGTACCCTTGTAACCCCCATTTTATTATTATTGTGCCCTTAAATTATTAATGTTAGGTCGGCTAGGATTACATTGTGGCCCACTAGAAGTATATTGTGGCCCCATGGACTCCTATATATAGAAGGAGGTTTTGTTCATTTATATCATCCAAGAATTGTTCATTTATGTAATGTATTGGAGGTTTCCCCCTCGAAGTGGCTCATTTCTAAGGCGTTTATATCTCTTTTATTCTCTTTTTGGAGCTGGTTACACAACATAATTTTTTACATAGAGTAACCAATCAAAACAACACCACCATAAATATGTACATGTAATAGATATCAATATCAAAATAGGAATATAAAAGAAAGGATTCTATCAATAAGTTCTGATGTATCATGATGCCTCGTTCACCAACTGTTGATGCTCTATGAAGTCCCTTTGGAAATACTAATAGAAATATTGTCCATGTTGTTCCTGAAGTATCCAATGACCATGAGGTTGTTGTCCTGCCTCCTTGGAAATACTGTCAGAAATATGGTTCCTTTCTCTGTAAATATGATGACATGAAATATAATCAAATTTTTATTTTAATGTTATAATATCATCCAACAAGGTTCTAAGTGTGTGCGCATGACATTGAGCCAAAATATTGAAGAAATTAATAACAAGTTTGGAGATGCCAAATATCTGTAGTTGTTGACAGCCTTTCTCAAGGGATAAAATAAGGAGAAGCTTGAGGAAATTTAATTCAGGACAATTGTTTATGCCCCAACCTAAATGCATATTCATTTTGAAGAAGTGACCCTTAGATAAATACAGGACAACACCACCTCCACATCCTATATTTTGATTTGATCCATCAAAATATGCCCAGGGAATCGATTTTTCAATGGATTTTAGACTAATGGAATGATCTTGATCGGATTGATCTTCATCTAGGATTAAATTGTATAAGGCCTCAATGTGAGAGCATGTACAATTCCAATTAGGACTTTTTTGAATGCTGGAGAGTGACTTCCTCAACTTTTTGGATTCCACCCTGTCGGGAGTCTAAAGCAACTCCTTTTCTGTTGAAATGGTGGGTCTGACTGGGGATATAGAGACCAGCTTCCCATATAAGAAAATAGTTTATATAAAAATGGAATAAAATCAAAACAACTGGATTGGTCTATTCTAATGATAACATAAATAAAACTAATTCTAACTACTTACCGGGATGGACTGATTTATATGATTACAGAGTAAGACTTCACAAGCATGAAACAATAGAGATCATTTACATACTAAATGAATGTAAGCACATTAATGTAGCCAAATCAATTTAATTGATTTAGTTGATGAAGAACATTAATTATATAACAACTTTCAAAGTCACTTATCTAACAACATATCATTCAATACATTTTATCAATATTAATATGAATATATATATCATTTCAATGCTTAACAGAAAGAGATAAATAGATAGAAACAAGTTTTCTAAAATCTCAGAAACATAAAACGATTAATACACAGATAATAGTACCCATTGCATCATAGCTTAGTTCTGAAAATATAGCCTTTGGGCTCACACTTTCCATTAGATACTTCTGTTCAAAAAATAGTGTAAGTTCGAAAATCCTCCTTCTCAAAAATCTAAACCGCTTTCTAAATGCATGAAAGGGGTTTAAATATTAATTAATAATACAAAAATAGAAGACTTGTGAAAGAAGTATTCTTAATATAATCTAAACTATAAACCAAAAACTAGGAAATTAAAATGCAGAAGTTATAACAGTCTCAAGGCTATTTCTCGGATCCACTCTCTAACCGTTCCTTAAGCTGGCAAGCTTTGATCATATATTCGAGCTTGGTGGGATGCATTGACTGCATTCTCATATTCCCGTGACTATTTCATCATTGAGTGCTGGAAGAAGTTGAACTGATGCATTGGAAATACACCTCAACACTCCCAATTAACTGTGAGGCTTGATCAACAAATACCAGTATATTTCCATATTTACCCTTGTCAAGTTTTCTATGTCAAGAGTTTTCCTGCTTGATGTTTCTTGCCAATATTGTTTCAAAAGGTTGACTTTTGGCATAGTGTCTTTTGGAAATTCCTGGATAATATTGCCTTGTAGAAGAGAATGTTTTTTATACTCAAAGATGTTGAATGACATATTTTTCTCTCTGATGATAGCTAATTCTGCACTTTTCATTTTCATGTCCCGGACTCCAAATATTATATCCTTTATTGATTCTTCAAGATGAGGAAGATCAACTTCTCTTCCTTGCACAATTCCTTGCCAATCTATATAATTTGACAATTTATCATCTGTTTCTTCATAATAAATCCTAAAATCAGAAATTTGAGTGACTAACTGATCACTTATTTTAATCTGATCTTGAATCTGTTTGTACTTCGGATAGAAAACTGTATGTTGGTTTACCATCAATGTTTCTAGTTTTGTTGCTTCTTTATTTACCTCATTAAGTTCTATATTCTCCTATAGCTTTTGAATGTTCTACTGTAATTGATGGACTATTAAATCCTTTTCTTTAATTTCATTTTCGAGTTTGATTTTGAGACCTTAAAACTCTAGTTGTAGTATATTAATACTTGATTGAAACTCCTTCTCTATCCTTTGTTTTTCATTAAAGAAACTTTGCTCCATTTGAGCCATTTTCTGATATTTCTCCATGATTAATGATCTAATACCTGTTGTCTTATCAATATTCATGTCTGCATAAGCACCTGTAAACTGAGATAATTTCTTAAGTTCTTTTCTTGGAGTTGACTGAGTTCCTTTCCAGAGAACTTGCATTGTTGTGTCCATAGGAATTTCTGGAGAATCTTCAATATTTCATTTCTTCTTTGACTTGGATACAACAGCTTTATGCTTTGGGCAGTAAAATACATCCAATGGAGGTATTTTATCAATATTCAGAATTATTTTTGCTGTTGTAAAAGTAGGGATGATCTCCATGTCTTTGGTCGACATTTCTTCTTATTTCTCCTCTGTATCATTGATCCTTAGTGTCTGATTTTGCTGAAGAGAAATTTTGGAAACCTCTGCAGTGCATGAGATTTCTCGAATTTCTCTTTGATATTTAGAATCAATTAGATTAGAGGAAACTTGTTGAATGCTTGATTCACCTATATGAATTGTAGTTTTTAGAGAATCTTCAGTAGGAAGAGTTTCTATCAAAATATCATTCTGATCAGCAGGAGTATTAGTATAAGATAATTCTTTTTAAAAACTTTCCCAGTCTTGATTAAACCTCTATTCTTGTGGAAAATCCATGATTTCTAGTTATTCCACTGGTACTGGTACCTGAACTGGAGGAATTAGAATAAAAATGTGTTTTTCTTCTGGCACTTGAACCTGAACTAGAGGAATCAAAATTTGTTCTGGCATTGGCTTGTGGAACATGTATTCTGGAAAATGAGAATTCCTTCGTTCACGATATTGTTTGAATTGTATCAACTCTTCTGGACTAAACCTTATAGTTTCTATTTGCAAAACCCTTGAGATTTCTGGAATTGACTCAAACACATTGTCAAATTTATCTGGCTCGCTTGTAAATGTCTGCAGCTTAACTTGATTTGTTATTTCTCTAGAAAAAACATATGAATCATAAATTTTGTTGGGTAGAATTGGGAAATTTAAGGGTTTTAATAGATCAATTTCAAGACATGCATGCTTGAAATTGTTGAGAGTATATGACCCACATGAAATAGGAAAAGTTGGCCAAATTGTCTTTTTGGCCTCTTTCAAAAATTTAGTCAACCCATTACCTATGGTCTGAGAAGCAATTTCCTTGGCCAATAATTTATCTGGTATATATAAGGGTAGGACATGAGGGAAAGCATGACTTCTGAAAACTCAGATGTATGTGAAAAATTCTTCAGCAAACCACCTTCCTATAGACTTGAGACTTCTATTGGCTTCATGGGTGACTCTAGATATTTTCCTTTCAAAAATGACTTGAAAAACTGGGAGAATTATATCATTACATATTTTAAACATATGAGAGTGGTATTTTGATTCTCATGGGAATTTTGATTGTATAAATATTGGGGTTTTGACTTCTCTGGTCCATTTCCATCCTATTGACAGAAATTTAGTAGAAAAACAAACAACATCTAGGATAAAAGAAGTCATATAAAAATGAGTGATTGTATTGGACGGAAGATTACAATTTTCTCTATAGACACTGATACATATAATCAAATTATGAGATAGAATATTACCCCAATCAATAATATAGCCATCAGATCCTACTTCTATCAGGGGTGTCCAATATTCCTTCAACTTCGTTTTATTTGAATGCTCAAAAAGACAACACATCATTGCAAAATTTTTGAGAAAGGGATTTTAAGAGAAAATACTGAGTACATACCCTTATCTTCGCGTTTATGGCGATTACGATCATTTCTCCAATCCTTAATCATGTTTTCAGGGTGCTCATTTTCTCCCATGAATTCTTGGACAAAATAGTTGTCATATATTTTCTGGGGTTCGAGACATTTATACATTTCCTTGAAATCTACGGGCTTCAGAGAACCGATGACTGTTCTATTTTTGGTAACAAACTATCTATATTTAATGTCCACATGATCTAACACCCATTTTACTAAGTCAGTGTATGGCAACATTTTAGGACGTGCAACAATTTTTTGGAGAAAAGAGTTGGCTACGTCAGATCATGAGTCTGAATCCGTGGATGAAAAATCACCAGCTACAGCTTTTCTGTTCAAACTTACTTGTGGATTTTCATTCTCAAACAACTTACAAATCCCTTCCCAGCTTCAGGAACCAATTTCTAGGTTTCATGTTGTCTCTTAGACTAAAGGATACATCTCGTGATCTTCCTCTTATTGAAAAACTGAATGAGGTGAGGTGGCGGACTTCCTTTGTGCTTTAATTAGCCTTGAAATTATTTTATGCCTAGGTTTCCAGAACTACCCTATTGAAAGAAAACCAGAGAGCGAAAGCTGAGATCATGTCAAATGCTATTAACTGTTGTATCACCTTAACTCATGCATAATGGGAATCCTCGGTATTAAATCTAAAATAATTATAAAATTGATTGCAAACCTCAAGATCATAAAAAAAGCTTAATTATCATTAAATTTATAGCATGGGCTTCATGTGAGTTTGATAGTTGTTATCTTATTGAGATCCGTAAATAGGATTTTTCATGATTAGCGAATTTCGACCTTTCGCAGTAATGTGCGAGATGCGATAATGCAATATTGCAATGGCTTTTTTGTTGGATCACAGATTGCGATATCGGCATATGTTAGATGATAGATTGAAATATCAGTATATGTTACATAACGTACTTCAAAAATTCGTATATTGGTGATTCGTAACTTCGCATATCGGCGTTTCACAATTTCGTATATCGGCATTTTCTGTTTCGGTGATTTACACTTCGGTGATTTAGTTCCCGCTTCTTGTACTTTTAGTCCTTTATGGGTTCCTTGGAGCGTTTTTCATGGTTTTCTTATGTTTTTTAAGAAAAATAAAATTAATCTAATAGAATCAAATTCTATGTTTTATTTCTAAAATAAATTTAATCCTAATAATTATTTAAAAGGATCCCCATTTTTATTTCTATACTATTTATTTAGAAAAATGGGGGGTTGTTGTAATACTACAACAAACTCCTATCTTGAAATATGCTTAGATTCCTTCCTAACCAAATGCCCCAGCATACCAGTAATGGGAAATTGCAGAGCTTGATTGGTTGAGTTCTCTTCCACCATGATTCCTAAGTGTTTTTAATAGTTTCTCCATGCCACCTAATGTTTACTGCTAAGGTTTGATAAATCTGGTTCCAAATATGTTGAATAGTTTGACAAAATAGGAAGATATGGTCGATAGATTCTCAGTAGTTCTTACATAGAATGCACTGAGAGGGTCCCTTAAAAGATTCATCTTGAAGATTGTCCCCAGTAAGAATCTGATTAAACAACAAAAAACACATAAAGAGTTTGGCTTTTGCATTTCCTTTTAACTTCCAGAGAATTCACCACCACCAGATTTTTTGATCAAGTTCATGACCCGCATATATGAATAAGTAAAATTATTTTGGAGTGTATCTACCATGTGCGGTTATGGCCCATACAAGTTCATCCTCTCGATCCCTTATCATATATATATATATATATATATATATATATATATATATATATATATATATATATATATATATATATATATATATATATATATATTAAGATACGTATATATCTATATATATATATATATATATATATATATATATAAATATATATATATACGTATACATATATATATATACGTATATATATATATAGATACGTATATATATATATATGTATATACGTATATATATATTTATACGTATATATATATATATATATATATATATATATATACGTATAAATATATATATACTTATACATATATATATATATATATATATATATATATATATATATATATATATATATATATATATATATATATATGTATATATATATATATATATATATATATATATATATATATATAGAGATACGTGATTCATATATATATATATATATATATATGTATATATATACATATATACATATATATATATATATATATCGTATCTATATATATATATATATGTATATATATATACATATATATATGTATACATATATATATATATATGTATATATATATATATATATATATATAAAGTGTATACATATATATATATTTATTACGTATATATATATATATATATATATATATATATATATATAAATATATATATATATATATATATATATATATATAGATATATATATATATATATAAATATATATATATAAGAAACAGGTAGGAACGTAGACCTTAGATAAAGGCCAAGTGCCACTTTAACTCAACGTAAACCTTCATGCACCAACACTTCCACTCATGTTATCACTACTAGTTATATATATAATAAAATAAATAAGAAATAGGTAGGAACCTAGACCTTAGATAATGGCCAAGTGCCACTTTAACTCAACCTAAACCCTTATGCACCAACACTTCCACTCATGTTCTCACTCCTAGTTGGCTTGGCCTCTCTTCATTTGCAACAAGAAAGGATCCAACTAAGATTGATTTTTGGGGTTGCAAAAACAAGTATGTAGAGTTTTCAAAGACAAACAAAATCATTTTTATGCATGTAGTTACGGTTTTCATCAATTTCGTTTTAACATTGGAAAATTCAATCGATATATTGCTCAAATCGAATCATGTAGGCATGGCATATTTTTTGTTTTATCTCAACTCTAATTTTTATTTTCTTTACATGTTCACTATTGCTTTCAATGGGCTTCACAGAGTGGGGAGTTTAGGTGAAGCTCATAAGGATATTAGAATCCATGGTTTGAAGAAGATACATGCCCAATTTTGGGACATATGCAAGTCTCCTTGATGGGATTTTCATGGATGGGAAGACAAAGGAGGCTTTGCATACAATGGGTTCAATCATATAGCCTAGTTATGTTTCTACTATTAGGAATTTGAGTTCTCTTATTAATGGGAATTTTAGAGTAGAAGAGATTGAGGCATCTCATGAGATTTTATTAAGATGAAAATATGATATTGAATCCACCTACATAATTGGGTAGTTGATACATGTTATGTTTTGGTTCTCCCAATGTTCTCAACATGCAACAGAGGAATATTTCCTCGAAGTTAAATGAATGGCTTAATATCATGTCATTCTAGCTTTGACTATAAAAATACTACTAGTTAAGTTGTTGGCCGCTTATTTTTTGAATTTGAATGAGATTCCATTACAAATTTTTAGTAAATTTCTGAATAACGCCCATTCAATATTCACTTGGAGAGAGGATATAAGAAAAGCCTAGAAAATGATTAGCATATATGAATAATACCGACAGTGCTAAGGAATTTATGGATAATAATTATTGTGAATCTAAAGGGGATGATGTAAGCCATGAAACTCGAAATCCATGGATGATAATAGTTGTCCTATTGGTGACTGTTTTTTCTTTTTCATCTTCTCAATCTTGGGGCTATAAGTCAGTTAATCAAACTTATGAAATCCTTTGACAAGGCCACATTAACAACTATCATTTGACGAGAATAAATATTTCTCCCTCCAAAACATTTAAACTTCTTCCACAACCCTCTTGTAACGTGCATCAATTATTTACATATGGAAGGCCTAACCGTTTTGAATTTTGGGTATAAAAGGGTTTGAAATATTTTATTTTCCATCTTGGGTAGAGGGAAGGATTGTGTGAGAATCAAAATTTACCAGCATGCAACACTTAGGGGCTAGGCCTATGAGTCCATTTTAAGAATACTAGGGAAACAACTAAAGTTGTTAAGAAGTTACCTATGACCAAGGCTAAATCCTATCTTGAGGATGCTCTTTCCCAAAAGAAATAAATAATTGTTTGTTGCCTTTCCATAGTAGGGTAGGGAAGGATAGGATGGAATGAGATGTAGCGCACAAGAAAAGTATCAACATTTAAATGCCTAGGGTCGTTAGCCTATCAGTTATTTTCAATTTTTGTTACAACTAATCAAGAATGAAGAAGGGAAGGAACACATAGGTGATTGTTTCACACACTTTTTACTTCATGGATCTTAGAAGTCAAGTCAATAAGGATTCACGTAATATACACAACCATCATCCTTGAAACATATCACGTGTCAAGATAAATTTCTGATTCCATTCTAGTAAAATGCATGGGACTTCACATGGTATCCACCATGAAGAGTTCTCGTGCCTATATGATTTCTTTAAAAAAATTCCATTGTTGGGTGAAACTTATTGTCGTTTAATTCTGTTGCAGTACTTTCCCAACCATTTAATTTGTCAATCCGAGGTTCGTAGGCTTACGAAGCACATGCACTATATATGCAGGACCGAAGTGGAACCAATCTAATATAATCTGATCTAAATTACTGAAATCAAATTAATCTATGAAGGCATTGAAACATTAACTATGAAAGCAGGAAATTGCATAAGAGAAAATCAATACAACATGTGAAGAGTTGAATGAAAAACAACATATGTGAGCTCACAAAAATAAAGCTATCTCAAATTACATTACAAGAATCAAATGACAAACCATGAAAGCATACAATAAAAGAATATGAATCACAGTTAAGAATCCCCTTCTCCTAATTACAAGACTATATCTTAAAGCTCCAAAAACTATCTAATGAACTCTCCTCTCCCCAAATGAAGAGAGAGCACTCTCTTATATACATGAAGAAGATAACCATATCATTCAACCACTCTCAACTAATTTTCCATTATTACAAGACATGATCCCTTTGAATCCTCCACACATCTCTCACATATCTTTGAATAAGATATGCCAACCAAATCCTCCATGATCTTCTCCTTGGGAATAGACTTCAATAATTATCTCCTTAATATGGTGGAGGAGATATTCCAGAAGTCTCTTAGAATTAATCCTTCACATTTCTCCTACACATTACAAAGCTCACACATTCTTGAGATATATATAAAAACATGTATATTTTCTAATATTTAATCATAAATTCACTTATAATACAAAAATGAATAAAGTGGAAAATAGGAAGGTGAAACCCAAATGTATTTATGGAAATGATATAATGAAAGGTTAATGGGATGATGAGATGTAAGGAATAGTGAAGGGAAAGGTGGATGGAAATACGACATTTCTAAGTCCCAACATCCCCCCCAACTGAACTTGTTGCATGTCCTCATGCAACCATGCATGGATCTCTTTGGCATCTGAAATTTTGCTTTACACAATGATATCTTTTTAATAATGAATGTTTCTAGGATATGTGAAGGATATGAGTAACAACTTACATTTTCTTATGGTTGGTTCTTGTGTGACAACCATGAATACAAAGAATGTTGGTTCTTGTGTTAACAACATTCATTTCATTTTCTGTTCTCTTTTATTATGGTTGGTTCTTGTGTGAAAACCATGAATACAAAGAATGTTGGTTCTTGTTTTAACAACATTCATTTCATTTTCTGTTCACTTTTCTTATGGTTGGTTCTTGTGTGACAACCATGAATACAAATAATGTTGGTTCTTGTGTCAACAACATTCATTTCGTTTCCTGTTCTCTTGCTGCAATAATAATGTAAACATTCACTGGAAATCATAAGCTATCAATGTGCATAAGAAAGCCCTTTTTTAATATTCATGAAGCATGCCAATATATATATTAATGGGTATGAAGCAAAGTGCAACAAAGTATCGTTGGAAAAGAAATGTTGGTGAATGGTAAATAAGAAAAAAAATGAAGTGATAGTGGTGGAGAAATGGAATCATGGTAGTGAATATGTAGTGAATATAGTTCCCCCCCCCAAATGAATTGGTTGCATGTCCTCATGCAACTTGGTGTGGGTCATGAAAGGAAATGGAGCATGATGAGGGAATTTTCCAAAATATTCAAGTCAGCATATAAGGAATTGCATGATTAAAGATTAGAAAACAACATACTTCCACTTACCCAAGAATGATGAACTATGCAATAGGAATGTAGCTACTGCTACTGCTGAATCATGAAAACGTGACTAGTGTCGTAGCTGCAACTGTTGTAACTGCAACTGATGTAACTACTAGAACATGGAAGTTTTTACTACAACAGGATCATGAAAATGTAACTGTGAATGCTGATGTTGCTGTAACTGGATCCTGGGAAATGAAGGAATCTGAACTGCAGATGCTGAATCATGGAAAAGATAAAGGCTAAAAGTGGAACTGTGGTACTCTCATCGATCATAATTCATGCTGTAGTAATTGCTGAGGGAGTCGTGAAAAAGTGTATAGTCTTCGTCTGCTACAAAACTGATGGTACAAGTCTAATCATGCGAAAGAATGTGTTGATGTCGAGCATGAAGATAAATCATTGGATTACCAGCCATTGATGCATGCCGTTAACCAATGTGAGGCAAACTCACCATTGATGTCAATGAGTGCCAAGGTACCCAAGTACATCTTGCGAAATGTGAATAGAGGGGCTGACGTCGAGCCATTTGCAAGATCTGATGATCAAGGGACATTGATTTATTCCCATGATTGTCAGCAAGAGAACTTGCCATTAAGACATGCAAGTCTCAAGGTACCTGTTGTAGACAATTTTGTCACCCCTAGAGACAGTCTAGAGTTGCCATAGACCAGTGCCTAGGACATCTTAATATAGCAAGGAGCTCTTCACATAGCTTGGGTTGTCAATCCAAAAGCTCACTTACTATCTCTTGTTCAACAAGGAAATTAGATTAAAATGGGACCAATCTCTCTCAGAAGCTGATACAAAGATAGGAATAGAGTAGGGACATCATGCAAGACTCCAGTACAAAGGAATCAGACAGTTAAGAGACAGATCACTGCAAAGATGGCCAGTTCAAGTAATATATCACAGAAATCAAATATCAGAAAGTGGATGCAGTGAAGAAAATAATAATAGAATATCAGTTGATATTAGATTGATACCCAGATATACAACAAAACCATGTATGGGCTTGCCAATTCAAGAATCCATACACAATCCTGGCATTTTAAAAGCACCCTCCTAAAACAACTGATATAGCAGAAAATATGGATAAGGTGAACATGGAACAGTATATCATGACTAGGCCTATTTAAAGCGCTTGACTAACCCCAGTATGGGCATCAACTAGGATGAATCCTTACTCAAGATTAGTGAGCCACTCGCATTCTAGAGCATGATACCAAAAGATAAATAGCATGAAATGAGATATTGTATTAACACATAAGAGAAAATTACATACTGTGAGATACCAAAGACCAGAATCCTCATTACAGTTATAACTCCTCCTCACTGAGACCCTACGGGCTCTGAACCTTTATACAAAAATATTACAAAATGTATACAGAAGCCTTCTCACTGCACAGTTTGCTGATAGAGATCTGGAACCCTTACAATGTTTTTCCTTTTAGTTTTTATAGAGGAAAGAGAAAACTCTAGAGAATGAGGTAGGTGATGTACATTTAATGGCCTCATTTAAACAAATTTAAAGGAAAAGCCCGCCTATGCTATTTGGCGGGGCTGAACTGATGCACGCACTTAGCTACTACTTCATGAAATAAATGTTGAAGATAAAAATCTCCTTATGAACAAGACATAAATAATAAAATATACAAGTGCTATGTACTTGGCTGGAGGAGGAAA
The DNA here is from genome assembly GCA_034641835.2 of Pinus albicaulis. NCBI lineage: Eukaryota > Viridiplantae > Streptophyta > Pinopsida > Pinales > Pinaceae > Pinus > Pinus albicaulis. The sequence goes on from CM076581.1 coordinate 255,944,455, forward strand.
ATCTGCTGCGATAAAACCTTGAGGTTGCTTGCAAGAATAAATGAACTAGGAAGAGGATCTCTGCAGAGGCTCAGCATAAGGGGAAACCTTCATGAACTTTCAGTACTTTCCTGAGAAGAAAATCAGCTGAAATATAATCTGTAGGGTATGATTTTTAATGTATTGTACCCTCGACTTGATCTTGAAAATCTCTGGTCTGATACCCTTGTCTTTTAATCACCAGATACGGGCTCATAATCTTCAATGGGTTGTTGAAATCTTTAATTCTCTGCTGATGTCCTTTGCAGGAACATTTATATCCCCATACGCTAATTGGAATCTTTAAATTGTCCTTGGAGAGATTGAAAGATTTTAAATCCCGCCCCTGTGATGGATGTCTTACCATGGCAGCTTTCAGGACCCTTCTTCATAATGACAGCTCCAATTGAATTGCCTTCTGAGATGATCTATCGCTACAACCAAAACTGTGAATTAAAACATCTCTCTATATGTCGAAATCCTGCAAAATTCACCAACACATTAGAAACACCAGGTAGAGGTGGGATGGACGAGGAGGTGAAGATGGTGATGACATCGCAGATATGGACAATCGACAAGAACACACAGGGTGACGAAAGAAAAACAATGGAGGCTTTGGAATGTAAACCTTCCGCGTGAAACGGTTTTAAATGTGATGACTAAAAAATGATGAATACAAATAAAAACACACACATGTATATATACGGTGGGGAAAACACCATGGATGCGTGGGAGTATGATACGTGGACGATAGTACGACAAATGTCAACAGAAAGGGTGATGTGGAGGTGTATGGTCAACAGGCGGGAGAGAACGCGTTTTAGACCGTCGGATTTCGAAACCATATCAACGGCTCGAAGGCGCGGGGGTGACGTAACGGTGGGCCATAGGACACAACGGACACAGGTTAATGGGCGGTCAGATTTGGAGGGTATCTGCCGTTGGATTGAGGTCGACAGATCCAATGGCGCGGATGACTTCCGCTGCCCGGCCATTGTACAAAATTTAACGCGCGAAAAAGTGGTTTTTAGGGCCCGTACAAAAGACACGCAGCGCGTATTTAGTGGAATTGCTGCCCCCATGGTGAATACCACCGGCTTGTCCAAAGCTGTGCGGAATTAACCGCCAGTTTTCTGGCGCGGGGACCACTATCACTGCGTTGATTGCGGGCCGTAGATTTAACTGAGATCGAACGGTTGCAGGTGCGCCCGAAACATTTATCGTTAAGCCCCCTTTTCCTTTGGCATATGGATCTGCGCTCGGGCCATATGTGGATTAAAACGAAAGGGGCTAAGGCTTCAATAAAATTTAAAACATGGGTTTTAACTTTGCACAATGTATTTTTGGGCAAAAAGGTGGTGACGAGCGTAACATGGAGGCTTTTGGCTACGAAAGATATTTTGAACAGATCCAAAGGGAGCTAGTGGCCAAAATTTAAATGGAGGGGGGGAATATGCACAACATCAGCTCCATCTGGGGACGGCATGTTCGTCCTCGGACATGTCGAGAACCTGTAGGCCGCTAAACATCCCTGTATGTACATTCTTTTTGTCAATTTCTCTGCTTTTCTTCTGAAAATTTGCCAGTATCCTTTCTTTATAAAAATGAAAGTTGAAACAACCTATATACAATATAATACAACAGGCATTCCTAGCCTGGATCAGAATTGAAAGTATGGTTTGAGGAATTGGCCATTCACGGGGGCGTCCAGCAGATCACCCTGTAGGTTTTCTAGCATGAAAGTATTGTTCCCTCCTTGATTCACAATTTTGAATGGGCCAAACCACAACGGATCAAATTTGGCATGCTTGCCTTTCTCTGCTCTTCGAACGTCCCATCTGAGAACCAGGTCTCCAATCTGGAATTTCCTGTCTTTCGCATGCCGATCAAATATATTGTTCATTTTCTCCTGATATTCTATCAATCTCTGATTCACCTGGTTCCGTGTTTCCTCCAATTCTACCAGCTGATTAATCCTTCTAACCATGTCATCTGGTTCTTCCTGGCTTTCCTGCATAAAACATGCTACCGGTAACGCCAATTGAATAGGGAACATAGCTGCTTGCCCATATACCAATTCATAGGGAGATTTCCCTGTTGCTCTCTTACTGGTTATCCTATTCGCCCACAGAGCAAATTTTAATTGAGAGTCCCAATTCTTCTGATTCTCACTTATTGTTTTCTTCAAGGCCCTCACCAGGGTTTTATTAGAAGACTCTGCTAAGCCATTTCCTTGGGGATAGTAAGCTGTTGAATGAGTCAATATGATGTTATACTATTGGTAGAAATTTACAAATCTGGCAGACTTGAAAGCCTGGGCATTATCAATTACAATTCTAGCAGGACAGCCAAACCTAGATATGATATTTTCTTCCATAAACTTGATTATCACAACATCTGTAGCATTTCTTGTAGGTATGGCTTCCACCCATTTTGTGAAATAATCTGTGGCTGTTAGTATCCATTTATATTGGCCACTTGATGGGGGATGTATTTCTCCTATAAAATCTAATCCCCATTTCTGAAATGGTTCATTTACATGAATAGGAATCAAGGGTAGAGCTGCTAATTTCTGTCTTTCTGCAAATCTTTGGCACTTGTCACATGCCCTGACCCAAGCAAAAGCATCTGTAAATATTTTTGGCCAGTAGAAACCAACCTTTAAGAACTTGTGAGCTGTAGCCCTCCAGCTGTAATGCCCTCCACAAATTCCCTCATGAAATTCTGTCATTATATTCTCCACTTCATTTTCTGTGAGGAATAACAGTAATATACCTGAAGGGTCTCTCCAATATAGTTGTCCATTAGCAATTATATACTTCTGGGACTTCATTCTTATAGCCCTGTATTTTATCTTATCACAACTTGGAGGACGGCTAAGTGTTAAAAGATATTCAACTATTTCTTTATACCAAGGACTAGTGAGATATTTCATGTGTACCTTTTGAGTGGCCATCTCCAGTCCTTGCTGTTCTTCTCCTTTCTCAGATTCTTCATTTGCTATCATGGATAGATTAATTCCCAAGGCTTGATGATTTGATTCAGACAACATCTTGGCAAGTCCTTGTCCTTTAATAAGCTTAGTAGGCCTTATGTCCTAATCATACTCCTGTATTTTTGCAATCCATCTTCCTCTTTTTCCTTCACTATCCCCCTGAACGAGAATGTCTTTGACAGCTGCTGTGGGAACATATGCAGTAATGTGAGATTGAAAAACATAGGTTCTAAAAGCTTTAAGGGACTTCACCAGGGCATATGCCTGCTTCTCCAATATATTATATTTTAATTCAGCATCATGCAGCACTTGACTGAAGAAAGCTATAGGCTGCTCGTATCCATCTTCATTTTTCTGCAACAATACTCCAGCAATTGTATGGGGTGAAGCAAATGAAAATATCATAAATGGCTTTGCATAATCTGGACCAGCTAGCACGGGAGCTTCAGAAAATGCCTGTTTTATTCTGGTGAATGCATCTCTAGACTCCTAGGACCATTTTACTTCATTCTCCTTTTTCAACATATCAGTTATATGCCTAACTATCTCAGCATAGTTAGGAATAAACCTTCTCAGAAAATTGATCCGGCCTAGAAACACCTGTACTTCCTTCTTATTCCTGGGTAGAGGAATACTTTTTATTACTTCAACTCTCTTACGATCTATTTTCACACCATCTTTAGTTACAATTTTCCCTAAGATTTTTCCCTCATCTAATGCAAATAAAGATTTTTGAGGATTGAGAGATAGGCCATACCTTTTGTACTTTTCAAAAGTTCTTCTTAAATGCTCAATATGCTCATCATCGTTCTTTGAAAACACTGTGATATCATCAAGATATACCACCAAAAACTTGTCCTGTTCTCCAACAAAAGCTATGTCCATTGCCCTCTGAAAAGTAGCTCCTGCATTAATTAACCCGAATGACATTCTGGCATACATAAATGTTCCCCATGGTGTAGTAAATGCAGTTTTCTTCTGGTCATCTGGGAACACAGCTACCTGATTATAACCAGAAAATCCATCCATCATTGACATTCTGGATGCTCCCACCACTTTCTGCAGGATGTAGTCCATCTTAGGCAGTGGATAATTATCTTTTAGAGATGCTCTGTTTAAATTCCTAAAATCCACACACAGCCTTATTTCTCCATTCTTCTTCCTAACAGGAACAAGGTTTTCTATCCATTCTGAGTATCTCAATGGCACAATTATTTTGGCCTTCAGTAGCTTCTTGATTTCTTTTTCAATAGAGGGAAGTAGCAGAGGATTTATCTGTCTGAGTTTCTGCTTATAAGGCTTTGCATCTTCCCTCAAAGGAATTTTATGCTGCATTATATTAACATCAAAAGTTTTTAGGTCCTGATAGGACTAGGAAAATACATCTTTATAAGATTGAAATAGCTTCAAATATTTTTCTTTATAATCTTCTAGGACCCTTTTAGATAATTTTACAATTTTGGGATCAGCATAAGTACCCAGATTCAAATTTCCCACTTGATCTTCTTATGTTACCTTGTTTGGCTGCAACGGAATATCATCTTTGTTAAATAATCTCTCTAGAGGCACCATCCCTCTAGGTATAACATTTCCTTTCAGCTACAGCACTCTATTACCTGCTATTTTCTCTTCCCATCTGTTTTCTACAATATTTTCGGCTTCTTCCTCCTCATTGTCATCAATCTCCATATTGGAGAATTCTCCCACTGTCTCCATGAATCTCTTCATCTGTTCATCATCTTCAAATACCTGCCAGTGCTTTATATTATCTGGAATAGATGGTCTGTAACGTACCTCCACTTCATATATTAAAAGTGGATTCTGAGGAGGACAGAATGTACTGGCAGCTACAACAAGAGAATCTGCTATTCTGTTTTTCTCTTGGGGCATGAACTGTATGTTAAATGCTAAGAAGAAATTCTCTACCATGTCCCACACTTCATTTCTATAAGCTCTCAGCCGAGGATTCTTAGTTTGGCATTGATTTCTGATCTGCCTTACCACCAGCTCAGAGTCTCCCATGACTTTTAGACTTTGGATGCCCATGTTTCTAGCTGTCTGCAGTCCCAATAAAAGTGCTTCATATTAAGCTACATTATTTGTAGCCTTGTATTCCAATTTAAAGGACAGTGGTACCCATTTTCCTGCAGGAGAGATTAATAATACCCCAGCTCCATTGCCTTCTCTTGAATTTGCTCCATCAAAGTGCAAAGTCCAAATTTCTGATTCCTGATCTTCTTTAGTCTGCTCAGTTTGGATTTTACCAAAAAGGGGCTCATGAGCATAATTTTGATTTTCTTCTAACATCAAATATGAGAAGTCTCCCTCTTTTTTATACACTGGTGAATTCTCTGAGCAATCAGCCTTAGTTACCATTTTAACAAATCTAGTCTCCCTGTATAACCTCCTTTCCTGACCTCCAAAGACTGGGACAGTAGCATATGTTAAATCCAATTTGATTGACCCACCAATTTTTGTACCATAGGACCTTGACAGCAGCATGCCAAAGCGGGCTGGGATATCAGCAACCACAATGTCCATGACCACACTCTTTGCTGGAATTTGGGCCAGATTGACCACTAAATCTTTAATCATTCCCAAGCATTTAACCCTTTTAGAATCAAATGAATATAGGTCTTTGTATGGTCTTGTAATTTGCAGTCCTAGTTGTTCCATGACGGATAGAGGCATAAGATTATGGGAAGCCCCAGAGTCTAACATACAATTGTGTAACAACAGGTCATGTATAACTAGGGATACATAAAAAGGAGGAGTAGAGGGGTCTATCTCCTCGACATGTGGGCCAAAGACTACCATGGGTCTTTCTTCTTGAAGGTTTAAACTATCAGGCGCAATTGGTATTTCAGGAGGAAGCATGAAGGAAGTAACTTGAGACTGATATACAGGCTGTTTTAATAGTTCGGTTAGGGGGACTGGAATCTTAATTTTCTCAAGTTCTTTCTGCAGATTAAAAGCAGGTGGAGGATTTTCTATCACTATTTCTTTTGACTCTTTATTTTCAGCTAAAGATTTAATTTCTTTTGACACAGATTCAACATTAGGGGGATTGACTATTTTTGAAGAAGATGGAATCTGGTCATTTGGCTGCAAGGGAGCGTTTAGAGGGCTCTTACCTTTTTCTATGTTTCTCTTTGTTGTTGACCCCTTTCGAGCAGGTGCTTCTTTCTGAGGTGGCTCCTCTTCTTGATCTTGAGTTTGGGTCCTCTTCCTTAAAGATCTGAGATCATATTTTACATTGAATTGTGCTTGCATGAAATCAGCAAATTGCTTACAATAATGGTCAATCTCTGCTTCTTCTTCTTCGTCTTGAAATGGGCACTCTATATCATCATTATTTGAAAAAGCCAGATTTGAATCTTCTAATCCATAAGCTGCATCTCCAGTGGAGTCATCTGCTGGTCCTTCCAGGTACAAGGGATGTGGTACTTGGTCTGGTTGTTCCTTTGCTTCTCTCGGCAATATCTGCAATGTTGGTCTTCTATACTGGGGATTGTATCCTCTGTTTGGAGCATTATAGAAATTCTTGGGAGCTACATTTTTAGCTTCCAGTTCAAGCTTGACCATATTCTTTATCATTTTGCTTATTTCATCCATTTTTTCTGACTCTTTATCTTGATTAGAGGTGGAAAACTCTTCTCTGCCTCTCCTCCTAGTATCTTGTTCAATTTTTCCCTTTAATTTCCCAGTGGAGGCAAAGTTTGCTTCCAACTCTAGAGCATCTGACTGAGCATCATCTAAAGTAGCAGGTTTTATTTCTCTCAATGAGAATCCAAAATCAAAATCAAAGGCTGCTATGAAAATTATCTTGGCAGCAGCTTCATGAGGCTTCATTTCAGGAGGTAGGCTCAAATATAACTTGTTAAATCTTTTAATAAACTCTGACACCCCTTCATTATGTTTCTTCTTCATAGTATTAAACTCAGTAAGACACTGACCATGATCTTTCTTTTCCCCCCACTTCCTGAGAAAATTATTCTCCATCTGGTCCCAGGTGGTCACAGAACGATTTCCCAAGGTCTTGAACCATTTTCTGGCTTCACCCTCCAAATATTGTACAAACAATCTCAAGACCACGTCCAGATGTTCAACATTTAAATTTTCTGCAAAGGAGCAGAAAGTCTCAAGATGTTTCTGAGCATCAATTTCATTTTCTCCATTAAATCTCGGCAGAATCTTCAAATAGTCCTGTGGCATGTCATTTAGCACTTGGGGCAAGGCCAGTGGAGCATATTTGTTCAATATAAAAGTAGGAACATTAGCCATTGGAGGAGGTGGGGGTTGTACAACAGTCTGAGATACAAATGAAGGGAGAGGAGTAGGAGGAAGTGGAGTATGAATAACAATGGGAATATATTGCACAGGAGCCTGAGGTGTGGATGGGAATAGTTCACGGTTAACAGCAGCTACTTCTGTGACCTCTTTGATTTCTTCGGCCTCAGGAGTAGGTGTTTGGTCAATTTAGTGTGTCCTAAATTGCTGCATTTAATTTTTCAATCCGAGATTCGTAAGCTGATGAAGTGCGGCGCACTATATGTGCAAGATAACCTATTTATTAACTTTTTGTCGTTTTTGGTTTTCTAAGATGAAATGGAAATTCTAAAATGAAAACAAGTATGGTTATGTTTTTCCAAGGAAATGATATCCTCTATAATGAATTACCAACTTGAAACTTAAAAAGGAATTTGAAACTTACAATGACAAAACTTGAAAGGAAATGAAAATATGCTGCTGAAATGAAAAGGTGCTGCTAGTCTAATGAATCAAAACAGTGAACTAATGAGCATGAAACCAAACTATTCTTGCTGCTGTCTAAACACAAAATAAATTATGCTGAAAGAAATCCAAAAGTTGCAATAAAGTAAATCTAGATCAATTTACATCAACTTGTCTTCTGATCCCTCATCATTAGTCCAGCTATGATTTTCGGAAGTAACCATAAACAACTTGAGTAACTGGTATCTAACTTGCAGAAAGTAAACTATTATCAAACCATACATTCATAATTCAATCCCTCACCATCAGTCCAGCTGTGGCTTTCGGAGGTAACTGAAGATGTCATGCACAATTTAATATATCTAAATTTGCAGAAAGGAAACTAATACCAAACTACACATTTCATAATACGATCCCTCACCATCAGTCCAGCTGTGGCTTTCGGAGGCAACTGAAGATGTTATGAGCAGTTTAATATATCTAAATTTAACTACTGAAGCAAATGAGCAAAACTGAATTAAACAAAGCAGTACTGAAATTAAACAGAAACTAAGAAAAGAAAATTAGCAGCAGAACAATGTTAATTCCATGTCATTAGTCAAAAAGCTATGAAAATGCCCGGGCTGCCTATCTATAACCTGAAACAAGAACACTGATCAGTGATTAACAACATAAAACATGAAAGACAGAAGTGAAATGGAAAGCATGAAAGTTTATAAATAGAAATGAAGCATATGTATCATGAAAAATGCAATGTATAAACATGTGAATGGATTATGGCACAATGAGCTTTAAAGAAATGAAACAAGAACTATACACTAATGCACAAAACCTTAGCTGAGCAGGGGCCCTCTACACCAGCCTTGGCAACGATCTTCAAGTACGAATTACGTTGGAAAATAGAGTCTTCTTATAATAAAAATGCAGTCATAACAGTATGGTAGTATTACGGCACAAAGGCGGCGTAATTACATTACAGAGCAGACTTAATAAAATTAACAGAGACTAATCGAGACTAACTCTATATGCGTATGCAAACGCGTTATATATAACAAAAGAAATATAACTGTCTCCTAAAGTTTATGTTGGTGGAGAACACGTAGACCATTACGTCCACGGATCTAGGATCATGGCCGTATTGCAAAGTAAATCTATGAGGAGTGGATGTTTGAATTCGGCTATGGAGCCATGTACAGATGTCGACTTGTCCTCCGCAACTCAGAAACGGCCATATGAACCTTCACGTGACACGAAACAGAGTCCTGTCAATGTGAGACTCTATGGTTGACATCAATTACAGGCATAACTGATCAATGACCCTTTGACTTCTTTAGAAGAGTTTGCTCGAGCCAATACAGGACACGAACCATGTCCACATCATTTCGACTTGCCCATGTGGCTCGTTTCTCTGTGGGCTTTGTAACATAGAGTTTCACAAAATGGGCACAGGAAGGTTCTGCGACGGTACCCGGAAAGTGGCAAGGTCGCGGCTAAATGGGCTACTAAAATCTAAATCAAGCAATGGAACCCATAGCTATAGTTAAAAACCATGTTAGATGCTCTTTTGAAATTAACATACAATGATATTGACAACTTGGGAGGTTCAGGTGAGTGAAAAAGGTATAGAAAAGTGTATGGAAAAGATGCAGATTTGAGACTCAACAGTAGGATGAGAATATTCTTCAATCCAGACACTTCCTCTACGTGGAGTTTCTGAGTAAAACTCAGGATTTTCTGTTCTGATTTCTTGAGAAGAAGAGGGCGGATAATCTTCAACAGAATATTGAGGGTTTCCAGCACGAACTGACTTCCTCTCCTTCCAAACTCTTTTATGGATGATCTTCTCTGGGTTAGACACATAAGGTGTCTTTGACTGAGATGTATCTGACCTCAAATGTGGCTTGCGAGGAGCCAGGACTACCAATAAATTTATCAAATAAATAATAGCGGAGTCGCCAAGGTGAGAGATATACAACTCTTCAACTCTCTGTGCTCACCTGATTAGAGAGTGAAAACAATTTGTCGAGGCCCAGGGAAACTGATATTCTTAAATTCGGTCCCCCGCAACGGCACCAGAAAAATGTTGTAGACAATTTTGTCACCCCTAGAGATAGTCTAGAGTTGCCATAGACCAGTGCCTAGGACATCTTAATATAGCAAGGAGCTCTTCATATAGCTTGGGTTGTCAATCCAAAAGCTCACTTACTATCTCTTGTTCAACAAGGAAATTAGATTAAAATGGGACCAATCTCTCTCAGAAGCTGATACAAAGATAGGAATAGCGTAGGGACATCATGCAAGACTCTAGTACAAAGGCATCAGACAGTTAAGAGACATCTCACTGCAAAGAGGGCCAGTTCAAGTAATATATCACAGAAATCAAATATCAGAAAGTGGATGCAGTGAAGAAAATAATAAGAGAATATCAGTTGATATTAGATTGATACCGAGATATACAACAAAACCATGTATGGGCTTGCCAATTCAAGAATCCATACACAATCCTGGCATTTTAAAAGCACCCTCCTAAAACAACTAATATAGCAGAAAACATGGAAGAAGTGATCATGGAACAGTATATCATGACTAGGCCTATTTAAAGGGCTTGACTAACCCCAGTATGGGCATCAACGAGGATGAATCCTTACTCAATATTAGTGAGCCACTCGCATTCTAGAACATGATACAAGAAGATAAATAGCATGAAATGGGATATTTTATTAACACATAAGAGAAAATTACATACTGTGAGATACCAAAGACCAGAATCCTCATTACAGTTATAACTCCTCCTCACTGAGACCCTACGGGCTCTGAACCTTCATACCGAAATATTACAAAATGTATACAAAATCCTTTTCACTGCACAGTTTGCTGATAGAAATCTGGAACCCCTCTAATGTCTTATTTCTGGGTTTTTATAGAAAAGATAGAGAACCCTCGAGAAGGAGGTAGATGGAGCACATTTTATGACTTAATTTGAAAAAAATGGCGGAAACATTCGCGCCCACACTGTGAATGACTAAATATAAATGACTGTACTTTACAATCTGCCTTTAGAAATAAATGTTGGGAGATGAAAATATCCTTATAAACAAGACACAAATAATAAAATATACAAATACTATGTACTTGGCTGAAGGAGGAAAATCCGCAGCGATGAAACCTTGAGGTTGCTTGCAAGAATAAAAGAACTGGGAAGAAGATCTCTCCAGAGACACGGCATAAGAGAAAATCTTCATGAACCATCCGTACTTTCCTGAGAAGAAAATCAGCTGAAATATTATCTGTGGGGTATGATTTTTAATGTATTGTACCCTCGACTTAATCTTGAAAATCTTTGGTTTGATACCCTTGTCTTTTAACACTGGATACGGGCTCATAATCTTCAATGGGGTTGTTGAAATCTTTAATTCTTTGCTAATTTTCTTTGCAGGAACATTTATATCCCCATACGCTAACTGGCATCTTTAAATTGTCCTTGGAGAGTTCGAAAGATTTTAAATCTAGCTCCTACAATGAAGCTCTTATCATGGTGGCTTTCAGGACCCTTCTTCATAATGACTGCTCCAATTGAATTGCCTTCGGAGATGTTCTATCGCTGCAACCAAAACTGTGAATTAAAACATCTCTCTGTATGTCGAAACCCTGCAAAATTCACCAACACGTTAGAAAAACCAGGTAGAAGGGAGATGTACGAGGAGGCGTTGATGATGATGACGTCGCAGATATGGACAATCGACAAGGACACGCAGGGTGACGAAAGAAAAACAATGGAGGCTTTGGAACGTAAACTTTCCACGTGAAACAGTTTTAAACGTGATGACTGAAAAACGATGAATACAAATAAAAACACACACATATATATATACGGTGAGCAAAACACCATGGATGCGCGAGAGTGTGACACGTGGACGATAGTACGACAAATGTCAACGAAAAGGGTGATGTGGAGGTGTATGGTCAACAGGCGGGAGAGAACGTGTTTTAGACCGTCGGATTTCGAAACCAGATCAACGGCTTGAAGGCGCGGGGGCAACGTAACGGTGGGCCATAAGACACAACGGACACAGGTTTAATGGACGGGCAGCTTTGGAGGATATCCGTCGTTGGATTGAGGTCGACAGATCCAACGGCGCGGGTGAGTTCCACTACCCGGCCATTGTACAAACTTTAACGCGCGAAAAAGTGGTTTTTAGGGCCCGTACAAAAGACACGCGGTGCGTATTTAGTGGAATCGCTGCCCCCATGATGAATACCGTCGGCCCGTCCAAAGCTGTGCGGAATTAACCGCCGGTTTTCGGGCGCGGGGACCACTATCACTGCGTTGATTGCGGGTCGTAGATTTAACTGAGATCGAACGGTTGCAGGTGCGCCCGAAACATTTATCGTTAATCCCTATTTTCCTTTGGCATATGGATCTGCGCTCGGGTCGTATGTGGATTAAAACGAAAGGGGCTAAGGCCTCAATAAAATTTAAAACATGGGTTTTAACTTTGCACTATGTATTTTTGGGAAAAAAGGTGGTGATGAGTGTAACATGGAGGCTTTTGGCTACGAAAGATATTTTGAACAGATCCAAAGGGAGCTGGTGGCCAAAATTTAAATGGAGGGGGGAATATGCACAACAGTACCCAAAAGCAACTCTAGTCTATTTCCCAAATAAGGTGTTGAGGTCGATGGTGCAAGACTTGTTGAAAGGTGGGCCTTAAGGAATCCCACGTCAGTCAACGCGAGTTTGTACAAAGAAATTTGGTAGGAATATAAATGGAAAGAACTCACGGACAAGCAGTGTGGATCAACATGGCGAGGAAAGTAAGGCAATTTAATTATGGGAAGCGGATAATTTTTATTCAGAAGGCATACTAGAAGGCAAATAAACTGAAAAGGATAAAGGAATGTATACGATTCAGAAAAGTAACTGTGCATGAAGTCGTGAAAGATAAGGTAATGGAAAATGGGCTTCAACACAAGGATGGTCAATCGGCTTTGAAGGAGAAATGTTACAATGTTACTGCATGGATAATGGAAAAAGTGGAAATGTTGGTGTATCAGCATGGTCACTGTGTAAAAACATCAAGAGGTGCAAACATCATGATGTCTATGATGAGTTACAGCTCCTTCAAGCTGTTTATGAAAACATGTTTCTCAAAAGTTCTGTGATCATTGAAAATCACTTCAGTAGCAAAGTGCGATCATTTCCGAAACCTGAAAAAAAAACTTAGTACAAATCCTATATGAAAACTTCGTGAGAGCATTGTAAAATGTAAGATGCGAGAATAAGCACAAATGTGAGCAAAAGAAAGAAAGTGTGTGTTATCCTATCACTCGCGCTGATTTCATCATTGATGGTTGTCAAAGTGACTTCGAGAAAACAAATTAGTTTTAAGCGTAAAAACATGCGTTCATGTTGTTTTCAGGAATTTATTAAAAGGTCCATTTGCAATTTTCATGTTGATAATACACACCAAAAGAAAAGGCAAAAAGAAAAACAAAACAGGGAAAATTAAAGTCAGATCTCCATTTCTTGGCATGCTTTGCAAAGTGTAGCAATACTGTCTCAGCGATAGAAAATATTCAGTTTCTTGCTGATTCATGTTACTAAAGATCTGAAAGTTAAATCAGTTTCTTAGATGTACCGTTTAATTCATTCAAGCAATTGGAAGCTCGCATCGATATGCTGCAATAATCTCACTTACTTCTCTGATGGTAGAACTTTGCCAACGTCGACAGAACATTGGCCAGATCATACAGGCCATTTTGAAAAGATGCATAATTTTCAAGAAGCACAATGTCTGCATGCTTTGGGTCAATTTGTGCTATGCGCTCCAAAGTTGTAAACATAGTCCCAACAAATTTTGTATATGCCTGATCAACTAATTCCCTAGATTGTCCCTGAATATATTGCTCCATACGAGTAGCAAGTGTTGCAAATATTGTGATATATGAAAGGACATCCACTTGTCTCACATTACAATCATTCCTCTCAATTTGATGGCAAGCCTCATCCACAAACTCATTAAATTGAGATGTAATTCTTGTCTGTAGGTCACCAAGAAAGTGGCGCACAAAACCAGCAGCATCAGCCTTCTAGCAAGAGAGATATTGCTCAGTAATCCCATGCATGGAGATACATCGTAAAGGATCAATCTTGTATGCCCAGTCCACAACTGCATAAAAGTCCTCTTGAATTCCATCAAGTAATTCTTCAAGAGCTTCATTTAGAACCTCCAACTCCACAGAATTTTGGCTAGGCTTAATGTCATTTCCCTCAAGATCCATAAGACTCAAATCATCTTCACTATCATCACTGTTGGATCCATCCTTAGCAGCACTTGAAGGGCCTCCCAGGGGAGCCAGTGGGAGTGCTTCAAAACACATGAATGATGCAAAAAATAAACTCTCATCTACAAGCAAAGGAATGAAAATAGTGAGCATTTTTTAATATGCTTCAGAGACAGTTCAAGTATCCGCACTGCTGCCACTGGAACTAGTAGATCCTTCAAGCCAGACTGTTTGATTTCTTGATGCTTTAGTACTAGCACGAAGCTCATTTGCAAAATCATGGGCCTCACGACGAAGCAACAGGTTGAGAGAATGACAGTATGCTTTTCTCAGTGACCCAAAACAGCCTTTGTCAAGACTCTTTAAGTGTTGTAGCATCCATGCATATGTTCGGCACTTGTATCTCAAATCAGCATGATCAGGCCCTTTTAGCTGGCCTCTCTAAGAAAAGTATGTTTTTTTCACTTATCATAAAATCCACTAAACTAGCAAAATAATCCCTCAAAAAATCAGATGCACTACGAACAAATGTGGTTTTCAATTTCTCAAGCTTTGCACGCTTCTCCCTAACCGCCCACATATTTGCATAGCTAGGATCCAAAATGGGTGGCTCTAAAGCACGCAAAGCATTAGCTAGCCAGTCACAAGCGTCCACATTTTGTAACATTCTTGCCTCATCAAATGAACCTCCTGTCAGTGAAGATGCATACTCAGGAGGAATATGCAAGTACTCAACCAGCTTGTTAAGTTCTTCAATAAGAGACTGCATCTCCATTTTATTATTTCTAGACTCTATCGATTCAATATCCTCCCTCATGTGTCTGAGTTTCACATTGAAAATGTTAAGCCACTCATCCATGTCTTCTACACAAACCATAGCTAAATCAAGACGTTGCAAAACCTCTTCCACTAAAGGATCACTCTCCAAAATAGCATAAACATTAGCTGCTTCTAAAGCAAGTAGCTCTCGCTTTAGATGCTAAGAAAATGCCTCGGCTTCATCAATACCCATGACATACATGCCAAGAAGAGCCTCCATGTCATCCTCCTCTGCTTGAGAAACAAGGTCCTCCTCCATTGTCACCTTCAATTCATTTGGAGTGTCACCATCTACATTTTGAGCATCCTATGCACTTGCACTGACAGGAACCATTTTTGTATTGGCCTGTGCCCAAAGAGCCATCTCAACCACATCCATTCCAACAAATTTAGGGAGGCGACTGTGTTAGTTGCAAAAAAACCAGAATTATCATCAATGTCAAATCGCCCATTATGTAATGAGGCCCCTGAAGAGACAGTTTTGCAACACAAGCCATGGCATCATTTTATCTTCTTGGGGCTAAATTGTGTTTCGAAAATGCCACGTGCCAGGCAGCTGACCAAATCCGGAACCTGAACAACCACAATGCCGTGGCCTCCACTAATCTTTGACAATAGAAAGCATATAGCATCATGTTTACTTCTTCTGCAACCTTGATTTCTTTTTATGGTAGGTGAATGCGAGGGAAGACATACACGACACCTTCTGCTTCATTGCAAGTAAAACCTTCTAACTGGTTCAACGCCTGCATAGAAAAAAATGACTCGTCTTCACTCTGTGGGGGATTCATTATAAGACTTGCAATTATCTGACCAAATATGTTGGAACAAATATTCACAGATGCCACTTTATATAGTTGATCCTTGATATCTTTGTCAAGTCCAGTTACCTTCATATATGCGCCTCTTTTTCCACACTCGCCATAATAACCTTTGGAAATTGACTAGAAAGACACAAGACAAATTTCCTTTTCACCATAAGCCATACTCCTCACTATATTTTTGAAAGAGTGGAACTTTTTACTATCCGCATAAATGTTTTCCTGATAAACCTCATCAGCGAGGAGAACTAAACCTTCATACCTCTTTCGACTGGATTTATTTATTCTCATGATAAAAATGCTTCCTCAAGATAAATGATGGAGAAAAAGTCGCAGCCAGTAAAGAAGGGATCCGTCAAATAAGCAACAACATAATCGTTTAATCTCAATAAAGTATGTCGACGGATAGAAAATTTAGGAAAACCAATCCATAAAAATAGTTATCTGACAATGATACTGATGGGATTTCGTTCCTATTATCTTGAGATGCCAAAGATAGTGTAACAAGCCGTGGATTTGGCCGATATTTTTCAATCAATATCCGCATAGTATCCTAGATTTTGTTATGAAACCCCAAATTAAACGTGAGAATTAATCACAGGAGAAAATCCAGCGATGCAAACAAAGAAATAAGAATTATCTTTTACTTTATTTCGGTTTCATTTGTTTGCTGCTCATCATTTTGGTTTATTGTTGCTAATTGCAGGTTTATGAACAATGGGCGGAGGTTTGGCATTGCTACGGTTCAGCCATAAATGAATAGCTAGAGACAGAAACTGCACAGTCCATTGAAACTTACAGGCCTCAAGAAAAACAATGAACTTGGGAAATTTCAGATTTAATTGTTTTTGCAGGTTTTATCACCTAATTGCTTGCTGCAGGTTTTATTATGCCCAGAAAATGTAATCAATTGCAGGCTAGACATAGTTTTAGTGACTGTTCACAGTTTCAGCGACTGTTCAGATAAAAACTCAGTTTGTTTTTATTCAGCCTCAATTCACAATTTATAAAAAAAAATAAAAAATTAGCAAATGGAGAAAAGAAAAAAATTGATTTTCAAATTAATGATAAAATCGATTAGGCATATTGTAAAACAATTTTTTTTCCTGAAATTAGTCTAAATCATTCTTATTTTCTGATCCTTGTAATCGCACTAAGCACGGAAGAAAGCATACTTATTTTAGGAAAAAGAAAAATTGAGAATGAAAGCAAAAACTGAAAATGAAATCCTACCTACTCTATACTAATTAGAATTTAAAAATTAGTTACTTGTAATTAAACTTCCAATGAAGCCACTCACGTAATAATAACAACAATATATTCAATAGCAATTTTTCAAATGAAAAATGAAAGTATTCCAGAGTGAATGAGTCTAGTTGTTGAAACTGCAAATCAACTAAATAAAAATAAAAGGATGAATCTAATCTAGTACTTACCTGGAACCATTGTTCAATAAGGCTTTGATAGGCACAACTTCTCTTACTTAGATCATGTTGTAACTCCTCTTCTTCTTCCTCGATATCCTATTCGAATGATTGTTCGCTATCAGATGTGCAGGATTCTTCAGATGTTAAATCTTCATTTGTTTCTTGGGGAGTAGTTAAACCTTTAATTCTTGTTACGATCTTCTCTTCCAAGGAAGAGGAGATCCCGACTTCTGCTAGGATCTGAGTGAGTAGTTAAAAGCTGAAACTAATTGTTAAACCATGTTGAAAAAGGGATTCTTAGTGCACCCAAAAATTAAATCTAAAAAGCTTAAATAAAAATAAATTACTTGCGTAAATAAAAACACTCATGCTGAAACAGATAAAAAAAAACACTCTTCGCATTTGCGGAAATCAAACACACTTGCAGAAATTGAAAATCACTCTTGCAGGAAAGAAGATCAATCAACCATAACAGAGAACAGGACCCTATTCCTCCAAGCAGGGATATTCAACACCTGTTTTCTGATATCATTCACACCTACATGTCATGACCCATATGAGGTCGAGCCTGTTACAGTATGTCGAACGATGCATAGGCTGTTCCCCACTTCTTACAACCCTATCACCTCGGTGTTAGGAACATGTCTAAACACACTTGCATAAATGTAAACACACCCTACATGCCCTGATCCATATGAGGCCGAGCCCGTTACAGTATGTCGAACGATGTGTAGGTTGTTCCCCACATCTTATAACCCTGTCACCTCGGAGTTAGGAACATGTCTAAACACACTTGCATGAAAGATTAAACTGAACTTCAATCCATCGTGCTTCCCCGGCAATGGCACCAAAATGTTTGGTGAAAATTATTGTCATTTAGTTCTGTTGTAGTACTTGCCCAACCATTTAATTTTTCAATCCGAGGTTCATAGGCTTACGAAGCACATGCACTATATATGCAGGACCGAAGTGGAACTAATCTAATCTTATCTGATCTAAATTACTGAAATCAAATTAATCTAGGAAGGCATTGGAACATCAACTATGAAAGT
Organism: Pinus albicaulis; assembly: GCA_034641835.2. Taxonomy (NCBI): domain Eukaryota; kingdom Viridiplantae; phylum Streptophyta; class Pinopsida; order Pinales; family Pinaceae; genus Pinus; species Pinus albicaulis. The sequence continues at coordinate 255,962,606 of CM076581.1, forward strand.
AGGAAATTGCATAAGAGAAAATCAATACAACATGTGAAGAGTTGAATGACAAACAACATATGTGAGCTCACAACAATAAAGCTATCTCAAATTACATTACAAGAATCAAATGACAAACCATGAAAGCATACAATAAAAGAATATGAATCACAATTAAGAATCCCCTTCTCCTAATTACAAGACTATCTCTTAAAACTCCAAAAACTAATCTAATGAACTCTCCTCTCCCCAAATGAAGAGATAGCACTCTCTTATATACATGAAGAAGATAACCATCTAATTCAACCACTCTCAACTACTTTCCCATTATTACAAGACATGATCCCTTTGAATCCTCCACACATCTCTCACATATCTTTGAATAAGATATGCCAACCAAATCCTCCATGATCTTTTCCTTAGGAATAGGCTTGAATAATTATCTCCTTAATATGGTGGAGGAGATATTCCAGAAGTCTCTTAGAATTAGTCCTTCACATTTCTCCTACACATTACAAAGCTCACACATTCTTGAGATATATATAAAAAAATGTATATTTTCTAATATTTAATCATAAATTCACTTATAATACAAAAATGAATAAAGTGGAAAATAAGAAGGTGAAACCCAAATGTATTTATGAAAATGATATAATGAAAGTTTAATGGGATGATGAGATGTAAGGAATAGTGAAGGGAAAGGTGGATGTAAATACAACATTTCTAAGTCCCAACATCCATGAGGAAGGTAACACAAATTTTGTAGTTTCTTTTATAACAAGGGCGGAAATTGGCGTAGCGCTAGTCCCTGTCGATATAAGAAATAATTGACCATAAAACTGAAAGAAATGGCTATAAAACTAGCCAAATATAAGAGTGCCAGATATAGGAAAATGCATGCAACCTCTAATATTTTGACAATATTCCCTGGAGTTACTTTAATAGACAAGGAACCCAACTATATAGATATCATTAGTTTTCATCATGACTATATTTTGGCTATATTTCAATTGCTTGCAGAAAAGCACGATCAATTCCTTGAAAAGAGAGGAAAAAATAACATTACCATCTCATAATTGTTTCCATTCACTATAATTAGGAATTAAGGGAAGAATATGACAAAGATACATACCCAAATTAAAGTTTTTTAAAATTTTTGTTCTCCCTGTTATGATGCATCTCAAGCTCAACCAATTCCTTCCTTCCTCTCACAATTTCTCAAGTAAAATATATTTTATAATTAATTTTCATATTATTTGCACGAGCATTTATATCTATCCTTTATAAAGCTACGACATGACCTTTTAAAAATTTCTGAAAAAATAAATATTAGAAGAAACAAAAGAAAGAGGTTTCTTGCATACCATTTGCAACAATAAAATGGTTCCAGACACTGGTTCAGTGTTGTACTGGAGGCAAGAATCCAAAAGTTTTTTTGTTGCCTCAACATTGATCCCTTCACATACAGAGAAACTATACAACAAAAATTAATAATAGCACTACAATAGCCCACAGGTTTCTTGCATATCATTTTCAAGATTAAAAATGGTTGCAGACACCAGTTCAATGTTGTGGTTCAGTGTTTTACTGAAGTAAAACATCCAAAAGATTTGTTGTTGCCTCAACATTGATCCCTTCACATACAGATAAAATCCACAACAGAAAATAATTATATCACTAAAATAGCCCCCAATATGTTATGATGTGCCAAAGAAACTATCTGTGTCTTCTTCTGATCTTTAAATTTAAAGGTCACCTTTACTCTGCAGAAGTACCATTAACTCTGGTAAATCTCTCTTATTTTGTAACAAGGCTCTACAATGCGATATGGAAAAACAACACTCTACAATGCGATATGGAAAATTGAGATGGTTGCAACAAGGGTATTAGGCTTTAGGTGAGATGCCAACAAGCTATCAAACCTTGTTCTTGAAAAATTAAAATAATTTTAAAGCTCATTGTGCAATTAAAGAGGCACCCATCAAATCTAATTTCCTTCATTTTGAAATGTCACCAAACATACAAACCCAACATTATGAAATAGTGAAAAGGAAATGTTTGAAAACATCAAATATAAAGGCATCCACCTATTAGCAACTCAACATCTAAATATATAACCATTTAAATAAAATAACAAAGATTATGAATTAAATATTTTTGAATGCATAACAAGATTTACAATTTAAAAACTGTCTCAATTGAACAACAATCCCTATACACCTCAGCACACATCTCAGGTGTGTGGTTCTTCTATATGTAGTTCTCATAGAGCTTAAGGATGAAATATGCTTCTTTGTAAAACAACTGGACATAGAGCATGAGCATGAATAGTGACTATAATATAAGAGAACCTCATTCACCATCGGTTAATGTCTTATGTGGTAAATAGTTTTATGATAAAATGAATTACACCTACTTCACTAGCACTGTATAGATAGAAAACATTGGTAAGGGATACTCTAGACTTAAACAATGATCCCTATCTTATGCAACAAAGAAGCCATCCACCAATAACCCAATATATTGAATTAGACTTTCTCCCTTAACCTTAATACTGGGAATGTGTCCTACTGTACTTTTTAGTATGAGAAATTCCTTTGATGGCTATGACCTTGTATATTACTGTGAATAAGAGAGATGTAGTATCGTCACTTTCAGTGTCGTCATGATTTCCTCAACACTTGCTAAGGTTCAAGAATTACATGATTACTGCGTCCAAATGCCCTTATTAGATAAATATTTCTATTCGAAATATTTGTTATAGCGACTAATGTGGGAGTCAAAAAATCCACTGTAACATCCACATTAACCACTATGCCAATGGGTGTGAAGCTGCTGCAACGATATCACCATGGGAGAACTCGCTATCAATTATAATGATTTTCTCTCTAGTCTCGGAATGGTTTTTCCAAGTAATCCATGCACATCCCTTTGGAACTTTTCTTTCGGTATTATTGACATCGATACACTTTCGTTCTTAGTGTAAGGTCATCCATGCCAATAGGTACTACTAACTAGCCTTGACACTTCTTTTTGTACTTGCCTTTGTCTATAGAGTAAGTTCCATGGAGTTTTGTTTCCTATTGGATTGGACTAGCTTCCCTATGGACCGCCAATATTTATGCTTAGAAGCAGATGGGAGAGAAAGCAGTTAGTAGCTCACTATAGTCTCGATTAAATGTCGTGAGGGATAAAAATGAACAAGGATGACATTGTCGCTTTAACAAAGAATGAAAAGGAAGGGCAGAAAGTGTAGGAAATAAATTATTATTCACAAAGCTCTTTATTGATTGAACTTTTAGTGACATAAAAACAATATTTCATGGTTCTTTTGTCTTTGCAAGAGGGTGATTCCAGCCCCAGCTGGTAAATATCCAAAGCTACCAGTTCGACATATTAAATATCTAGTGCCAACAACAGCATCATAAGCATCAATGTAAGCAGTCTCCAAATTATTTGAATTAGCATTTATATATGTCCTTTATATACCTACCACATGACATTTTAAAAATTTATGACAAGAAACAACAAAATCAAGTTTCTTGCATACCATCTGCAAGTTTGGATATCCTTTCAAGAGTAAAATGGTTGCAGACACTGGTTCAATGTTTTACTGAAGGTGAGAATCCAAAATATTTGTTTCTTCAAAAATGATCCATTTACATATAGAGAAAATCTACAACAGAAAAACATTATATCACTAAAATAACCCACAAAATGTTAAGATGTGTCAAGGAATTTATCTCTATCTTCTTCTTATCTTAGAATGTAAAGATCACCTTTACTCTGAAGAAGTACCATTAACTCTCTCCTTTCGTAAGAACGCTCTACAATGCGATATGGAAAATGGTTACAATAAAACCTGAGTGATAAAATAAAATTAGATGTCATTTCATCATTGTAAAATCTCAATGACAAAATAAAATAGAAATCACCTCTGTGCATCATTTAGCAACAAACAAAGAACTTCAGTGGAAACCTAGATTTCACATATGATATATAGCTATATTATTTGAGAAACATTATCTGAAATGAATTATAGGGTATGGTGACTGTGGGTCAAATTCTATATTCAAAGGCAAGACAACAAACAAAAATTTTCAAATGAATTCTCACAAATTCAAAGTTTGCGTAAAGGGCCAATAACTCAACCAATTTTATGTTAAAAATAATGCCTTGACCACTCTCTACCAACAAAACAAGTTTACCATTACAGGGAAATCCATCTCGATGACGAATTCAATGCATGCTCATTTTATTGTATGAAATTTAGTAGCTAAGAAAAGAGATGGCATCTGAGAAACCAACATCCGAGCAAGCACCATCCTTTGAAGACATAGATATGGGAGGCAGCTAGAGCAGAAGCTGAAAGAAGGATCACAAGGCCCAAATCGAGTAGTAGACCCAAATGGAAATTGAGTGGTAGACCCAAATGCATATGAGGGGCGGAGGGAGTTTACCTCATTGCGTGAGTTTCGATGGTGGATAAAGAAGCATGGTAGGAAGGCCTGAGTTTCGGTGGTGGATAAAGAAAAGTGGTGGGAAGGCATTGTCTGTGTGAAAGACAAGCTTAATACATGCCCAAATGTCAAATACAAATATCATATAATAATCTAATATAACGAACCCAAATGTCATATACAAAGAAAGAACTTAGATGTCATATACAAAGATTAGTAATCAACTAATATAAAGAACCACTTTTCTAATGGATCTTGTGGACCCATAGTCTTACTACTTGTTTATAGTGCAAACACCTAACATGCATGATGGACAACCATATGCTTATCTTGCAAACACCTAACATGCACGATGGACAATCAGAGAGACTCATTAAAGGCAATTTGTAGTCCATGTTCTAGTTTAGTCTGCAGGTTTTCACAGAGCACATCTTAGATCAATTGGTGCATTTTAGCGGGACAAGGTACATAATCCTTTTGCACAAGGAGGAATAATTGCCAGACTAACATAAGGATTTTATTACGAATCCATGCAAGGGTGAGGAGAAACTGCAAACGTGTGGGTAGGAAGGTGGCGTAGGCTTTAAAAGGTTACTGATGAGTTGATGAACCAATAAGGCAGTCAACAGAAATGCAGAGCTCTGCTCAGGTTCAAGTGAGGTCCTGAAAAGAAGGTGCCCTTCCCAATAACCTAGCAGTTATTCTACCGCAGCAAGGGATGGAATGCCTGATTTACTCATAGAGGAACACCCATTCAAAGGGTGGAAAGAAGGAATAACTAGGCAATTGCATTGCTAAGTGGCAAAGGTTGTCTTGCGGAGAAGACCTGCTCGGATCATTTTGAAGGGAAAATGAAAGGAATGCATTAAAAAAACATTTGCACTAGAATTGAGCCAAAGTAGAACTTCCACAGGTCTTGCATCCTCAAATCAATGAGATGCTCTCTCATGCAAACCCACATGAAAATGCCCCATTCATGCTCCCTCATCCAAACCCTCATGAAAATGCCCCATTCATATCGCATGCAAGTCAACCCAAACAAGACATGCAAGTCACGAAGGAGAAGGAAATCCAACCTAGCCTAACGGGGCAGGGGATTCTCCATCCTTCCAAACTAAAGAGGGGTAGAAACAACTGAAGTAGCCATGAAATTAGCAGGTTGATTATGTTCTCTCGGAATAGCTGAAATGGAGAAAGCGTCAAAGCTTTCAAGCATGCCCCTCATTGCGTTTTTGTACTATAAGAGGTTGGTGAAATGCCTTTCTTCTTTCATAGATTGTGGCTACACTTGACAGCTAAGTGGCATGCGTAGCTAAACTTAAGTGGTATGTGTAGCTACACTTGAGAGCTAGAGCTAAGTGGCAGAGGTGTGTATGCGAAGCACAAACTTTGGATATAAAAATTAGAAAAGTTAGATATCAAATGCAGTGCACAAACTTTGGATATAAAAACTTTGGAAGTAAAGTAAAATGCAGTGTACTAGAAAACTTTGCATATAAAAAAGTTGTCCCAATCTTTTTGCATATTTTTAATAAGAGCTCGAATATTTTTTACACTAAAACTTTGGTAAAAAATTCAGTGAATAACATTGTAAACATTAAACTTTAAGTAAAATGATAAAAAGCGGAAAAAAATTCAGTCAAAATATGAATTAATGAGCAGTCAACGATCAATCGACCGCTATAATCTGACTGAAGGCAGGGATTAATAATGACATCACATTGTTGGATAATAATGACATCCCACTGTTTTTTTTTTTTTTTTTTTCGTTCTCCAGGTTTACAGAGAAAAAATAGCGTCTAAATCTTTGAATTCGTCGGAACTTTTGTTTCGGTGTTCAGTGTGACTGTTAATGAAGATGACCAGCTCTTCCGGGAAGGACAACTCTTTAAATCTAACGCATTCCAATATAATTTTAAATAAAATTTATTAAAATTATATTTTAAAAAAATTAAGAAATTTTTGACAATAATATTTTGGAGCCTTATCTAATTATTTATTTGTTTGAATTTGGTTAACTATTTTTTATTATTTAAAATCAATTTTTAAATGTATTTCTATTAAAATGTTTATGAGATTTTCAAATTAGTTGTTTATTTTTTGAAAAGTTTTTGATTTATTTTTTCAATCTAAATATCCAAAAAAAATTTCAAGATGCTAAATCTTTAAAAAAATTAATTCAAATAACACAAATCAAAATTTCACATCAAATTATTTCACCAGATTTTGACTAAAAACTTCGAAAGAAAACTCCAAAAATCACATTAAAAACAACTCTGATATTCAAATTGTACAAAGTTCGGAGGTCATATTTATTGATTTCATCAAATTCCCTCTAAATTTGACAAAACACATCTGAAACGAAGAACAAGTAAAGCACTACGTATTGACTCTTCTAACCAGAAAAGTAATGTAGTATTAATTCTTATAAGAGTATAATATTTTCCGGTCAATACAGCCATCTCACTTATAAGTCCGTGCACAGTTAGCGAGATACCACTTTATTCAAAGTTGCAAACATCATATCGACGTCACACAGCATGACAAATGGCAAATATATTTTCTTCTTACTCGTACTGCGCATTGTGAGGCTTGATCAACCAGGAAATTACATCTTCATAGGAATTCTCCCTTCACTATACACGTTCTCACTTCATATGACTTCGGAGGTCGAATTGGCACGTTTACTGTCGTTGGTAACCGACTAGTTTTAGCCTGCCATTTCCTTTCTCATAGTAAGTCTTTTTTATGAGTAGTCTTTGGTGCGATTTTTTTGAAGGTTTTTACGGTGACTTCTTATGGTGTAATTTCTTTAAATTCTTGTAGGAATTTATTGAAAAGAGAAATTTGATTGCTAACTTTGCACAATCGAAGTGCCCTAGAGGTTTTTGAAGGTGTTGAATCCATATATAGAGTCAAAAAAACCAGTTTGAACAACAAAAACCAAGATTTTACCTCAAAATTTTTCACCATATTCCGGCACCTGAAACTTCAAAAAGTAGCACTAAAGAGAACTCCCTTTTTTATTCATATCACAGATTGGTTTATACATATTCAAATATGACTGTAGTTTAAAAAAAATTATAAATTATTTTGGAAAATAATAAAAATAAAAGGTTTGGCAAGATTATGATGAAATCTAGCATAAATGTTTGAAATTTTGGGTTACAGTTGTCAAACTTCAGGATTTTGGGTACTTTAAAGTTTTTCATGGTGCTGAATCTATTTCCACCATCAAAAAAATGATTCAAATGCTCCAGCATTTTTATTTTTAAAATCTATTTTGCAAGATTCCGGCCAGAAATCTATCATCTCGACGAATTTGTGGTGTGAGTAGACAATGCCATCAAATATGTATTTCAAAGCTTACATCAACTTAAGCAACAAAACTTCCATGGAATATCATTAAAAATTTAATAACCAACTTGTCTTCTAAGAAAGGAATCACATCATGCTCAAAGACCCATTAATTACATATCACGCTTATCTTTCCCTAGCCTCACTTCCCATAAGAAGATGGTTTTAAAATCATGCAAGTTGTTAGCTCTACTATCCATGTCTTCTACCAAGGTAGAAAATATAATAGTATAACAAGATAAATTATAGTCATCATCATGAATCACACCAACTCCATGTTCTTCTATAGGGTGTACATGCATAGTATAAACCCTAGAATCACATGAAAAAACCTAAAAGTCACGCAAAAGAAGCCTATCCATGAAACATACAATACATCGTTCTCCCCTTTTTTTATTCTAGGGTTTCCACATACACCCTAATGCCATACTACTAACATTTGATCATGTAACTAATGCCTTTCTCCCTGCAATAATTCTCTAGGGCAATATAATGAATAGAGTACAATGATGACAAAATATAAATCAACACTATCCTCCCTTACAATATACAATAGGTGAGGGAACATAATAAATAAATAATTACATACAATTCAAACACCCTCCCAGCATTATCCTCCTTGGGCTCAAGACCCCTCCTCTAAGAGGGTGGTTTCTCTGACAAGCTTTTCATCCAAAGCTTCTTCTTCCACGGTTTAACATCCAAGTGTTCTTAAACATGATGATTCTCCTCTAACTATGTCCCACATGTTCCCAATGCTAATTTCATTTGATTAATAAATTTAGAACCACGCTTGAGCACATCAAGAAGCCCCCCATTGTATTGGGTAGCTAAATTATTTTGCTAGATGTTTATCTTTTCACATTGCATTGACACTCATATCATAAAAATATATTTTTATGCACTAGCTATATTTTTCAATAGCTACCCAAATACATGTAAGACACATCCTTGGGGTCGGATATGGGGGGTGTTACACTTGTCAAACCTCCCCCTCTAATAGTGGATTCCATATTATTTTTCTCAATTGTGACCATTAATGTACCACCATAAATCACTTAAGAATATGTTACAAAAAATTACACCATTTTATGCTTTCATAAGAAGGATCTGGTTGTTTTTATCTTATGTATGTTATCAATTTCTCACTTTTTCTTGGTGATATTTATACCATATCCGATTTGAAAATGGGTGCTCTCATATTACTACACATGAAAGGTGTCTTCTACAATCCACCCCTATGTCATATTCATGCATGACCTATCTAATGATTATACCATATACTAGTGAACTACCTCCTCTCTCTCTATCCACCATTATCTCTCTCCCTCTCTCTCACATAATCACTATATCTCTCCCTCTCTCCCTCCCTCTCATATAATCATTCTCTCTCTCTCTCTCTCTCTCTCTCTACATATTTCTCTTTACCTCCCTCCCTCCCTCTCTCTCTACCCCACTCACTTTACTGTATCGATCATTCTCTCCCACGTCACACTCTCTCTCTCTCTTTGCCTCTCCATCTCTCTCTCTTCCTCCCTCTATCTTCCCCCTAGCTCAAACTATTTGCCCCCATATATTTTTATCTCTCTATGTCTCACCACCACCTCGCCCCCTCTTTCCCTCTCCATATTTAACTCTCTCTATCTATATCTCTCTCTATTTACCTATCTTTCTCTCCATATATACCTATCTCTCACTCCCTCTTTTTTCCTCTCACACTATCTATATCTCTCTCCCCACTATTTTCTTCTCACACTATGTATATCTCTCTCCCCACTCTTTTCCTCTCACCCCCTTCTGAGCTCCCTCCCTTCCTCCCTCAAACCCACCCCTTTCTCTCCCCACTCTTTTCCTCTCACCCCCTTCTCTCTCTCCCTCCCTCAAACCCACCCCTCTCTCACCCTTAGTTTCATTACTCTTTCTCTTCTTATCGTTGCCTCATCACTCCTTTTTCCTCTCCACCTTTCTTTTTCTCTATCTCTTATTCCCTCTCTATCTATCTTATTCCCTCCCTCTCTCCCTTTCTCTCCCCCTCCAACTATGTTTCTATCTTTCCCCTATCTCCTTCTCTCTCTCCCCTTCTCCCTCCTCCTTTCTCCCCACCTCTCTCTCTCTCTCTCTCTCTCTCTCTCTCCCCCCCTATCTCTCTTCCTTCTCGCATATATCACTCCCTCCATCCCCCCTACAATTTTATCTTTATCTACCCTCGCTCTCCCCTTATCTCTCTACCCCCTGCTAGCTACCATCCCCATCTCTCTCTTGCCTACCCTCTTTCTATTTCTCCCTCACTCTTAATTTTTCATTCACAACAACCCCCTTTAAAATTTATCTCTTCCTCTCTCTATTTCCCCCTATCTATCTATAAATATCTTGTCCCACCACTCTCTCTCTATATATATCTCTTGCCTTTTATCTTTATCCCTATATCCCTCCATCTCCCCCAAAATATATATCTATCTCCTTGCCTCTTTCTCTCAGTGTCTCTCTCTTTTCCTGTCTTTATCTCCCTCTAACTCCCACCTCAATATTTGTATCTATATCCATCTCCCTCTCTATACCTCTCTCTCTCCCCTCCCCATCACTCTTTCTCTCCATATATTTCTCTATCTCCCTATTCTTCCATCTATCTTCCACATCCATTTCTATCTCTCCACCCTTGTCTTGTTTTTCCTCTATTCCTCACACACACAAACACACATTCTATCTCCCTCTCTCTTTGCCCTCCAACTTTGAATCTATCTCCCTCCCTATCTTCTTCTCTCTCTCCTTTGATACTCCCTATTTCTATATGTTCTTATCTTCCCTCATCCCTCCCCCTTCCTTTATTTCTATACCCCTCCCTCCCTCCTTAGTTTGTGCTTCACAAACACCCCCCGTCCCCCCCACCCCACTCTTTCCTCCAACATTATCTTTATTCCCCTCCCTTTATCCCTCTCTATCTCTCCCTCCCTTACTCTACCGCCCTTACCTCGTCCACCTATATTATTCTCTTCCCCCGAAGCCATCTCTCTATCTCTCATTTTACCTCTTTATTTCCCTTCCACTCTCTCATCCTCCCCACTCCCAATCTCTTTCTTCCCCTCTCTCTCCATCTCTCTCTACTTTCCTTTCTATACCCATTCCATCTCTATATATTTCTCCCTCCATATATCCATCCCCATATATTTGTCTCACCCCTATCTCTCTCTCTCTTTTCCTCTCACCCCCCTTATCTCTTATCTCTCCATCACTCCCTTTATTTCTCCATATCTCCCCCCTCCTATTTCTAAATATTCCTCTCTCTTCTCCTTCATCTCCCTCTCTCTCTCTCTATCTGTGTCCTCTCTTTATCTTCTTCCACTCTCTCTCATTCCCTCTCTCTGTCCTCTCTCAATATCCCTCCCCAACTTCTCTCTCTAACCTCCCTATCTCCCTCCCTCTCTCTCTTTCTCTCCCCCATTTATCTATTTTTATTTACATATTTCTCTCTCTCTCTCTCTTCTTCTTTTTCCATCATTGTAAGTATATCTTTCCCTCTCTCCTTATCTATTTTTCCGTTCAACCCATCACATTCTTTCTCCTTATCTTATCCATTACTATATTTCTCTCTACCTTGAAATATCATTCTTTATCTACCTCTTCTTCCCGCTCTCTTTCCCCCTCTTGTTGCTTCTCTACTTCTATCTTTTCTTCCCTCTCTCTCTCATCTATCTCTCTCTTTATCTCCCTCCATATCTCTCCCTATCCTTTACTATCTATGTCCCTTTCTTCCTCCCTCTCCCCCCCCCATATCTCTATCTCTTTTTCTCTCCATATCCTCTTATATTTCTCTCTGTGTCACCACCCCCCCCTCTCTCTACAAATTTACCAATCTATCTCTCCATATACACCTATCTCTCTATCCCTCCCTCTTTTTCTCGCTCAATGTCTCTTTCTTCCTCCCCCACTTACCCATTCACCTTCTTCTCTCACTCTCTCTCTCTCCTCCTACCTCCCTCAGTACCTATTCACTCCCTCTCTCTCGTTCTATCTCTCCTACGTACTTCTCTTTTCTCTTCCTGGTGTCCCGACTCTCTTTCTGTGTTTGTCTCTCCTCTCCATTATTATTTATATCTCCCCCCAATCATTTTCTCTCTCCTTATTCATCTCACTCTTTATCCTCTTTATTTCTTTCCCTTTCTATATCTTCCTCATCCCCCCATTTTTCCCTTGCTCCCTCCTCCAATTCTATATTTGTCTCCCTCCCACTCTCCTTCCCTTCCTTCCTCACTAACTACCACCCACCTCTCTTCCCAAATTCTCTCTCTCTCTCTCTCTCTATATATATATATATATATCATCTTCCCTCTCTATCCCTATTTCTCCTCCCAACTCCATCTTTATCTTTATCTGTATCCCTCTCTCTTTTTGTGTTTCTCTTCTCCCCTCCTTCTCTCCCTTTATCTCTATCCTTTATATTTTTATCTATCTCCCTTCTTCTCTCCTTCTCTCTCTCTCCCTTATCCGTCACTCTATCTCTCTCTATCTCTCTTTTCTCCCCTCCCTCTTCCTCCTGCAGCTCTACATCTATCTGTCTTTGTCTTTTTCTCTTTCCCAACTCACTCTCTCTCTCTCTATCCCCCCAACTCTCTCTATCTATTTTTCATCCAACCTTGTTTATAATAACATCCCTTTCTCCTTATCCCTCTCCCCCTTCACTTCATCTTCCTCTTTATTTTTATCTCCCCTCTTCCCTCCCCCTTCCTCTATTTCTTTATCTTTCCATCCCTCTATTAGTATTTTCTTCAAACCAATCCATGCCCATATCTCTCTATATCTATCTACCTGTTTTTATCTTTCTATATCTATCACTCTCTCACTCTCCCTTCCTCACTCCCTCCCCCGCTCTCATTCTCTCTTCCCCACTCCCTCCCCCTCTCTCACTCTATCTCTCCCACCCCCCTTTCTTGATTTCTCTACCTCTCATGCTTCCTCTCTCTCCCCACTCCACACTCACCCTATATCTCTTTCTCTCATCCTTCCAAAATCTCTCTCACTCACACACACTCTTTCTCCCCTCCCTTCCTCCTCCATCTCTCTTTATCTATTTCTCAATCATTCCTTCACAATAACCACCTCCAACTTTGTCTCTATCTTCCTCCTCAAGCATAAATATATTCTTCCCTCTCCCTTCCCCATCTCTATTAGTTTTTTACTCTCACTCACTCTCTTCCCTCACTCATGAACTCATTCGTCCCAACCCCAACTCTCTTTCTCTCTTTATCTCTCTTTCCCCCTCAATCCATATCTCTCTCACCCTCTCGATCACTAAACCCACCTCAATTATTTCCCACCAACTCATTGATCCTTGCCTCTCTCTCTCTCTCTCTCTCTCTCTCTCTCTCTCTCTCTCTTGCATGGGGGCTTCACTTAATGAACCAATAACATAGCATGTGTGTTTGTGGCATACTAATAAATACCCTTAATTTGACTACATATTGGAAAAAACCTCTAAAAGTCACATTATTTAACCCCGTATCAATAAAAACCCAATACATATTTCCAATTTAAAAAACCCTTACTTTTAGTAAATGTTATAGGTATCCATTTCTTCATTAACATTTTTTATACCTCTTTATATTTTTTCATTAAATTTGAGCTCCATCTTTTATACCTCCCAATATAAAAACATGTTACCCCATATGGTATGCTCAATATATTGTTCCACTTTTTATTCAATATATATTCCCCAATATGAGTGCATGTGGTATGGTATTTCTCCCCCAGTGAATCCCCCATACTCTCTTGACCCCTCTCTCCCTCCCTCTCTCACCCACCTCAACTATTTTCGATTTTTAAAAGTTGCTAGCTACTATAATGTGTGCTTGCTCCTAGCAGTAGAAATACACATGCATTTTTGGTACTATGAATTTGCATTTGTTGTTGGTGCTCGAAATGAGCACACAATTATAATGATAGGAATGCCCACACACTTTTTTGAATGAAAATTTTCATGGTGGGAATATCATGTGCATGATGACTTGGTTGCTTTAGATATGGGTTTGGGATCAAGAATGTGGTGGTTTAAGCTACAAATAAATGGAAATATCAATTTTTGACAAAAAAACATATACATTTCTATCTTTGACATTATTTTTCTATAATATACACAAATTTGTTGTCCATGGAACTATATATCTATATATAAAGTCGATTGTGTAGATTATCGATATATATATATATATATATATATATATATCACATTTTTGACACATATCAAAATCTTAAAATACATACCTTGTATATTTCTACCATAACGTTTTTGGGCCTTAACCATTTTAAAAATAAATTATATGGTGCACTAGAGGACATTAATACCTACAACCTAAAAAAAGAAGGATTATTTGATAATCTTAATACCCTTTCAGTGGTCATTCAAAATCCACCATATTATTCAAAGCTGACTGGTTATTCGTAAACCATAAAACACTAATTTCCATGGAATATGGTTAGTGGTCAATCAGAAAGAAACACCACCTAAAAGATCCAAAGCCTTATCTTGGATCCTTTCTATAATAAACTATTGCAAAACTTCTCACCTTGCACCTGACACAAGGAAACATTAGATATCAAGCTTCAAGTTTCAAAGTCTTATCAATCAAATTTTATTCAAAATTCAATCAAAAATTGGGAATTCCAACATAACAATTGGTTTCCTCAACAATCATTTCAATTGTTCAACGAAAATGTTTAGACACATCATTTGTTCACTTATAGATATTTAGATATTGGATTTTTTTAAATAAACTCTTCATCGATCCTTAGTTTAATAGTTTCAAATTGTAGATAATAAAAATTATTGGTACATGTGACTTATGATTAAGGCGGGGAATGTGAGACTATGAGTACCTGTATAATAAAAATTTTGAGACCATGAGTTATAATCCTTACCTTGATGAGGTGCTTTCATGATCTACGGATGAGATGTCATACAGATCTACAAGTTCTAGAATGTCAATCAATGTATTATTAATTCATATCTTGAGAGTAATAAATTACGATGCAAAACACTTAAACCTTTTTCAACACTTTTCTTGTGTTATATCCTTGTTACCCATTTGTAACAAGTTGTGCTAATTGAAGGCCTTGTAATTTCAAGGATATATTGATTTTCACAATCATAAGGATATATATATATATATATATATATATATATATATATATATATATATATATATATATATATATATATATGATAAATTTTGGAAAAATAGTTGTGTAGAAGAACAAATTGTTCTCTACAACTCCACAAGTTTATATGGCAACATTCCATCATTTAGATATTCAAAGGTAGCAAAAACATGTGCATTAGATTTTTCATGAAAAATAACATACCAATTTAGGAAAACTCAAAATTCACAAAGACATATATTTATAAAGCCAACTAATTTTTCTAGGTTTCATCTTTTTACAGTATCCTCAAATTCATTGTGTAGGTATCTCTAATCATTCATCCAACTTAGTATAGCATATTACTTGTTTCCAAGCAAGCTTTGCATTGCCACTAACATGTCATGAGAGACCATCATTAGCTTTCACCCACCCTTAATTAATCTTAATCAACCTTAAATATTAAACATAAAGTTACATTATCATTAAGTTCTCATAATCTTTTCAACTATGAGCTTAGAGTTATTTATCCCAACTATAATATTAGAAAGCAAAAAAATATTTAAAATCTTGACAATAAGGTCTATGGAGACATCTTAGCCAATAGAATGTTTTATAGAATTAAATTTACTTTTTAAAAACTAAATTATTTTATTTTTCCTTATTCAATATTGGATAGTAGAAAAATATTTAAAATCAAAGGATGAATAATTTATGGTAAAATATATAGTTACTTAGGTATAATAAGCTAGTTAAAATATATTTTATATATAACAATATTGAACATAAATTCAACATCAAGGCCACCTGTCTCTACTAAACCAATTAAAATTATATATATATATATATATATATATATATATATATATAACATGAATTCAACACTAATTTCATTTGGATTTTACTTTAGACAAAGTAGACCTATCTTAATTCTGGATCTTGAGGATAAAGTGCAAAATTTGAAAAAATGTTCTCTATATATATTAAAATGTTACATGTCAAATCTATATTAAACATTGAAAAAATTACAAATCTTCATCATACCTTAATAGAATAATACCCCTCTCTTTCATAACACACAAAATTGTAAAATCTCTCAAAACAATTAATTAATTTATATATATAGAAATACAGACAAAATCAATATATATATATATATAGTGAATAGAAACCCAATTCCCACCAAAGTGTGGATAGAATTTATCTTGACCTTCCATGAAGAAATTTGATCAAAGTTTCACAATGAAAATCCAGTAAGAAATAATTCGAATCTTATGGAACTTATCCTGTATAAACGAGCTCAAGACCAAGCCTTACCAGGATGATTAAAATTCTTATGAAATCAAACTTTTTGACGAAAAAATCTTACCCAGAATTACTCCCTTTAATATTTGTGCAAATAGTTTTGAGTAATATGTAATAATAAACTACTCCGAGAAAATATGTGAATTCTGGAATGCTCACACTTTACCTATAATTAATATATATATATATATATATATATATATCCTTTAAGATCCTTATAACCGGGTCTAGTAGAATTTAGTTGAGGGCATAAGATTTGTTTTATCTTTAATTAACAAATATTAAATGAAATTTGTTACTCTAGCTCAAATGATATAATTTAAGGTTTTCCGAAAATCCATTAAAAATTAAACGTGTAGGCCAAAGTATTGGCTTTTTTAGGGGTTGATAATGCAATGCATTCAAGCTACAAGTGTAGTTTTAAGAACATTTGACTTTGATTCTTCAAGTATGCAATAACATTGCTTATCCTAATAGCGAGGTTTCAAAGCTTTTCCACTATTTGAACTTACTAAGAACATGTTGAATTATACATACTATTTTTTCAAGAATTACTATTAAATAGTAAAATAATATTTTCATGTTTAGTTTCCATTATAAATTCGATGCATTTCTTTCTTTTATTTGACATAATAAGACCATTTAAGAGAGTTATGAATGATAACTTTCGCTACAAATAACTTATTTGGCCATGACATTTCATTAAGCCACATATTATTGGTCTTTTCCCATTAAATCAATATTTATAGAATCTTAAGAAAAAAAAGATTTAGAAAAATCTTCCCTTTCAACATATATATGTATATATGTATATTCATATAGGTGTTTAGTTACAAAAACCCTACAAAAAAAAAAGTAATAGAAAGCTATAACATCAATAAATTATCTATTCATATTTTCCATCAAAATTCAACACACTACCATGTATATGAACAACTAATTTAGAAGGTAGAAAGTTATATACATAACCATGAGCATATTTTACATATAATCAATTAAACATCACAATCTAAATTTAAAACATGAATGTATTTATCTCAAATTACTTACTAGTAGAAACCAATCTAAGAAGGATCCTTTCTCACCTAACCATAGAATTGGCTAGGCCCCTACTTTTATAGTTGGCGACCCCCTAGCTACGTACGTGACTTTTCTTCACCATACCCACATATATACGTGGTCTTTCTTCACAAGACCCATGTACAGTTTCCTAAACTTCACCTTTATCATTCCTTTATCTCTGAACTGATATTCCTTTGTTTATCTCACATGAGAATCTACATAACCATCATGCTTTTTAGCCACCTATAAAAATATGTCATATCAAATGGTGGCTAAATCTTTTTTAGCCTTCAAGAAACAATTCATGTCCAAATTGTGAGTTCTTGAATTCTTATGATGATCTTTACCCTATGAGTTAATCTTCACTACTATTTCACTATTAGCCCTCATGTACCTGTTGTTTACTAAGAGAAAAACTGCTTTTAAGGCTCCATTCTTCATTCATTCGCTTCACCATTTTACTCTTATGAGATTCCATTTTTCACTCTTAAAACCATTTCCAAATTTCCTCTATAAACCTTCATTTTGACTTCTAAACCATTTCAAAACCCTTTTTAAACCTTATGCCCCCCTTTCTTTTGGTTTAAAAACCCTTTTCTCCCTTATCGGAACCCTCAAAATCCTCTGAAAAACCTTCATTTTGGCCTAAAAACCCAGTTTTTCAGCATTAAGGCCTTAAGCCCATTTTGGCCTTAAGCCCTAGCCCCCTTTCCTTATATGACCCAGAGCCGCGATCGAGCACTAAGACTCATCACTTCATCGCAATCGGCAATCACAGTTTCCCTTTATCCTTTCACTTTTCCTCCTCCGATGCCGATCCTTCGATTTAATCTCCGCCATCGAATCGACAAGAACCGACGGCTAAGATTCAATCGTGATCCACCCATAGCCCTCCGACATCGCGCCCGCCAATTAAATCCTGACCGTCGATCATCCTTCAGATCGGACGACCCTCGCATAATCGCATATCGCAAAGGCTTAATCCGTTACCCTTTGACATCCGCTGATGTGATTCTCCGATGAGATCTCCACCATTCATTTCCCTTCGCCTTCCGCTAATGCCTTTCTGTCGATTTAATCCTGACCATTGATTTATCATCTCGATCCAATGGCCAGCGCTTAATCACACGTCACAAATCCAAAATCCCATTCGCTTTTCACCTCCGATGTGTGATCCCCGATTTAATCCTGACCGTTCATTCTGCCGGATCCAACAGTCCGTGCTTCATCGCAGTTTCACCATCCTCCTGACCCTTCATCCACCATCTTTAATCTCTGTCGTTGATCTTCTCAAATCTGACGGCCCACAATATTTCTATTTTTAAAACCCCGCCCCTCTCTTTCTCCTCCATCGACAGATCTCGGTCGTCGATCCTCATGATTTGACGGCTCCCATTGATCCTTCCTTCCGCCCTCTATAAAAAGGTGGGCCCTCCCTTCTCCTCGTTTTTCTCTGCCAAATTCCTTCAAACCTTACCTTTTATATATTTTTTGTTTCTCGACAAATATATTTTTAAACGAATCGTGACTCTTGATCCACACATATCAATGCCCATCGTTCCTTATCCTTCTACTCGTTTCATTTTCCCATCCTTTCTCCCCATTTCAAAAATCTCTGCCTTTTCTTGAAATCTCAACCATCCATCGGAGAAATCTAATGGTCGAGAATTAACCCGATAACCTATTTTTTCCCGTCCACTACGCGACAAGACTACAAGTCATCATCGGGCCCACTACTTCTTCCGCCCCTGCATCTCTCACTCCGTCGGGCTCTCCCACGGCTATTGATATCCGGCCTTAAGATCTGACAGCCAGCACGTGATGTCGCGTAATTTTGGCCTCCCTTCCCAGTGCGCTACTTCCGCATGAAATAGCGGTTTCCATTTTCGACGTGTCAGACATTGTATGGAATCGCGTTCCAAAAGCGAATACCGCCTCCCCCCCATTTCGCTGCGCGAAAACCATTAATGGTTTTCCAAAACCGCTGCCCTCCTCAAACATAATTTTCACTTTTAATCTCAGCAGTTAATCTCTGAGATCGAACGACCTATGTTATATTGCGACCCCAAGTCATTTGTCTCCATCTATTCTCTAAGCAATTCCATCGAGCGATCTCTGTCATTGATTACCCTAATCTAATGGTTCCTGTTCGCTGTCGTGCCCAAGCTCCATTTTCACCTAGTTAGCTATTCTACCAGGGTTTTCCTCCCTTTTTCTGCTACATCCACGTTCTTCCTCACTGCTCCTCCACCCTCACGAGCCTCTGAAGCAGTCCTAACCTAATTCTACAGGATTTTATAATGAGTTTGTGTGTTTTGTAGGGTTTTAAACGGTGTTTTCTCTGTGTGTTTCCACAGTCATAGAAAGGTGACAAAAAGGCCAAGAATGACGATTCTGTGGCTTAAAATCAAAGAAGAAAGGATCTGCAGGGCTCGAAATATACGTTTAAATCATCTGGAACATGATCCAGGGTTTAGCAAAAGCCCTTCAATAGCAGAAAGCCACCTGTATAAGCAAGCCAAAAAAAGTGTATCAGTAATAAAGAATCAATGTTAAAGGGTGATTAAAGCCAAAGCCAGAAGATTAGAGTTTTAATCCTGAGGTTTAAAGAAATAAAGACAGTATCAAAGAACAAAGACCCGAAGCAAAGATCAAGGCGAGTTAAGCCT
Source organism: Pinus albicaulis (assembly GCA_034641835.2). Classification (NCBI taxonomy): domain Eukaryota; kingdom Viridiplantae; phylum Streptophyta; class Pinopsida; order Pinales; family Pinaceae; genus Pinus; species Pinus albicaulis. Next base: position 255,982,566 of record CM076581.1, read on the forward strand.
AAAACACAGACCAAAAGCAAATTAAAAGTGTTTTAAGGTTAAATAAAGAAATATCAGTAAAGAGACCTCCATTGCCACATCAGAGGCCAAAAATATCCTCTTCAGCTACCAAAGTGCCACCTGTAGCCTCAATAAATCAAAAGAAGGCATAGTTATTGCCTAGTCAGTGATATTTTGTTTAAAGACAGCCAGAGTTATTTCTAGCCTTCCTAAAGAGTTTTAAAGTCAACAAAATCTGCCAAGTAGCTTAATACTTAATGAAAAGAAATTAATACAAAGGAAATATCAGAAAACTTCTCTATTGGACCCCTCAAAGGCCAAAAAGCATTAACGTGTATTAATTGAACCTAGAGACCCTTCGTTCTATTCCACCTCCTCATTTTCTTATAAAATCTCCTTTAGGAGCACATTGTTGAGGGTTGGATTTTGATGTAATACTTGCTGCTCGAACTTTTTGCATGTAAATAGTTCTCAGAGGCTGTTGAAGCTCTGTTTGTAATCAAAGAAGTTAGGCTGAGAAGAGAAGTTGTTGTTGTACTAAAACATTGGACTTGAAGTATATAACTGGATTGACATCAATACATAAGCTGATTCATGGGATCCTGGTCTATACCGTTGGTGATGTGCCTCTCATTGTACTTGTCTTCCTTCTTATGTTTTCTATAAAATTGTCCATTTTTCTCTGATAAAGAACAACAAATATAGAGCTAGGATTTACTCTTAAAAGTACCCTACTCTCACTGATAATCTTTATCTTTATGTTTTCCTCCTTTGTTTATTTAAGAATGATTTAATACAGTCCAAGTATTCAAGGTGAGCCCATGTCTTACTGTCTAAACTTTAAACATTGTTCTTGAATGATATTTTCATTACATGCTAAGTAGAGTCGAACTAGGAAAGTTTATGGTTTTCCCTGTCTTATAGTTCTTTCTCCAAATGTTGTTTGAAAGTTTCCCTAAGAGTGTGCTGAAAGCAAGCCTAGATTTTAATGATATCTTACTTGATGTTAAGCTACACTTTGTTTTCTTATATGTTTTTCATCCTTTCTGAAAGTAGTCATGTGGATTACTAGATTGTTTGTCTGATAAGTTAGCTTTAATACAAGCTTGTCCAAAGAAGTCTATGGTTAGCCCTGTCCTTTGGTTGGTTTCAAAAAGTTACTTAAAAAGGCTTTTCTTGTTTGGAAAGTTGATAAATACTTGTTGAAATTATTAGGTTTTTCCACCTTCAAAACACTTTTAATGTTCCATAACATCATTTAATCCAAAATATCCTTTATTATAAATGAATTGCCCCATGGACCACTCTTGAAATTGTTGCACAATTAAAACCTTTTGTGACTCCATAGCCCAATGGATTAAGTGTTGTTTCATGCCTATCCTATCAGCTGAACCTTCTTTTGATTGTAAGAACCTTCACTCCTTTGAAACCCTTTCATTTTCAGGACTTTCTACTCAATTAAAGATCATACCCAACCAAACAAACCAAAAAACCCTTGTTCTTAATAACTAGCCTAAAATCACACTATAGAACCTTAAAATATAAATCAATCTTTTCACTTATAGAGAGATCCCTCTCTAGATTCAAGAGGGCTAGATCCTAGAATCCCAAAGTGGTTCATATGTAGGATCTGCAGCTTTGTATTTTCCAATCTTGCAAACTACGGAGACCTAACAATGCTGACATTTTTATCAAGTAGGTTGCCATCAAGGACAACACATTAGTCATAATTCCAAAAATCTCCCCCTTTGGACTTGATGCTAACCATTTTGGTGTTTTGTTACCAACACATGTAAATAATGGCAAAGACATTTATGAGCACTCCAAGCTTCTCTCCCAAGTCACCAATCATTCTCCTCCAAACACCAAGATTTTTTACCCCTTTGACATGAAGGGAAAATGGTTGACCAATGTTGAATGAAAACTTCCTTCCCTTTGTAGAGATGAGAAATTTAGATATGATTGAGAAAATATGAAAATTCAATGATGATCATGATCCCTCTTAGAATATGTTGAATATTCTAGAATATATACAAGGAAGTATATGACTCTATGACTCAATCAAATATGGCCTTACTATGGAATCATCTTTACATCATTCACCCAACACAGTGGGGTTAAATATTTGACTCAACATTACATAACATTCCCAAAATAATGGGATTACATACATAATTGACTTGACCCCAAAAATCCAAACATGACTGAATATTACAATTATTACAACATGGGTTTTTACATGACCTTTACATCAAGAGATAGATATGACATTTATAAACAAAAAATCAAAGACTTCAATAGTGAGACCATGATAGCCATAAAAAAACATCATACACCATATAAGAACCTACAAGATGAGCATATGACATTAACAAAATGAACATCATCAAGAAGCTAGGTAGAATAATGTAGCATCAATTTTAATCGGCATCAATATGTGACCAAATATACAATTCTTTCAAGCATCACCAAGTAGTTGAAGCAGCAACATAATAACCATCCTCTTGTATTCATGTAGCATGCCCTTTCCTCATATGAAGAGTTATAATTCACAGGAATCAATATCATTCTCTTAGTACATGATGTCATCATGTTATCTTCATGCATCTATCAAAGACATGGAGAGCCTTCAAAATTAATCAAGTGTATCAAGAAGAATTATCACATCATATACAACTTCATCAATATGCACCTCAAGTAATAATCCATAAGATCCCTATATGAAATTCATTGATATCCCAAGACATATAGATAACGATATGTATGAACCTACCATCATTAACCAATCATATCATGATATTTTTCAATCAAACTCTATTAGTAACCCATCTTCATGAACTCATGTTATCAAGATCAACATGATCTTTCCACACATAAGAAGAGCCACAATCCTCAAGCAACATATCATATGTACCATTAACATATACATGCATCATCACTAGGTGTGAAAATGAAGAGAATCTTTTGTCATCACAAATATGATCATCAACATCATTAACCAATGTTATATGCATATCTTCAACCAACATATAAGAATCATTCAAAAATTTAGAAACATGTGTGTCTTCAACATCATCACTAATGATAATCACCATTATGCAACAAGGAATGCTCAAGAGATCATAATGCCAACAATGCACTATTAGAAGCATAGAAAATGCTCCCCCTAAACCTGTGCCAACTGAACATATCCATCTTATAATGAAAAAAATCCATTAAGAAGAACTAGAGCAGTAATATCATATTGTAGCAGCTCATGAATCATCATAAGTCAATATTATTTCTAAGTAAAATTTGAGCATAATTAACAAATTGTAACCAATCACTGTTAAAACCAGAAATAATAACTAATTGAAGCATATAGAGATTTTCCTTGAGTCTATCCCATTTTTTCTATATCACAGAGAAATATACGCAACTTTATAGATCAATACTTGCATATATACACGAATTTCCTTTATGTGATTCATGTACAAAATCTAAACTATTCATTTTTCATAACTACAACTCCCCCTGAGCCTGTATTGTATGTTTCTATTCATTATAACTACATCATACACACTATTATTAATATAAGAAACATTAATATCAAATAAAAATGGGAATGAAGATATACATATGTATAGCTCCCACTGAGATCATACATCATTGATCCTGAGGATATAATAATCAACACCTCTTCTTGATGAGGTCATGTACCTCACATCACTTTTGTAGTCACTATGAGAAGTAATATTTAAAAAAATTGGAATGCAATGGGAACCATATTATTTTTACTCTAAATCTAAAGAAGAGGAACTATCCTCCTCATTCCCGCAAGAATTCATTTATTTAAACACATAATTTGTCTGGATTTCTATATCCCCTTGCTATGACCTTTCCAATTTCTTCATCTATGACCTTGCATTTGGTTGATGTAAACACAATTACATTTCCTTTATCCTCCATTTCACTTACACTTAGAATATTTTTATTTAGCCTTTGAAATAGTAAAGTATCATTTTCTCTTCTATATTTATTAAATTTGGCTCCATATTTTCTTGGAACTTTTGCTGGAGTACTATTTCCAAGAATAACCTTACCATAATTTTTTTTATTGAGAGACTCAAACTTGCTCTTATCTCCAGTCAAGTGATGAGAGCATCTGTTGTCTATGTATCATTCATATTCATATTCAAATGAGAAAAGAGCAAGAACACACCTTTTTTCTTCTTCCTTTTGTTTAATATGAGAAGTTTTGGTGGATCCATATTTTTCAGGTCTTTTGACATCAATATTCTTATATGATTGCTTGTCATGTTGTTTGTGGTAATCCATTGGTTTGTTCCTGCATTCTTTTGCTACATGCCCAAACTTGTTACAAGAATAACATCTTATATGACAAGAAAAGGGAGCAGAGGAATCATAATATTTTTGTTTCATATTCCTTATATTGGAACCAATGGATTTGTGACCAAAAATGTTGCAAGAAAAAAAATCCTCTAAAGAAACCTGAGTACCTGGGAGCTAATGTCGATTTTGTGAGATGCCTACTTGCTTGAGATTGAAATAATTTTCTTTTGTAACTAGCTACAACATTTCCATAATTATGAAATCTAAATCATTCAACATTATTGTTCAAAGGAGTGAATTGATTGACACGTATATAGTTGGGAGAAAAATATTTCATTTGAAAAGTCACTTTCCTTGTTTTTTGATCTCGTTGACTTCTTATTTCTTTATTGAGCACTTCAGGTTTTGCATTGTTACCCTTTAAGTTCCTTGCACTAGCTTGTGAACTAGATTCTCCTTTAATAGTTTCATGAGAACTAAGACCATATTTAATCATGGGAGACCTTTGTATCCTAAGAGGATTATCCAATATCTTTGAGCTATCTTCAAGCCTTAATTCCTTATCCTTTTTTGTTAACTTACCTTCTAGAATACTTACCTCGGACTATTTTTCACTTCTAGTCCTTTCCAATTGAGTTCTCAACTAAATGATTTCCTTCTTAAGCATGTTTTCTTGTTCTTCATATAATTGAAGAATCCCCTCATATCGTTTGTTTGATTTATCAAGATTGGAGCTAAGCGAGATGATTTTTGCTTCAAGTCCTTCACAGTAACTAGTTCTTTCTTTAATCTCCTTGTTTATTGTATCCTCTTTATTCACTCTATTTCTTAATGATTCTACCTCATTCAACAGTCTTTGACATTGATCTTCATTTTCCTTATATTTCTTCTTCATCCCTTATTCAATCTTGCTTCCTTATTTTAAATGATTCTTTAATATGATGATATATTCTTTGTAGGTACAGTCCCTTTCATCAATTAGTTGTATTAACTTCTTGTGATATCTATTCTCATCAGTGAGACTTTTAATTTTTGCTTCTAGGGCCATCGTTTTCTCTTTAGAATGCTTACTTTCATTTTACCCATGAGAGAGATTTCAATTGATTCATTGTCATCTTCACTATCATCATTACTACATAAAAAAGAAAATGGATCACAAGTAGAGAAAAAACTTGTAACTGATAATTATTTGTAATTGTCTTCTTCATTCTTGATCACCAAAAAGTGGGATGTTCTTGTAGATGAACGTTTGTTGATATCAACGATTGTCACATCGTTTAGTGTATCACCTTCGCAATTTTATTGGACCGACTTCTTCCTTTAGAATGCCTTATTTGTATTTTTCTTCTTTCCCATCATCCCTGATCCACTCTCAAGCAGTTAAGCTTATGTTGGAGTGACCTAATTTGATACTAATTGTTGGGAAAAATATTGAGAGAGGGTGGGGGGAAGTTGGTGAATTAGTATTTTAAACTTACTTCAACTTTTCTTTTCTTATTCAAATTTCCATACGCGACTTATATTTAGGGAACCCACTTATGTATGTGACTGTGATGAATGTAAACTACGTATATTTAGTTAACTAACTTTTCATGTAATTAATTTTCTACTAATATTTATTGAGTGCATCATTAATTTATTATTCATGTATTAAGTAGAAAATATGAGAAGTAAAGAACAAATAGATCATCAACACATAGGAACACCAATATTTTAGGTGGAAAATCAATGTAGGATAAAACCACCACTATCGTCGTATTTTTATTGTTATTTTATTATATATATAAAAACTTCTCACAATCTTGTAATGGAAGACTCATACTAGTAAGCAGGTACCTTCCTGAAAAAGGATATAACCTTCTCTCGTTCTCCATCATCCAGTGGAAGGGAGATCCAACCCCCTGATCTCGTTTACCGATACCCACTGGAAGGGAAATCCAACCCCCTGATAATATTTATGAGCTATCACTAGAAGGAAGCTTTGACTCCCTCACTGAAGGCTCCACCCCCCTGATAATATTTATAAGCTACCACTGGAAGGAAGCTTTGACTCCCTCATTGAAGGCTCCAACCCTTAACACCTATGTGGACCACATTTCATAATATTTCATACTAAATCCACCTATCTAAAACATGTAGGGCATGTTTCATCATATTTTCAAAATGGACTCAGTCGCAATTAACCAATATAACTAGATCAAATTAAACCAATAAATATCATATCAATGCACAATAACTTATTAATATTCCAATCCCAACATTGTTACCCAACACAAAAACTAGCTATAACCACTGAAAACCTTGATCAAGCATACATCAGATTGTATACACTATTGTTCTGAATAATACCTGCATATGTACATGTTTCTCCTTGAGAGGACCTGCGTACATATCTCAACATAATGAAAAAATGAGTCTAAATCATTTTCATATTAAATGAAACATTGAATCACATAGTGAACCGATCACATATCACTGAACCAAATACATATAATCACATAGTAGCATCATCCCTAGTTAGCATATTATTCCATAAAAAATTCAATTCAATGAATACTATCAAACACAGATTATTATGAGAGAGACATCATCGAAATATAACAACAAACACAACAGATCTGATCAAACATCATTAACAATTGATAATGCAAAACCCTAGAAGATTTGTGTGACTCTTACAAAGTATATCCACATATTTACACACTTTTCATACTTGACACCTACGTACAGATTCTGAACTTTTCACATAATGCATATGCAATTACCCAAAGGTAGATATGTGTATGTACACAACTTCTCAATGGAAAACCAACATACATATCTGTAATCACTAATTCATACCTTCATTTCACAACAAAACATCTGTTAAATCCAAATCTCAACATACAATGTTACATACACACATCATAATATCATCATAACATATCTATCAAAATAGATTATCCAATATGTATTCTTTTCAGATCTAACATATCTAATCCATCTCCATGATCCCTAGTGCACTCATATTTTAGATCAAGTCATTCATAAATAATCCATCACATGCACATACTAACGCTCTATTTCCATCTGCTTATATAGCATAGGCCTTAGCCAATACCTTAGGCCAATGCCTTAGTAACTTTGATGGTATTCTTTGATGGGATCAAATATCCATTTTCATGGTCATTACTATGGGATAATACCATGATAAATACTCTAGGTATTGATAATACCATGGTGTGGAAACTGTACGTGACTTTGCTTCACCATACTCGTGTATGTACGTGATCTTTCTTCACAGGACATGTGTGTAATTTCCTAAACTTCACCTTTATCATTCCTCTATCTTTGAATTGATATTCCTTTTTCTATCTCACATGTAGCACCATAATGTTAGCATCATTATAAAATAGGTTTCCATCAAGGACAACACATTATTCATAAAGCGAATAATAAGTGATGGAAAACACTTCACAATTATTATAAACAACTGCAACATGTGATTTACGAAATGAGACCATTCTTAACAACTTCGGAAATCTACCAACTCTGGATCAGGGATAATTTTAAGGATGGAAGTTTACTTAAAGTTTAGAAACCTTGGCGAATCTCACTAGTCCCCAATATGTAAATATTAATATTTTTTATGATATTTTTATAAAAATATTTAGGTTTCTAATTATTTTATATTCGTATATATAATTTTTTGGCGATTTTCAGGGTAAAATAATTTTATACTATAAAATATGGGTGAATTAATTTTCAAAAAAATGGAAATTGGCGAATCATTTTTTTGGAAAAAGCATGGAAAATTAGCCCACTTGCGAATATTAGGCCCTAAAATTTTCCCTGCTCTAGATGGAGTCTTCTTTGGACAAAACTCTAGATTGAGCTCCCAACATGTATCTCTCTAGTTTCCTTTCTTGTCCCAATGGTTTTAATGGTTCTTTTTTCTCTATAATTTCCTGAACTTAATTTCCCACTGATGTGGAGAAGGATCTTCATATATTAGATTCTTCTTGGTTACCCTCACCTTCTTATACAAATGCATTATTTTCCAATACTTCGAAACCAAAGGGTTATTCAAACCAAAAAATGCACATGGTTTTTCTGTGCCATAAACTTTTCTCATCATTACCAATTTGCTTGAAATCAAAATGAACATTGGAATACTGATACTTTTTATAACTTGATTGGTGCAAGCCTGGTGATAAGATATTTCCTTGGTTATTTCTTTGTAATGATCACCTCCCTTTGAAGATGACAAACAATCATGATCACTGGAAGGTTGTGATGCACTCTCATCATCTTTCACTGTCTCAAAATTGTCGCTTGAAGACTCTCCTTTCACTTCCTTTTTGACATAGCCCAATCCTACATGTTGTGGTAATTCCAACACTTGGATGGAATTCAAAATTCCTTGGCCATTAACTCGTAGGATCTTTCCTTCATATCCTATCTTCTTCATTAATATCAAACCAATGCTTGTAGTGTACCTTTCAAGAGCACCCAAATCATCATGATCATCATGTGAAAATGAAATTGAAGAATTACAAACATTATTTACCTTAGTTGTTGATTTTGAAGTAGGTGATGATGGGTTCCCTAAGCCATTGTTTCACTTAAAATTTTCCAAGACCTCTTCCATGGCTTGTAATTGAAGCTACAATCTCTAGTTCTCCTAATCTGATTCTTCTAGGAGTCTCCTCAATTGAAATTTTCTGCTTCAAAGCTCTGGTTGATATCTTCATTTTGAATCATGAGAAGAAGATGAAGAACAAGAATATTCACCTAAAAATGGAGATGGGGCATCGTCCTCTACTCTCTCTTTCTCCTGTTCCTATTTTCCCACTTTCTCTTCATAATCTCAAACAATAAATATACAACATTTTCCATCTTGTAGTAGGCATCGTAGAGATATTATTTCTTCTCTAATTTCCTCCCTGTTGCATGTTCAATCTTTGGTTATCATTCACACTCATAATTCACATATGCAAGAAGACCGATATGATACACAAATTAATTTGGATTCTCTGTTACTGAAATTAACCAAGATATTTTTTTTTAATTGATGTATTCAGAATTTCATGGAAAAGAGTATGAAAAACCACATGTGCAAAACACTTAAATAAGAGGAAGTATAAAGGATATCATAATACAATGCAGACAACATATTTTGATAACAATGTTTGTCTAGTGTGGACTATTGTTATAGGTCAATTTGGGCACCATTCCAAATCACCTGCTTAACTGGACATCATCTTCAAGACCAATGATCAAGGGTCTATCATTCCCTATCATTTTAGTTGCTACATGCCCTAAGACAAGAAACAAGATAAATCAAGCAAGACTTTCATCAAGAAAAGGTTTCCAAGATTTGAAGCTTATTATATAGCATATGAGAGCTCACCAACACAAGCTCTAAGGGGCCTAAGTGCGTTGCATATGCAAGTAGCCCCATGCAAGGCTGCTCTGCTGACATTCACAGGTGCGTTGGTCACATTGGGAGCGAAATTCTCATTGTTCTGTAATCTCCACTTGGCTAGCGCCTTCTAGAAGAGTTCACATGTGTCAAGCTTCGGATCCAAGTGTCCATTTGACATCTACATGACTAGAAACATGTCTTGCCTATTATTGGAAAGTCAATGATTGCAAAACAACCTACAGTTCATCTATAAATTGAGCACATATCTAAGTGCCTGAAGAGGAAGAATTTGATTAGAGAAATGCTGGACAATTTTCAATTGAGAGCTAGATTTGTGTAGCTGCTGCTGGAGAGATTTATATTGTGATGAGGCTTGGGAACGTTGCTGGAAGGTCACTTCAAATTATTCACTAGGTTGTAACCTCTCCTTCTATCATCAATAAATAGTACTGCTTATTTTTCCCTATATGCATCTGTATTGGCTTTGATTTTCCATATTGCAAGATCATGGTTGATGTATATGGTTTATGCTTTACTGATTTAGCTAACTAGATTGAATAGTTATCTATATTATTGCATCTTCTTCTGCTTCAGTGTTCTTTCTTACCAGAAGCATTCAGCCCAAAACCACTTTAATTTGAAGCTACAACAGAAGCGGCAAAAGGAGCCATTTGGAAGCGACTGATCAAGTAAGCCTTCAATACTCTTTGTGTATCTATTCTGAGTTAGGAAATATGGTCGTATAGTCTTTCACTTGTTGTTATAGACTAGCACCTATCTAGGGAAGCGTAATTTATCCATAATTCACAAATTTGGCCCAACAAATTGGCAACTCCACAAAGATAAAGATTAAAAATTTTCAGAGTCAAATTTGCAAAGAATGAGTTAAAAATTAGTATTTTTTCTTTTATACTGCGCCTAATGCACCCTTAGACTGGACACAGTGCTTTGTAGAGCATTGTCTCCCTTCCTGGCCTGCGTTGTAGAGCATTCTCTCCCCTTGGAGACTACGTTGACTCCTGAAAACACCCAAATTCCCTTGAATTTGCCTTTGCAATTTTCTTCAGTTTTGTTTGCTGTTGTGTTTTGAAAAGTTTGATCTTCAATTGACCAGTGACTCTATATACTTCTTCCTCCTTTGACTAAAAATTTGTTCAATGTTGGTTTAAAAATAAAGTTTTTCTTTATCATTGACAAGTTCATTTCAAAGTACTTTTTATGGTTGCATTGAGAATCATTTGCTCTCGAAATAGGAAATTGTCGTAAAATCTTCACTTCCTTGATAGGAGAAATCGTTCTTTAAATCCTCATTTTTCCTTCAAAAGAGAAATTTTTGTTTGTATTCTTCATTTCTTGAAAGTAAAAAGCATTTGAATTGTTGATTTAGTGCACCTAGTTTCTTTTCTGCATTCATAACATTAAAGAAACTGAAAATAAAAACTTGCATTTGCATGTAGAATAATGTGTGTTTTGCAAAAGGAACATTAGGAAATATGCATTTAGTTTGAGATCATTGATTTGTTTTGTCCATTGATTTTTTTTCTCACAAATTATTTGCTCTCTTCCCTTAGTAGTTAGGTTTTTCAATGAAAAAGCTGAAAGTGAAAGATTGTTTATCATTCTTAGCTTGAATTTTAGGAATTTCATACAGATCATCATGGTGAACCTTTTAAAGGAAAATTGTTAAGAAAAATCAACATAAAGTTAATCTCAATTTACTTAACAATGCATTGGAACCATAACGATAACACTTAGAAGGTCTAGGCTAGAGACGTGTTCCGACGTCGTAAAAAATAGCAGCTATCTTTAACTTGTCTGCGATACATTTTGAGTGTGATACCTCACTCCACGTACGTAAGTATATCGTAACTTTTCCACATACTTTCGGGTACATCAGGCAGTGTTACAGTACGATAAGTATAAAGGGGTGCTCTCACTGTGTGATTTCGCATCAGATAACGCTAATACTGACTTGGGCCTCCACGTACCTTCGGGTATATTTTGGAGGAAAAATTTTAGGTGCTATCCATCCATAGTGAATCGAGTCGACCGCCTTGAAATTGTGATACACTGAACACAACATTCGGGGAGATTACCTGCCCATACTACTTAGTTCGCTAGGAGGTATTCTGCAGTTCACAGTTTCTTGGTAAACCATTTTGCCTAGCATTACCCTCTTTTTTTTAATTTTCTTTTTGGTTAAAATAAATCAGTAATCATGGAAGAAAAAAATCCTATCCCTCATCGTTCGCAGAGATTAGATTTAAAACCACCTTTACTGCCAGAAGTTACTTCTGTTAAGCAAAGGCGATCACAATCTGCCAAATCAAGTACAATCTGTACCTCTGGTGAAACATCATATTTTAAACCAGAGTTAGCTTAAATTATTTCCACACATCTCGGTTCGTCTATTGTTTTCAAAACTGAGTCTTCACGGCTACCCGTGGTCATGATCCATTCAATCAGTGAGACCATACCTCCTAGACCCAACGTTGTTCAATCAAAAATTGATCTAGATTCTGTCTCTTCTTTGCTAGAACATCTGAATCCTAAAGTCAAACAACCGGAATTTGTTCCTACCTTGGTCATCCCACAAAGTTTTGTAGCTATTGAATCTCCCATATCACACAGTCAACCATATGATAATATATTTTGGGCCTGACGGTGAAGTTATTCCTCCTGGTTTAATTGCGATTGAAGAAATCCCACAAGATGATACACCTTTAACCCCAACCCATTTTGGGGGGGACCTTTACCTGTACGAGTCTTTTCCTCAATCGTTTCCATCTGCTTTTGTTGATCCTATTCCCATTAAATATCCCGTCTATTTTCAAGGGTATACATCTGGTCAAACAACCATGTCTGAACCAACATTTTCAGTTGGGTCTGTTGTTCCTATTACGTCGGATCCTACCCTTGATACTCCGTCGATGTTCACAACCTCACAAGATTCATATTTGCATGGTGGCCCTTCGGTCCTAATAGGTTACAAATCATTATCTGGCACTTTCTCTGGGGCATCTTCACAATCATGGTCTTTACCAATGTCATCATCTGGTTTTTAACTAGTAGTCCTATCGTTAGTACTGAACGACTTGATTCATTACATACATCATCAGGGCAATATAAGGTCGGTCCGTTTGGGGCAATTCCTTTAAGTACCATATCAACTGGAATCCCACATTTGGAGAAAATTATTTTCCGTCTTATTATTCTCCTCATGCTGGAGGGCAACATTTTTTCACCCAATATGATAGTACTCCATCACTTTTTGGTCAAACTAATGTTGACATGAATGTTTGTCAATGGCAACCCACTCTACCTATCTAACCACAAACGGTTGTACACTCGTATCAACTGGTTCAACCTGTTACAGCCACTTCATTACCACTTGTTAATACATCTATACCCTTGTTACAGAATCAAAATATTGTACATCAACCTTATTAGGTCGGTCCTTCAACTCAATATCATCAAATTTTGGGTCCACAGATGCAAAATCCTTTTGTTAATTTACAACAACTTGTATCCAGAATAATTTATTCACAAGTGGGTGTACCATTTTATGGGATGTCACAAACGCAACCTAGTTATACATATCAACTGAATCCAAATTATACTAAATTGGGTTATAACATTGGTGGATAGACCCCTTGGTAGCCATAGGCACAAATTCCTCAAACTTCATTTCAACAAGTAACATATCCAGGTTTTGGTCAACATAATCCTCAATTGTTTGCTATTCAAAACAACCCCTATCTGGGTTACTAGCAGTAGATTCTGTATGTTGGTGCTCAAAGGCCTGTTGCTCAAGAAATTCCATCTTATCCTGGCTATGCTCAACCTGACCTTAATCGATAGTTTCCTTTTGTTGCAACCTTGGAATTACCAGATTTAAACTGGTTAACCAATGATCCTATAAATTATGCTCCTTGGTGGCCAGTGATAACTCATAAATTACCCTCTGATATTCCTAAACTCAATGGAAACCCTAGAGAAGATCCGCTGACTCATGTCATGACTTATCGTTTATGGTGTTCAACAAATTCCGTGAATGATGATTTTTTTCGTCTACGTATTTTCCAGTGTACGCTTACAGGTCCAGCTGCTAAATGGTACATTGAGTTACCTAGAGCTTCTTTTGAAAATTTCACTACCCTAGCTACTCTCTTTTTGACCCAATTCTAGTTACCGATCATATAAAAAATTGGAACAGAACTCTTGTCCAACTTCAAACAAACTAATGCTACTCACAGTTCTGATCATATTCATAAGTGGGGTCGCCGTCGACGAATGGTTAAGACATTTGTTCTAGATCAGCTCCTTCCTGAATGGTTCATTAAGTCCCTATTACCATCTATAACTGAGGATGTGGCTAAGGGTGGCATCATCACAGAAGAGCAAGTTATCGCTCGTGCCCAATATTTAGACTTGATTGACACTTAGTCTGGCATGCTCTATGAAAAAATTCCCAATGCGCCGCGATCTAATTTCAATGTTCCTCCTCAAATAAATGAATCTCATGCCAGAGACGGCTTGATAGGCACTACAAACACACACCATGCTATTGCATCTGATCCTGCTCATACTTTCGAAATTAATGTCGTGTCATTTGACAAAGGAAAAAGTGACAAGAAACTAGGAAGTAAGAAAAAGGGGAAATCAAAGAAAAAGCAAACTTCTAACCCACAGGAAAGATCATCTGATCAACTGTTTGGACCACGGAAACCTTGTTAGCCATGCATAATCTGTAACGAGGAACATTTTGTTAGGGATTTTCCTCACCGTGTTTAAGTCTAAAAAATCATCAAGACTTCCCATGCATCATCTGTGTTGACACACCCATTTCCAAATCTAGACACTAATTTGGTTGCTACTAATCCAGCTCCTAGTTCCCAAGTGTTAATGTTATCCACCACAAAACCTTCACAAGATATTTTGGTGTCAATGCGTAATAAAGACTATGGTAGTCTGGCCACTGATCAACCTACTACCTCAACAATGAATCCATCTACTGAATCAGTACCACCTGCTGTTATTCCTGAATTAAAAATTAAGCCACCAAAGGGAGTAATTCATAAATTGACATATAATCCTTGAGCAAGAGCTGCAAAAAATTATAATATAGTTGAAGATTTGGCTCAATCCCCTTTAGCTATCTCTGCTCTTGAGGTATTTCAAAAATGTCCCTCCCAAAAGAAGGCTTTATTTTCGGCCATTGGTGCAATTGATCCAACTAATTCTAACATTGTCGTCTTTAATCCTACAGGCTATGTACCACAACTACCAGTGGAATTGGAATTCTCCATACAAGTAAATGTTCTCAATCACCTTGTCCATCGCACTATTATTGATGAGGGAACATCTACATGTGTTATGTCTCTAAGATGTTGGAAGTCACTTGGCTCACCGCGATTATCACAATCATCAACGACTTTGAAGGCTTTTGATGGAAGAATATATAAACCTTGTGGTATTATCAATAACCTGCATGTTGAACTATGGGGAAAAACAATGAATATTGATGTCGAGGTTGTTGACGGACCCCTTGACTATAATATTCGACTTGGAAAACCATGGGTATATGGAATGACTGCCATTGTTTCTACATACTTTAGAATGATTTCCTTTCCACAAAAAGGTACAATCACATTCATTAATCAATTATCCTTTTTTGCCTCCGCTTTGCAGGTAACTGAAAGCATTTTGTTTGTTCACTTACCCCAACTAGAAATTTAGAACATTGGTGTAGGACTCTTAAAGGATTCCACTCTTATGGGACCCTTTGCATTACCGCCACCCACGACGTTGGCATAAATTTCAAGTATAGAGACCTGCTACATGATCTCTTCCACTCTACTTGTCTTAAGGGAGAGTACGGGTGATTATGATATTTCTATGTTGGACGATTTCTTACCGCCCAGCCCTATTGAGCTGGGAAAGCAATCAATCTATTTGGCTTGGGTGGAAAATCCGAAATCATCGTCGCCGAGTGTTTGGGTTTATCATTCCTTAGATTTTGGTACTCCATCTAATCCATTTTCCTCAAATTTTTTGACAGATGAAAATATTTTGGAAGCTATGATGTCAGAAGGAGAACCAGGGGAAGATTATCATTATTGTTACCATCTTCCTGATTATGAAGAAAACAATCTCAGTGAAATATATCACCCATCCATCAAAAATTTCTTTTCAAATTCTTTACCGATTAATGCAATCGATTCTGAGCGAAATTTATCAAATATTGAAGAAACCATTTCTATCGATATTTCCACCAAACCTGGTGTTGTAGAAAATATTCATGTCGGTGAATCTTGTTCTCCATCAGAACTTGATTCATATCGCTCTTTATTTCATGAATTTCGTGACGTATTCGCGTGGTCTTATGAGGAAATTCCAGGCATATATACTAGTATAGTTGAACACACTATTAATATGTATCCTGATGTCAAACCAGTGTGCCAACAGCTTCGTCCTGTTCATCGAAAGAAATCCGCTGCCATCAAAGAAGAAGTTGAAAAACTTTTTCATTCTAGTTTTATTTACCCTGTTCCGCTAACTGAGTGGGTTTCCAATATTTTTCCTGTTATGAAAAAACAAGGAACCATTAGAGTGTGTGTTGATTATTGGGATGTTAATCATGCTTGTCCAAAAGACAACTATCTTACTCCCTTTATCGACCAGATTATTGACAATTGTACTGGATGCGAAATATTTTTGTTCATGGATGGATTTTCCGGCTACAATCAAATCAATATTCGCCCAGATGACCAACATAAGACAACATTAATCTATCCCTGGGGCACATTCGCATATAGGAAAATTTCGTTTTGTTTAAAGAATGTTGGGGAAACTTTTCAGAGAGCAATGGATTATGCTTTCAATGACATCAAGCACATTGTTCAACCATATCTAGATGATTTACCAGCGCATTCACGAAATCAGACTGATCACCTGATGCATTTGAGAGCCATTTTCTTACGCTGCCGACACTACAAAATACACCTCAATCCACATAAATGTGTGTTCATTAGGGGAATTTTGAGGTCTAAAATGGGCCTCCTAAGGAAATAATAAAATAATAGCTAAACCAATAAATGATATTTATGAATTTGCAATTAACTTTTTGCACCAAAATCCATGTAACCATAGTTAAATTCAATTCAAAAGTTGTACCAAAATAAAATTAATAAAAAAATTGTCTTGATGTGACTATAAATAAGAATGAGTTTCTCAAAAGTCATTATCATTGAACAACTAATACATTTGTCTTTTGTACTTAAATAACTTAAAATAAAATATAAATATAAATTTATAAATTCTTAATTATATTATATGCTATTAATTAAAATTTATATTATTTAAATTGCATAATAACATGTAATTAATATACTATATAAAAATAATATATTATAATATAATATAATAAATGTATAGGGATATGCATTGTTTCTTTCAAGAAATATGAAATGACAATAATATATTTTTATTCAAAAACTGTGAAATGACATTTATTATGAGTACTTTACTTTGACTTTAAAAGTACTTAGAGCACTACCATGGTTAACCATGAGTTTTTATCCACCATTGAGAATGTGACAAGTAAGTACCTTTAACTCAAACAATGCCACCTCCACCATTAGAGATGATATCATCCCCTAAAATGTGATTGGTTCTCATAAAGTGAATTTTGATTGTACATTTTCCTTAGTAGGCCCATTTTAGAGCTCAAAATTCCCCTAATGTTGTGTTGGTTTTGGTGGATTGCTCAAATTATTAGTCTCAAAATAAGGAATTCGAATAGATCCACTGAAGGTACAGGCCATTCTTGATTTTCTAGCACTATCCAATTTACTTCAGATACAGAAACTTCAAAGAAAGGCTAACTTCCTGAGAAGGTTCATTCCAAACTACGCCGAAATGGCTAAAGGATTTACTCGATTATTGAAAAAGGGGGCTCCCTTCCATTGGGATCAAGTTGCACAAGCTTATTTTGATGCTCTCAAGGACACTCTTGTCAGAGCGTCATTAATGTATCCTCCTAATTATCAAAATGATTATTTCCTATATATCGTCGTGGGTGAAACAACCATCACTATGGTTTTGGTCCAAGTAGAAGATGGAATTGAACATCCGATCTATTATTGGAGTCATAATCTCAATGATACAGAAGCTAAGTACTCATACATGGAAAAGCTTTCCTTGGCAGTTGTTCAAGCTGTCCAAAGATTTCGCCATTATATCCTACTCCGAAAAACAACAATAGTTTCGGATTGAAACCCCACGAATTATATCTTATCATGTCAATTGCTGGGGTCAAATATTCAAAATGGATTGTCATTTTACAGGAATTTCATTTTGAATTCATTAAATCCAAGTCAAATAATTCTTTACTTTTGGCTGAGCTTCTCTATGACCTTCCCTCTAATAGTACTGCTACTATGTCGGAACCATCTATTCCAGATGAGTCTTTGTTTCTAATCCGATCATCTGATCGTTGGTATGGGGATTTCATCATTTATCTACAAACTCAAACTTTTCGACCTAATACCTCTCACTTTGAACAATGATGTATTTGATACCAATCCAAAGATTATCTGATTGTCGGTGATACACTTTATCGTCGTGGTGTCGATAGCATTTTAAGGATGTGCCTCACGCATGAGGAGGCCGAAAAAGTATTAAATTATTTTCATGCTGGGGATTTTGGTGGAAACTTATCTGGATATTCTACCGCATAGAAGATACTTCGTGTCGGTTACTTTTGTCCTACTATTTTTTTAGACTACATCCTCGCAGTTAGAAGTTGTCATGCATGTCAGATTTTTTATCGTAAAATCCGCAAACAACCAGCGCTAATGTATCCTATTGTCTATGCTGGACCATTTACGAAATGGGGTATTGACTTCATGACTAGTAACCCTCATTCGTCTGGGGGGCATGGTTGTATTATTGTCACATTCGACTATTTTACGAAATGGGCCGAAGCGATGCCTACATTCAGTAACACAGGACAAACAGTTGCATTGTTTTTCTTCAACCACATTATTTCATGATTTGGGGTCCCATAGGCTATAGTTACGAATCATGGGAAGAATTTTCGCAACCATATGATGTCTGAATTTACTACCAAGTTAGGATTGTCACATGATAATTCTACTCCTTATTATCCACAATCAAATGGACAAGTTGAGACAAGTTGAGGCTATTAACAAAATTCTTAAGCGAATGCTTCAACGAATGATAGGAGTTCGTAAAAGGAACTAGCATTTGATCATATACTCCGCTTTGTGGGCGTATCGAAAATCGGTGATAAATGCAACTGGATTTACTCCTTTTCAATTAGTGTATGGTCTGGAAACTATCTTACCAATCCAATGGGAAATATCATCGTTAAAACTCGTGATAGACTTGTTACTTGACACCTCAAAAGAAGAAGCACGTTTCCTTAACCTCATACATCTTGATGAAACACATCATGAAGCCAAATTGGCCAACAAAGCACATAAGAGATGTATAAAGGCGCAATACGACAATAATTTCTAGCCTCACATCTACTCAGAGGGTGACTTGATCCTTCTTTACGATCAAGAAGCTGATGTAATAGGTACAGGGAAATTCGAGCCATTGTGGCATGGCCCCTATATTGTCAAAAGAGTTCTTGCTAAGGGCGCCTACGAGTTGGCTGATTACAATGGAATTCCATTGGCACATCCTAGAAATGGGTTGTATTTGAAACATTACTATGCTTAATCATGAGCATAGTAATTTTTTCTATTATATTGTATATATGTTGTTGATTTGAATTCACTATCTTAATTTATTTTTAGAGTTTTCTTGATGTTAGTAATCCGCTTTACATTTTTTTGTATATGTCTAAATCTTTGGAACCATTTGCTGGATATGCTGATGGTGCTAGTCGTAGTATGCAAAATATATCCTCTGCAGCGTGGGCCATTTTCACTCTGAATGGTGAGTTAGTGAGTTTTCAAGGGATTTGTATTGGTAGATCGACGAACAATATCGCTGAGTATAGTGGGTTGATCAAAATTCTCTCTGATGCCATTTGATTTGGTATTAACCGCATAATCATAAAGTTAGATTCACAACTTGTGGTATTACAACTTACTAGTGTTTATACTCTTAGAAATCCAACACTTCTTAGATTGTTCCTAAGAGTTCGACTTTTGGAAAGACATTTTGATTTTATTCAATATCAACACATTTCTAGAAATTTGAACACATTGACTGATTCATTAGCTAATAAAGTTTTAGGCATACATTTGCAACATAGGTAAAGAAAACATTCACATCATTGAATAGGATTGCAAAATAAACAATGGAAAAAATCTGAAATCATATAGATAGATAGTTCTAGGTTTTTAGAAAATTTGTGCCCAGGACACATTGGTCATCTAACCTCAAAATATATGAAGAATGTCACAAGTAAACTAGTGGTGCTCATGGTAACATGCTATAGATATAGAAATCCCATGGAGTAAATGCATTCAATGGTTAGGAACCCCAATAGTGTGTTGCTGCAGTCGCATGGGTAACTCTTTGACCTAGCAATCTAGAATTTTGGAGGTCAAACCCTCTATGTGCTACTGAAGCTCAGCCAGAGTCTCAGCCATATCAAGGTCCTGAAATACTGCACTCCCGACAACCCTCTCTGCTGGTGCATTTGCTTCACGCTCTGGTTCCTCTACTGGTTGAACATGACTGATATCTGCATTACATCAAACATTTAGTTTAGTCTTGGAAAGAAATAAAAACACAAAAACATTTTATAAACCTTAGAAAAATAAAAAAACATGGTAAAATCATTCTTACCTATTGCACCCCATTGAGCACCTTCTGGTAATACTAAATCTGCATCTCCTCAGAAGTCAATGCCTGCGTATGCATACTGATCGATGACGATGATCTGTCGCCAGAACCAAGAAACGAATGCAGTAGAGAAAAAAATGGTCGATTGTCTTGCATGTTGACCCATGAGTTCTACCCATCTCTGCATTCGAGGATCTCTAGGACTAGTTATATCTAGTGTTACATGTTGTGGTTGCATCAGTGGAATCCATTCCAAAGCGAAGGAAATAAGGATTGAACCATAACTAAAAATTTTCTTCCTTCCTCCCTTTGCTTTGTTCAGTTGTTCCTTTATCTAAGATAGAACATATTCAGACCAGTTGAAGATTGTTGGCTCTAAGCACTCTAGCACGTACTGCATATACGATCTGTTTGCCACATTTAGTGTAACGGTGCCAACAAGTTTAGCAATCACAAAAAGGATGGTTCTCAAAGGCAAATCCCTGTCATCCTGGATGTTTATTTTTCCATATTTGGTAGGTTCTGCCGTTGGATAGCAATACTGCGTAACATAATCCCTCACTATCTCTCCTCCAACGGTAGACCCTGTGAGAGAAATGGGCAAACCTCTCCTCGACAAACTTGTGAGAAAATACACGTCCTCAACTGTTATGGGAACCACTTGATTTTTAATGTGAAATGCCTCTATCACCAGATCCCATGCTCAAACTAAGAACTCCAAGATTTCAATTTGTTGCTTCATTCTTGACAATTTGAAGTACTTAAGTAGTCCACAATCTCTTAGGGCTCTTACAGTACCCAGATCATTCAAGGAAATCATATCTTTTTATTCATGTTATCTTTCCCTCCATGTAATCATCATTATAATCCGATGGAAACCTGAAATACAACCATCAGATCCATTAGATTCCATTCATTGCAAAAAACTAGGCAAATTTTGGGTACAACATGTAAACCAAAAACTTGAACTGCACCCAACGCACTCCCTGGGCTGAGACAGTGTGTTGGAAATTTAAGTACCCTTCACTGTACCTACTATGCAACGTAGGTTTTGAAATTCAGGGGTGTGTTGCCCTCATTTTGGGTAGAATTTACCCTAGGGGCCTTAAAACCCTAAAAATCTACAGAGAATGAGAATGAAATGAATACCAAAGGGAAGAGGAGGTTCATGGTACTAACCTGGATCAAACAACGATGAAATATATCCACAGAAATTACCACAATCAACGACTGAAGTTCAGGGGAAAAATCAGGTTCAAAGCTCCAAAATGCAAATGGTAACTATGGAATGGTAAAAATGAATAGTGAATCTACTTTTTATAGTCATTTAATTGTTTTCAAGTTAAATTTATTGCTATGACTATAGTTTTGTTATGTTTTTATCATGAAACAGGTATTTTTAATCCATTTGATGTTGTTTTGAACAGGAAATAAAATTTATGAACAGATTAGTCATGCAGATTTATTCAAATAATGACTTGACCACAAAGCATACTTTTTCTCCTTATTTTTCAAGCTTTGTTAAAAATGAAAAAGGATTTGAAGCACACTTTTATCTCTTTTTCGAGCTTCGATAACAATGAAAAAGGAACCCCTGGAGTCTTATTTCAGGTCTTTTCAGAGTCAGATAATGTGAAAAGATTGCTGAGCACTTGTCTTTTCGAGCTCATGAAAGTAACTGAATTGATATCTACTCAGTATAAGTTTAACGCTTTTCCGAACTGAGATGGATTATTTACGAAAAAGGAATACCTTGGTTAAACATGACCAAAGAGGTTCTCTTAGATATTATTTTACACTTTTTCAAGTCTGAGTGACAAATTTATGAAAAAGTACTTTTGGAGTTCTCTTTCGTCTTCTTTTTCAGACTCTGTAAATATGAAAAAGGACCAGGCTATCACTATCGTTAAGCTCGTTAAAACATAAAATAGCGACAAGCTTGTCGATCATGGCAAGAATCAAGTTTCATTCATCGCTAGACTCATTAAATTATTAAATAAAAATACTTTATTCACCCGAGGGGTTGAATTATAGATCAAGAAAATGTTATCCTACTCAAGCTTGTTAAAAAATAAAGAGGTACTGGTCGACAAATGACCAGGGAAAATTTGGGAAAAGTGAGCGAAGTTTCTTTTTGGTAGCAAGTCACTCTTGAACATGACACTTCTTTCACTCCATGTCCATGTCTGTTTGGGTTGGGTAATCATATTGACAGTTCATTCACACCTATGGTTCATCATATCTCCACTTCGGTTTTGGGTCAATGCTGCCAACTCATCATAGTGTCGTCGATATGTTCAAGAGAAGTCATCCAGTGATTAAAAACTCATCCTTCTGCAATACTCATAAACCTTCATTTTCATGACCGTCATCCCTGAAAATTGCCATATCAAGTCATACCCTTGTCTCTAAAATCAGTAACTCCAGTTTTGCAATAATGTGACTTCGTGTCAACAACAAATCAATATCCAGGAAGTTCACTTAGAAACATCAGAATCTAGTACCATGAGGCTTGTTATAGCAACGACAACATCCTCACTTCCAGACCTTTGACCGAAGGATTTTGTTTGGCGTTCAACATCAAATCA
This sequence comes from Pinus albicaulis, assembly GCA_034641835.2. Classification (NCBI taxonomy): domain Eukaryota; kingdom Viridiplantae; phylum Streptophyta; class Pinopsida; order Pinales; family Pinaceae; genus Pinus; species Pinus albicaulis. The sequence continues at coordinate 256,005,723 of CM076581.1, forward strand.
TCTATTCACGCCTTAAAAAATGTACTGCAGTACCTTGACGATAATTTTCATTAATGGTGGTTCTCTCGCGTTTGTTAACAACTCACATCATTGGCTGGTAATCAAACGATGCCTTTCTATGTTCGACTACAAATCATATATTCACATGGGTAGACTTGTACCCGAATGATCAAGTGAATGAGATAAGAAGACCCCGGATCTAGTTTCAGCCATCTGGGCTGTGATTTCAGGATTGTTGTACACATCATCTGTACAGTGACCTTACATATGGATTTTCATCCAAACATGGGCCTATACCTATAGGCATGTCTACATCGGGGTAAAATTCCAATGAAGACGACTTTCTCAATTATGTACATGTTATTAGATTGTTTTATGTGCTGAACTTGGGAATGCCTACCCTCAGCAATTATGATTAAATAGGATATATCATGATGTAATATATTTTAATATTGATGCAGGTGACCACTCTGCTTCATTTTGAGGCTCATCACAGTGTAAAGCATCTCAATCAAATGTTTTTATTACTTGGATCTCATGCTTTAGGGGGAAATTGTTATAGGTAAATTTGGGCACCATTCCCAATGACCTGGTTAACTAAACATCATATCTAGGACCAATGATTAAGGGTCTATCATTCCCTATCATTTTAGTTGCTACATTCCCTAAGACAATAAACAAGACAAATCAAGCAAGACTTTCATCAAGAAAATGTTTGCAAGGTTTGAAACTTATTATATAACATATGAGATCTCACCAACGAAGGCTCTAAGGGGCCTAATTTCATTGAATATGCAGTTAGCCCCATGCAAGGTTGCTCTGAAAAACACTTCCTAACATTCAAAGGTGTGCTGGTCACATTGGGAGAAAAATTCTCATTGTTCCAGAATCTCCACTTGGCTAGTGCCTTCTAGAAGAGTTCACATGTGTCAAGCATCGAATCCAAGTGTCCATTTGACATCTACATGACTGGAAACATGTTTTTCTTATTATTGGAAAGTCATTGATTTCAAAAAAACCTACATTTCATCTATAAATTGAGCACATATCTAAGTGCTTGAAGAGGAAGAATTTGAGTAGAGAAATGCTGGAGAATTTTCAATTGAAAACTAGATTTGTGTAGCTGCTGCTGGAGAGATTTATACTATGATAAGGCTTGGGAATGTTGGTGGAAGGTCACTTCAAATCAGTCACTAGGTCGTAACCTCTCCTTCTTTCATCAATAAAGAGTATTGCTTATTTTTCCCTATATGCATCTGTATTGGCTTTGATTTTCCATATTACAAGATCTTGGTTGATGTATATGGTTTATTCTTTATTGATTTAGCTAAATAGCTTGAATATATATCTATATTATTGCATCTTCTGTTGTTTCAGTGTTCTTTCTTGCAGGAAGCATTCAACACAAAACCGCTTGAATTTGAAGCTGCAACAGAAGCGACAAAAGGAGCCATTTGGAAGCGATTGATCAAGTAAGCCTTTAATCCTCTCTTTGTATCTATTTTGAGTTAGGAAAAATGGTCGTATAGTCTTTCACTTGTTTTTGAAGACTAGCACCTATCTAGGGAAGCATGATTTATCCATAATTCACAATTCTGGCCAAAGAACTATGCCTCTGGGCCTTAGGTCAAGAGCGGGGAGGTTGCTTAATTAGTCTTTGTAAAAGATGATGAATACATGAAAAAATATATATCAAAAAAAGGATGAAACTCTTATCTTGAGTGGCATGTCTCACCTAAAAAGATAATTTCTCCTACAAATAACTCTCACTCACAAGAGTGTTCTCTTTAAACAAGACAAAGAAATGATCTCTCACAAAATTGGTATAAAATGACACTCTCACATAAGTAGCAATAGTTCCCTTTAAATCCACTGATCAGATTAAAAACATACTCATCATCATCATAATTGTCTCGAAATTTTGAGACCAATGGATCTAAACATGACTATTTTTTTCCAAAGTGTCAACATGGCCCTCTTTCAACACTACATCATCTTAGTTTTCATGCAACAACTAAAATGATAAATTTCCTGCAAAGATTCAGATCTCTTTGTCCCACCACAACATACAGATATCACCATAACATGAAAAATACATACATCCTTTCGCTAAAACAAAAATAAGGAAAGTGACAAAAATGCATTTTTATACCTCCCAATCTAAGATGGCCTAAAAATCAACTGCTAAAATTCCATAACACACTACACCATCACAATCCTTATGAAAAATCATGAAATCTGAGTGTAAATTTGACCCCATTATGAAACTTCCAAATCAGGGCCTCAAGGGAATCTAAAATATTTCTCATAGGTTCTTGGATCAAGGTTCTGCCCTCAAGGATCTTCCTCTGGAAAATCAACTACTCAAATGTATAAACATACTATTCCATCGCAATAGTTGTAAAATTTTGAGAAATTTGAGTATAAAGCCGACCCTATTTCATCATTTTCAATTGTGTGCCTCTGAGGAATCTAAAAGATTCCTCATATATTCCTTGCATCAAGGTTTTTCCTCCTAGAATTTCATCAAGGATTTTCCCTCGGTCTACATTCATATACCATGTCCTAGTTCCACTGCGTGGTTCCTCTTGGCTCTACTAGTCTCGAGAAATGAATGAAACTAGTTTTTATACAAATTTTGGGCAGAGTTTCCAAAGGGTGGGCCAATGGGCGATTGGTGGTCAAGCGTATTAAGTGGGGGCAGGTTGGGGTACCAACCCTATGGTCTCCACGTATTGACGCATTAGTTTTTAAATGGTTAGCGCATTGTGTAATTCCATTGGATGGTGTTTGGTGGATGTTGTATTATGGCTGAGAGTTAGTGGGTCAACCAACTAGCCGATGTAGGTTCAATCCCTAAAGGCCTCGTAATATGTATTTTGGTCACTTGGTTGTTGGATTGTGGGAGGGGTCACAGTTCAAAGTTGTGGGCCCCGACCCCATTACATAATTTAGTACATATTTTACTATATATTTAAAACAAATGATCATTAGGGTTTGGTGGGTCTGCTGGGCATGCTACCTCATTTTTTATTTTTTATTTTTTATTTGGGTTCAAATAGAAAACCAACCACAAGAGATTTATGGGTCATTGGAAAAATTAAAGAGGTGACAGTTTGGTCATGTCAACTGTACATTAATAATTTTTCCCTTGGTTAGCTGCCACCAAATTTAGCAGGTTCCACCAGATATAGTTGGATAATAAAGTTTAGTGAGCCTCCAAATTTAGTTGGTGACATAAGTCCTCCTCCTTTGAATTGAAACTTTGATTGTTAAAAAATTATGCATACGAATTCAGATTTGAGTGTTGTCTGCATTGTTGGAATTAGGATGATGAGCTCTTTGATATGGTCCTAGTTTCATTGAAATCCAAAGACTTTTGTTTTTTAGCCTCTCCAGAGCCACCTGGATCATTCCTCCCCACCGAGGAGACTTTGGTCCTCCAAAAGCATAAACATGAGTACAATATTTATCTTTATAATAGATTCCTCTGATATAATACCTTCCTTTCCTTCACCTTTGTTCTTTGGAACTAGAAATGATGAAACCGACACTTGTATCATATCCAAACCTATAACTGATAATACATTTTCAATTACAAGACCAATCATGACCCAAGAAAACCTCGTACTTGCTAATATTATATAACACACTCATGTTCAAGTTTACATCAGAAGCCAAACCCTTTTCTATCTAAGTAAAAGCGCAAACTATCACCATGTTGCAAATAAATGATGGAAAACACTTCACCACTTTTACAAACAACCAGTGATTTATAAAATTAGGCCATGTTAAAATACTTAGAAATGCTACCAACTATGGCTGGAGTCTTCTTGGGATGTATCTTTGGATGGAGCTCCCAACATGTATCTCTTTGGTGTCCTTTATTTCCGCAATGGCTACAATGGTTGTTTTTCCTCTAGACTTTCCTAACCTTTGTTTTCCCGTGATATGGAGAAGGGTCTTCATGTATTGGCTTCTTCCTGGTTTTCTTATCCTTCTTGTACAAGGTCATTATTTTCCAACACTTGGAAAAAAAATGGTTATTCAAACCACAAACTGTACATAGTTTTCTATGCCATAAAATTTGCTCATCATTACCAATTTTCCTGTAATCAAAATCAACATTAGAAACTATGACCTTTTATAACTTTCTTGGTTGTCTCTGGTGCAAGCTTGACTATGATAGTCTGCCTTAGCTCTTGCTTTAAAATTATGACCTCCATTTGGAGATGACTCATAATCATTATCACTGGAAAGTTGTGATGCACTCTCAGTATCTTTCACTAACTCGGACTTGTCGCTAGAAGACTCTCTTGTCTCTTCCTTTTTAACATATCACAATCCTACATGTTGTTGTAATTCCACCACTTAGATGGAATTTACAATTCCATGGCCATCAAATCTTAGGACCTTGCCTTCATATCCCATCTGCTTCATTAATATCGAACCAATTCTTGTAGTGTTCTTTTCAAAAGAACCGAGATCATCATCATAATGTGAAAATGAAATTGAAGATTTACCAACATAGTTTACCTGAGTTCTTGATTTTGAAGTGGGTGATGATGGCTTCTCTAAGTCGTCATTTCACTTCAATTTTTATAAGGCTTGTTATTTGGATTGCAATTTGATATACAATATGTGCTTCTCCTCTTATGCTTCTCGTATAAATCTTGATAGATCCCTATATTACTAGTATAGTCCCTTATTGTTGTTAGTGTAACCCCCTCATTGTTATTATTGTACCCCTGTAACCCCCATATTGTTATTATTGTGCCCTTAAATTATTATTGTTAGGTCGGCTAGGATTACATTGTGGCCCCATGGACTCCTATATATAGAAAGGAGGTTTGGTAATTTGAATCATCCAAGAATTGTTCATTCATGTAATGTATTGGAGCTTTCCCCCTCAAAGTGGCTTATTTATAAGGCTTTGATATCTCCTTTCTTCTATTTTTGGAGTTGGCTTCACAACATTTGGTATCAGAGCTTTGGATTCTAGGGTTTCGCTGCTCCAAACAGGTCATCGTGGAATTTTTGCTATAACTTGTTTTCTACGAAGTTTCAGAAGTTGAAATTTTTAGGGTGCGAAGCAGAAATCCTGAGGAACATCGTCGCAAAATTTCAAATCTTGGTTCACAACATTTTCGGAGATATGATCTGTGGAAGTTAGGTCTTTTTTCAGGCTCCTCAATTTAATCTAAATAGGTCATCGTGGCATTTGCGCTATAATTTTTTTTTGTATGAAGGTTCAAAATATAAAATTTTTAGGGCACGAAGCTGAAATCCTGAGGAAATTCGTTGCAAAATTTCAGAGCTTTGTTCACAACATTTTCGGTGATATGAAATGTGGAAGGTAGTGCTTTTTCAGGCTCCTAAATTTCATTTCAAAGAGGTGATTGTGGGAAAATATTCATAACTCTCTCTCTGAGCATAAGATTGGAGTTTCGTAAAATTGGCCACAAGTACACAAATTGTGTTTTATTTTCTATAAATTTCAGAGTTAAAAGATGAAACAGTGACACTTGTCATGTCATACAAGTTTGATCTACTGAAATAGTCCATAATTAGGTCATTGTGGGAGATTGGACATAAATTTACCTTGAAGAATCAAAATCAATTCAGACCTATGGCATTCAAAAGAGGATTAAAAAGGCTACCTTAGTGCCAAATTTTAGATATTGAAGAGTTGTAACCTCAAAGATAATCCAATTTAAATATCGAGCTCTTCAAAAGAAAGAAAAATGTGTGTAATGTTTTCCGAATTGCATAAGTCTTTTTTGAAGAATCAATTTGACTTGATTCCAAGGGCATATTGTAGAATAGATATCAGTATTGGGTTATAAAAAATGGCCCGTAAAAATAATTCAACACCCATTAAGCCTTTAGAAGGCTCTACTATGACTCATGAATATGAAGAATTGCAACATGATCTATCAAAATTACAAGAGCAAGTGCAACAAATTTCACTCTCGCAAAGAGCAACAAAAAATGAAATGGAAGTTTTGAAGAAAGGCGTGGAAGTGAAGATGGACGGTTTGAAGAAAGGCATGGAAGCTAAGATGGATGGCATGGAAGTGGGCATGGAAGCTAAGATGGATGACATGAAAGACAACGTGGAAAACATGAAGAATGATCTAAAAGCATACATGGAAGGCTTGATGACAAGCTTAAAACAAGAAATGATTCCTAATGGCGGAAATATAGTAGAAGAACCTCATGATGAGAACAAAATAAATGTTAATCGTGATTTCATAAACTCTAATGTTGGCGGGAAGAACCACCATATTCAAAAAATGGATATGAGGAAGTTTGATGGAAAGGATCCTGTAACATGGATACTACAGATGGAGCAATATTTTGATCTCCATAACGTGCAAAACACACAAAAGGTACGCATTGCAACTTTACATTTAGAACAAAATACATTTGTATAGTATCGATGGCTTTTCTCCCGTAAAAAAATTGTCACTTGGTCAATTTTTACGGAGGAAATGATAGCACATTATGAGGATACAAAGAGCAACACCTTCTTTAGGCAATTGATAAATCTCAAACAAAAGGGTTTAGTGGGGGAGCACATTGAGGACTTCCAAAAATTGAATATAAGGGTAACTGATATTCCAGAGGAACACAGGATTGATCTCTTCATAGGTACTTTAAAGGATAACATCCAACATGAAGTTCACGTTTTGGAACCTGATTCATTGGAGAAGGCATTTAGGTTGGAAAGAAAAATTGAATGTAAAATTATGGCGACAAGGAAGCCTACCACTCACTTCTATAAAGAAGGAAGTGTTGCTACACCTAGATTTCCACAACATACAAGGTTGACACCACAAAAATTGGAAGAAAAAAGAGCAAAAGGGCCTTGCTACAGTTGTGATAGAAAATACACTAAAGGTCATAAGTGTGTTGAGAAGAAATTATTTTACATAGATTGTGAAGAGGAATAAGAAAATGAACAAGAAGAAGATATACACCAGGATCCAGCCCTAGAAGAGGAAGAAATGAGTCCGACCATATCGTGTGATGCATTGGTAGGAATTACCACTCCTCAAACTCTCAAGAAAGAAGGACATATCAAGAAGAAAAAGGTAATAGTTTTTATTGATTCAGGTAGCACCCATAATTTTATTCATTGTAAGGTAGCCAAGGAATTGAATTGTTTCCTATACCCAACACCAAAATTTCAAGTGATGGTTGCAAATGGAGGAACTATAAATTTCTCTGGAAAATTCCATAATATCAAGCTAACCATGGGGGAATATGTATTGAATAGTCCAATTCTTTCCATTCCTATGGGAGGTGTTGATGTTGTACTAGGAGTACAATGGTTACAATCTTTGGGGACGGTAGATTTTAATTTTCAAGAACTTTTCTTGAAATTTTTTTCAGAAGGAAAGGAATTCGAATTACGTGGTATTGTAGGGAAGCTAGGAAAGATAATAAGCTCTAATGTCATGAAAAAGCTTCTAAAGAAATAACAATGAGGCGTAATTGCACAATTATGTTCACTAGAAGTTCCAACATCAAAAATAATCTATTTCTGCAGATCTCCAATAAGTCTTGGACAATCATTCCAAGGTGTTTGAAACTCCCAAAGGACTCCCACCTATTTTTTATCATGATCATGCTATTCATTTGATTCCAGGAAGTGTTCCTCCAAACATCAGGCCTTATAGATATCCTTATGTCCAAAATAATGAAATTGAACGTATGATTGCAGAAATGTTAGAGGCGGGTATAATTCAACCTAGTCAAAGTTCTTTCTCTGCTCCTGTAGTATTGGTACACAAGAAGGATGGATCATGGTGAATGTGTACGGATTATAGGGAGCTCAATAAGCTCACCATTAAAGATAAATTTCCCATTCCTGTGATTGATGAATTATTGGATGAATTACATGGAGCAATTTATTTACCAAGTTGGATCTTCGTTCAGGATATCATCAAATTAGAATGAAGACTAAAGATATTCCAAAAACAACATTTCGAACTCATGAGGGTCATTATGAATTTTTGGTCATGCCTTTTGGCCTTACCAATGCACCTTCTACATTTCAAGGGTTGATGAATTCCATTTTCAAACCCTTCCTTAGAAAATTTGTGCTAGTATTTTTGATGATATACTAATCTATAGCAGGTCTTGGAAGGATCATGTTGAACATGTTGACAGGGTGCTCAAACTATTGTAGGAGAAACAATTATATGAAAAAACATCCAAATGTTTCTTTGGAGTACAAGAGGTGGAATATCTGGGTCATATTGTATCTCATGATGGTGTTAAGGTAGACCCTAACAAAATTAAAGCCATTAAGGAATGGAAAGTCCCCACAACCATAAAGAAGTTGCAAGGATTTCTCAGGCTAACAGTGTGTTATCGTGATTTTGTTAATAATTATGGGATAATAACAACACCTCCAAATACATTATTGAAGAAAGATGCATTTTCATGGACTCCTGAAGCAACTAAGGCCTTTGAACATCTTAAAGAGGCAATGTTCCTAGCACCGGTCTTAGCTACGCCAGACTTCATAAAAACCTTTATTGTGGAATGTGATACCTCAGGATATGGAATTGGTGTTGTTTTAATGCAATAAGGAAGACCCATTTCTTTTGAGAGTCTTCCAATCAAAGGAAAGTATTTACAGAAACCTATTTATGATAAGGAAATGTTAGCAATATTTCATGCACTAAAGAAATGGCGAACTTACCTAATAGGAAGACACTTCAAGGTAAAAACTGATGATGATAATCTTAAACACTTTTTGGAACAAAGAGTATCTTCAGAAGAGCAACAAAAATGGGTCACAAAGATGTTGGGTTATGACTTTGAAATAATCTACAAAAATGGAAGCTTAATGTTGTTGCAGATGAACTCTCAAGAAACAATGAAGGGTGGAAGCATTGCTTTGTGCCATTTATATTATCCAACTAGATTGGAAAATCGAAGAAAGAGATGAATGGAAGAAGGAAAAAGAAGTATGGACACTAATTCAAAAGTTTCATCAACATCCTAGTACATCTGATACATTTAGTTGGAAAAATAATTCTTTATGGTACAAATATCGCTTATATCTTTGTAAGAATTCCCAACTAAAACAAAATATTCTTTTGTAATTGCACACTTCTCCTTTAGGAGGACACTCAAGATTTTTAAAAACTTACCACAGGGTGAAGAAATAATTTTTTTGGGATGGCCTTAAATCTGATAATCAAAATTTTGTGGTGGAATGTTTGATTTTCCAGCAGAATAAAGTTGAGACAATTAAGACCCCAGGACTTCTACAACCTTTATCCATTCCAAGTCAGCGTTGGGAGGAGATTTCAATGGATTTTATCATAGGTTTACCTAAGTCCGAAGAAAGAGTGTCGTCATGGTGGTAGTTGATAGACTTAACAAGTATGCACACTTTTGTGCATTATCTCATCCATTTAAAGCAAGTACAATTTCTAATACATTTATGGACACAATTAAAAAGCTACATGGAAACCCAAGGGTTATTATGAGCGACAGAGATCCCATTTTTACTGGAAATTTTTGGACGGAGTTATTTTCTTGTTTGGGTACTCAATTAGCTCATAGCTCATCTTATCATCCTCAATCTGATGGTAAAAATAAGATAGTAAATAAATGTTTCGAAGGATATATTTGTTGTTTTGTATCCAATAAACAAACACAATTGGTCAAGTGGTTACCTCTCGCTGAATGGTGGTATAACACTTCCTTCCATACTGCAGCAAAAATTAGCCCATTTATGGCACTTTATGGATATCATCCACCATCCATCACATCATCTTTAAGAGAAAGTTCGAAGGTTCAAGCAGTGGAAGATCACATTGAGCATCAACAAGAAGTTCTCCAACTCTTAAAGGATACCCTGAATTTGGCACAAAATCGAATGAAACAATAGGCAGATCAACATTGCAGCGAGAGAAGTTTTGATGTAGGAAACTGGGTATTTTTACAGCTACAACCATACAAACAAATGTCCCTCAAGCAAGGTAAGAATGATACTAAATTATTGCCAAAGTACTATGGTCCTTACAAGGTGTTGCAATAGATTGGTATTATGGCATACAAATTGGAGCTTCCTGCTTCTTCACGAGTGCATCCAGTTTTCCATGTTTCATGCTTAAAGAAGGTTATAGGTGAAAATCTTTCAGTTCAAACAATATTGCAAAAATTTGATGAGGAAGGAAAAATCATATTGGAACCTGAAGCGGTCACGGAAACAAGAACTCGATAGCTACAGAATCGATCAATTTCAGAGTATCTCATTAAGTGGAAGAACTTACCCACTGAAGATTCTATATGGGAGGATGAAAATTTTATACAGAAGCACCCAGAGCTACTCAAGCATTGAGGACAACACTTTTTGAAGGAGAGTGGCATGTTAGGTCCCTATATTACTAGTATAGTCCCTTATTGTTTTTCGTGTAACCCCCTTATTGTTATTGTTGTACCCCTATAACCCCCATATTGTTATTATTGTGCCCTTAAATTATTATTTTTAGGTCGGCTAGGATTACATTGTGGCCCCACTAGGATTACATTGTGGCCCCATGGACTCCTATATATATAAAGGAGGTTTTGTAATTTGTATCATCCAATATTTTTTCATTCATGTAATGTATTGGAAGTTTCCCCCTCAAAGTGGCTTATTTCTAAGGTGTTGATATCTCTTTTCTTCTATTTTTGGAGCTGGCTTCACAACAAATCTACTCAATTCAACATTTTTGGATTCAAGGCTCTGGTTGATATCTACATTTGAATCATGAGAAGAAGACAAATAAGAGGAATATTCACCTGAAGATGGAGATGGAGCATCATCCTCAGCTCTTCCATTCTCTTGTTCCTCTTTGCCACTTTCTCCTCATAATCTTCAAATAATATATATACCATGTTTTCCATCCTATAGAATACCTCGTAAAGATCTTTGTTCTTATCCATTTTCCTTCTTATTGCACATTCAATCTCTAGTTATCATTCACACTCACGATTCACATTAGCAAGATTACCATTCTGATACCAAAATTGATCTAGATTCTCTCAGTTATTAGAATTAACCAAGATCATTTTTTACATGATGTTCTCAAAATTGCATTGAAAAAAGTATGAAAAACCACATGTGGAAAACAATTAGATAATATAAAACATAAAGGATATCATAAGACAATACACACAATTTATTTTTATAATGGAGTTCTTCAAATGCAGACTATGTCTCCGAGCCCTTGGTCAAGAGTGGGGAGGTCGTTTCAACATTCTCTGCAAAAGATGATAAATACATGGAAAAGTATATTTCAACACAAGGATGAAACTCTTACCTCGAGTGGCATGTCTCTCCTACAAAGAGATGCTCTACTACAAATAAATCTCACTCACAAGAGCCTTCTCCTTAAGCAAGACAAATAAATGATCTCTCACAAAATTGGCATAAATCAAGACTCTGATATAAGTGGCAATGGGTCCCTTTGAATTTTTTGACCAGATTCAAGACATACTCATTAGCATCATAATCGTCTCGAAATTTTGAGACTAATGGCTGTAAACATGGATAAATTCTGTCAAAGTGTCAACTTGGTCCTCTTTAATTATTGCCCCATCTCAATTTTCTTGCAATGACTAAAATGATAAATTTCTTGCAAATATTCAAATCTCACTATCCTACTACAACATAAAAATATCACCAAAACCTGCAACATACGTCCATTCTTTCACTAAAACAAAAGAAAGAAAAGTGGCCAAAATGAATCATTATACCTCTCAATATGACAATGGCATGAAAATCAGTTGCTCAAATGCCAAAATAGACTATTTCATCGCGATCCTTACGAAAAATAATGAAATTTGAGGATAAAGTTGACCCCATTATGAAACTCCCAAATATGGGCCTTCGAGGAATCTAAAATATTCCTCACAAATTCCTACATCAATGTTCCACCCTCAATGTTCCACGCTCAAAATTCTACCTATGGAAAATTTACTCCTCAACTGTATAAACATATTGTGTCATCATAATCCTTGCAAAATTTTCAGAAATCTGAGTATAGAGTTTACCCCATTTCCTTACTATCAATTCTTTCCCTCCAAGAAATCTAAAAGTTTCGTCATGCAGATTCCCTTACATCAAGGTTTTTCCTCCTAGAACTGCATCAAGGTTCTTCCCTCCTTCTGGGTGTCTGTACTATGTCCTGGTTTCACCACATGGATCTTATCAGTTCTTCTTGTCACAGTGAATGAATGAAACCTATTGTTATATAAATTTTGGGTAGAGTTTCCAAACGAAATGAGCGTGGGACATTGGTGGTCAATCATATTAAATGGGAGCAGACCTAATTTCCAACCTTCTGGCCTCCCCATATTACCATGTTTTTTTTTAAACATTTGGTGCATTGTGTAATGCCATTGGATGGAATTTGGTGGATGTCCTATTAGGGTCGTTGGTTGGGTTGGGTCAGAGTTTTAGCCCCAACCCCATTACATATTTAAATATATATTTAAAATAAATGACTGATAGGAGTTTGTGGGTCATTCGGACCTGCCACCCAATTATTTTTAACATATTTTTTTATTTGGGTTCAAATAGAAAACTGACCACTGGATTTTTAGGGATCATAAGATTAAACAGGTGAAAATTTGGTCATTTTAGTTAATGATGCACTGCTAATTTGTCACTCAGTTTGTTGCTTCCAAATTTAGTAGCTTCTGTGAGATTTAGCCGAAATACCAAATTTAGTTAGCGATAAAATTCATACTCCTTTGACTTGAAACTTTTACTACTAAAAACTTTCACATATGAAGTTAGATTTGAGTCTCTTCTGAAATGTTGGAATAAAGATGATGAACTATAAGATTGAGTCTTGGTTTCAACGAAATAAAATATTTCAATTTTGTATCCTCTCCAAAGCTACTAGGATCAATGCTTCTGGAGCTTCCTCTTTCTGAATCTAGTTATCGATTGATTGTTCTAAATGTTGTGATAAAAGTTTTCAAAAAAGTAAAATTTTATACATATAATGACCATAATGATAATTCTCTTATTGATGCATATACAAAGAGGCCTATGAGTATGGAGCACCTTTCATTGATAGAAGCTACTAAATCCTGGTTATGTGACAAACATTGTCATGATGAGAAATGGTTACCATGAAATAATACAACCATTGTACAAGTATTTCCTAAGTTTAGTTTAGTTCCCCCTTGTGAAAATGATATGTTTGTGGTGTTTGTTTGGCCTTAGTTGGTATTGTACAACCCATTTTGTGATTTTCATATAGATATTGGGGCTACAAATGATTAAATCATACCAAATTTGAATTTTTTTTGCTATATTCCTTTTCATATTGATCATAATACAATACCTTCAAAGGTTCTAACTAAATGTCCATTTAAGGATGAATATTTTGTACATGTACAAAAGTATTCTAAGCAACATGAGTAGCAAGTGTTTGAGGTTTGTATAAGAATAAGTTTATAAATGCGAGTGAATTTGACATGATTGGATTTAGGGTTTGCGATGTCATGAGAAATTGGAGCTCTAAATTTGTTGATGAAGAGACATCAAGACGTGCAATGAACTTCATATATGATAAGGAAAAATTGAATGCAATTGTTACTACTGAATCTTTAAAAAAATATTCATTTGAAATTTTAGGAGAAAATAAAAAAATAAGGTATAATATAACTCTTGAACATTACAAAGGATGTTGTAACAAAGAAACCTTGTATATTATTATCCAAGGGACAACAAGTACTGGAAATTATTACTTGACTGGTGCTATTAAACAAACACTTGAAATTGACTATCTTCCTCATAAGAGCCCATTGCTTCTTTTGGTTCCTACCGTTGTTGCAACATTCAACATATCTGCATCAAAAATACACTTTACTCTTTATATACCAGTAAGAAAATTTAATTGTTTACAATGTTCATGTTTTATTACCTTACAAGAGGATCTGAGACATGTTAAGTACATCCTTATTGGTGAGATGATATGTTTAGGGAGAAATTTATTGACACATATTGATGCTCAGCTTCATCAAAATTTTCCTGATAATAAATAAGTTTCTTTTATAAGTAGATAAATTACATTATTTGGTGATTTGGGAGAACTACCTATTGTTATGGATAGACTTATATATGTAATATCCCAAAATAGGAAATTTCTACAACAACAAGAATATCTTAAGATATTCTGAAGTTGGAGCTTCAGAAAATCATGAGCATGGAATTGTAAATCAGCTCATAAGATGTAAGAGAACATATCACCAGCAAATCAGAGCACAACAACAAGAATATGGCCTATACACTCCTTCCAAAGTGGGGAAATGCAGCAATATAGGGCACAAAACGACTGTCTTCAGAAAATAACGCTATATATGGGAGAAATGGGAGTTGGATCCCTTATAATATACCTTATACAACTTACATCTAGATTCAGAGCTGAAATAAATCACTCTAGCCAACATAAAAATATCTCCCCATGTCAATATGCCGCAAATAAGCCCAAACCCCATAGCTTAACTCATGAAAAAAGGACTGAAGCATGTTAAACATTATTTTATTAAGGGCTTATGTAGAAAATAATGAGAAATAAAATATTTGGAGTCTACAAGTATCCAATGGCTGATAAAATGTAGATTCCTCCCTATTTATACACAATAAGAATAACTCGGCAAGGGTTTCAAGAAAGTATAAGGTGTAAAAGAGCAGATCTGCAGATATGGATCTGGAAAACGCAATATATTGTAGCTATGTGTATATATAGCTGAAAATTTACAAGAAAGAGAAGAAGAATGATGCACAAAGCTTTTCGAGAGAAGGGTTGGCCCTTCCTCCTAGGGATAAGCTCACAAGCAAGGGTTCAAACCCTGCTACTACAACACTCTGAAAAAGGACAAAGTTTCTGCAAATAACTACTCTGTAGAAGATGGGAAATGATTTGGCCACATGCCAAGATGTAAAATATGCTCTGGAATCTCCTATACAGATCTTGCAAAGCAAGGGGAGCTCCCTCCTATGAAAGATAAGCTCAAGAGCTGGTGTTGTAAGCCTCCCACTGCAACACCCTGCAACACAACGTCCCCTGCTATAGGAATAACACTGTGGCTGAAGGAGGATTCTTGGCCTTGAGCCTGGATGTGGGAAAATGAAGAATATAGCTCCTCCAAGAGATCACTCAAGGTAGGAGAAGGAATCCCTAAGCAGGAATGCCTTGTGCTAAATAGCACTACATACTCAACTCAACAACTGAAGAATGCTCAAGAGTCTATGTAGACCAAAATCAATAATCCATAAGCTAACCTCAAATTTCTGCTATCTTCCTCCTTATAAATTTTGTGAGCCTCCTCACCTTGGGTCCCACCCATTAGGGTTTCCAACACCACATGGTCTCTTTCCCTCCAAAACTGTGTTGTATCTCCATCAAGGCTGCTCCTCCATACTATGTTGTTGACTTAGTCAACTTGACTGAATCAACATGATCCTCTTCCTATTCATACATGGAATGTGAAAAATCTAGCCACTAGGATGTCCCCTATTCACACCAAGAGGGTTTTTGTGCCAACACAAGACAAGTATGGGTCTTTTTTCCCCATTTATTCATCTACTAGGTGCAAAGATAAAAATTTAATATTCCTATTAGTTGTATGCTAATTTTAGGAATATTATAGTCCTCCCCTCTCAAATGTTGCTTGTCCTCAAGCAACTGCAAGGATAGAACTGGAAATTCTCCTTTCCTCCTCCTGTAGCATCCTCATATGATGAGCTCCCCCAAAGAATAAGATGTTGTCTCAACAATGAAACTCCATAGTGCCTTTCCCAAGCAAACCAATTGGCATTTGGTGTACATCCAAAATGGTTATCACTATGCAAAAGTGAAATGCTCAAGGAGACAACTATGTGTTGCCTAGAGGACCTCTCAAGGCATGGATTTTGAAATTCATGGGAAAATTTCATTCCCAAATGAAACCTCCACCCCCAAGCTATCATCCATATGAAATGAGTCACCCTCCAACATGGAAACTAATGAAAAATCCGTCCACTTTTGTCTCATGAAGTGTAGGTGGGCTAAATAGATGAACATGATAGGAAAAAGGGCTATCCCATGTTTTGCACCTCTCCACTTATGATAAGTGTAGAGGGCATGCTGATCTTGGGCTGCAACATGGTTGCCCTCAAGTGGAAAGAAGAAGATTGGATCTCCAAGGATCCTTTCTCCAATGTCATGAGCCATGCTCACCCAAACCATTCCATACAAGATGAATGGCACCCCATCACCATATGGCATCCAAATCAGAAAAATGATGTAGGTTATGTGCAAGTTTGGATGGTACAAATGGTCCTCCAAGTGAATACCAGGCAGTCTCCCCAACTATTTTTTGATAATATCATGTGGCAAGTGGTCCTTCAATAAGTTACAAGCTGTGCATGTTTTCTCCTCCATCATGGGGAAGTAAGCATCAATGTATATCAGTTGTACATAATCAAAATAACAATACACTTTCCCAAATTCATGTATAGATGGGCTACTAGCATTACAAATATTGGCCCTGAAGTGACCATGAAACCCAAAAATACTCTTGCTCTCTTGTGGAACAATGCACTGGTCATATAAGGTGAGAAGATACAAATAATCAATGGAGTATTCAACAAGTACATAAATGTATTTATTACCATGCATGGTGAGTAAGCTAAAAGTGAGGTCCATGAATGAGCCCCCCCATGAGAACATCCTCATAAAAGTCTGTAGAATGAGGGGATCCATACTCCCAAGTGACACCGCTGTAGGCCTTAGTGATTAGGCTCTTGTCACTCAATGACTTCTCCTTTTGATATTCCACATGCCAAAGCCATCCATCCAGAACATACCTCCTGACAAAGGGTATGGCCCAAGATAGTCAAACTCTCTCAAGAGTAGCCAACGCAGCTTTGCTTCTTGCTGCCCTGTGTCATAGATATGCAAGTGGCTCACCAGCCTCTTGCTCTCCATCCACCTCCATTCATCCAAATGTGTATTTCTCCCTTCATTATCCCCCTTGGTATCTTCCAAATGAAGACTACCAATCTCCCAAAGCAGATCTTTCTCCTTACACCTCATGGGAAGTTGAGATGTAACCCCTTGGAGATCTCATATAGAAGACCTCTCATCAATAATAATCTCGAATCCAAAAGAATCCAAGTGTGCTGAAGGTAAAACACCATCAGAAAGTGGCACAACACTCATTATGCCCTCCAAATTCTTGCACCTTAACCCTTCATGCTGCATGCAACTCAACAAAGGTTCAAAGGAATGAATGTTTATCCCTTCTTGGATCAAATCAAAGTTGCAAAATGTTGTGCAAGCTTGTTTCTCCACATCAGCAATGTGTTTATATCCTTGACCATGTGGAGACAACTCCCCAAGATTCCCCATAAGATTTCTTGAAAGGCTAAAAAATGGAGTTCCATGCATACCTTGGTGAGTCTTGGGAACATCTTGTATGGCAGCAAGAGTTCCTTCCTCCAATGTGTTAGTTGATCCAACTACTGATACAGATGGTTTCCCCTCCATGATTGTGACAGCGCTGGTACAAGGCTCCTCAAGTGGAGAAGAGGACTCCTCCTTCTCTGATATTCTACTGTCAAATCTTCTGATTACCTGGTGAGTGAAATCTACAAAAGTGGACACTCTTACATGACTCACATGGATGAACCACCAGGTTCTTTCCTTGCCCTCCAAGTGCAACGCTGAGATCTCCACAACCTCTTTTTCCACTACTGGATGTAGTAGGAAAAATGCCTTTAGCTTCATCACCCAAGATTCTGTTGAACATAAGGGTGATCCATCGAAGGTAGACAATAGGATCCTATTTCCCCTTATCATTCCACTACTGTATGGCCTTCTTTCTTCTCTCAGTTGGATAAACTGAGGAAGATATAGGGTCTCTTTGAAAGCCCTAGGTTGGCACTTATACTCTGCCAAATACCCTCTCAAAATTTCATGTTCTGAGTGGCCTTCTTGCTCTTCACTCCCTCTATGAGAATAGGAAGTGCATGGGTCTTCACCTTCCTCTTGGAACCTTCTAAAGGTCTCACTGCAACTTTCTCCTTCTTGAAACCCTCTTGGAGTTTCATTGCATCTTTCTCCTTTCATATGTTGAAACTCCTTGGAGAGGCTCTTCTTAGATCTGAAAATTGATGAGAGTAATCTCATCCTATCCATAATTCATATATAATTTTTTTCTTATCTTCTGGATTGGATCTGAAATCCACAGGCTGAGCCAAGATGGCAGCTCTGATACCATTGTAATATCCCAAAATAGAGAATTTCTACAACAACAAGAATATCCTAAGATATTATGAAGTTTGAGCTTCAACAAATCATGAGCATGGAATTGTAAATCAGCTCATAATATGTAAGAGTACATCTCACCAACAAATGAGAGCAAAACAACAAGAATATGGCCTATAAACTCATTCCAAAGTGGGGAAATGCAACAATATAGGGCATAAAATGGTTGTCTTAAGAAAATAATGCTATATATGGGAGAAATGGGACTTGGATCCCTTAGAATATACCATATACAACTTACATCCAGATTTTGAGCTGAAACAAATCACTCTAGCCAACATAAACAGATCTCGCCAAGTCAATATGCCTCAAATAAGTTCAAACCCCATAGCTTAACTCATGCAAAACTGACGAAAGCATGTACAAAATTATTTTATTAAGGGTTTATGTATAAAATAATGTGAAATAAAATATCTGGAGTCTACAAGTATCCAATGGCTGAGAAAATTGAGATTCATCCCTCTTTATACACAATAAGAATAACCTGGCAAGGGTTTCAAGAAAGTACAAGGTGTAAAACAACAGATTTACAGATCTGAAAGTGGAAAATGTAGTATACTATAACTCTGTATATATATAGCTGAAAATGTACAAGAAAGAGAAGAAGAATGATGTACAAATCTTTTTGGGAGAAGGGTTGGCCCTTCCTCCTAGGGATAAGCTCACAAGCAAGGGTTCAAACCCTACTACTACAACACTCTAAAAAAGGATGCAATTTCTGCAAATAACTGCACTGTAAAAGATGGGAAATTATTTGGCCACATGCCAAGATGTAAAATATGCTCTAGAATCTCTTGTACAGATCTTGCAAAGCAAGGGGTGCTCCCTCCTCTGAAAGATAAGCTCAAGAGCTGGTGTTGTAAGCCTCCCACCGCAACACCCCGCAACACAACATCCCCTGCTACATGAATAATGTTGTGGCTGAAGGAATATTCTTGGCCTCAAGTCTGGATGTGGGAAAATGAAGAAAAAAACACCTCCAAGAGATCACTCAAGGTAGGAGAAGGAACCCTAAGAAGGAATGCCTTGTGCTAAACAACACTGCATACTCAACTCAACAGTTGAAGAATGCTCAAGAATCTAAGCAAACCAAAATAAATAATCCATAAGATAACCTCAAATGTCTACTATCTTCCTCCTTATAAAGTTTGTGAGCCTTCTCACCTTGGGTCCCACCCATTAGGGTTTCCAACACCACATGGTCTCTTTCCCTCCAAAACTGCGTTGTAGCTCCATCAAGGCTGCTCCTCCATACTGTGTTGCAGACATAGTCAACTTGACTGAATCAACATGATCCTCTTCCTATTCATACATGGAAAGTTCAAAATCCAGCTACTAGGATGTACCCTGTTCACACCAAGAGGGTTTTTATGCCAATACAAGACAACTATGGGTCCTTTTTCCCCATTTATTCATTTACTAGGTGCAAAGATTAAAATTAATATTCCTATTAGCTGTATGCTAATTTTAGGAATATTACAATATATGCATGAGAATTGCATGCAAATTAATTATGGTATTTATTCACAACTATGATAACTCTTGATATAGTATTCAAGCAAGATGGATATAACAATGATCAAAGATGTTTTCGTCATATATTAAAGAACATTAAAGATGTGATTTCAACAATAGAATAATGAAAATTACTAAAGAAACATACATATTCTAGTTTGAATGCTTCAACAAAAGAGTCCTTTAATAAGGTTATACACACTACAAGGAAAAGACCCTCTAGCAGAGGTTATAAAGGAGGTTTTTAGTGTTATAAATCGGCCAAAATTGTCAAAAAAACATATGATACCACGTCTGTTTATGGTTACAGAGGTTTTGGTGGAGATTTTAACAGAAATTCAACACAACTAAAAAAAATGGGTAGCCGGAGGTTGTTACGGATGGATTTTTCATCGATGCGCTAATCAAGATTTAATGCATAGGTGCGTACCTGTAGCTGGTTTCCCAGGGCGGTCGAAGGAGAATGCACTAGGTCGTTAAGGTATAAAACAAAACTGGGTGTAGTGTTGGTGATACAAGGGGCCATTCTAATTGGTCTTGGGATTTGAGCGGTGCTCATAGGTCGTATCAACGCGCCAGTGCGTAGACTTATAGAAAAGCACTGGTGTGCCCTTTCACCAAATGCACCGAGATTTATAATTGGTATCAGTATTTGTGCGGTGCAAATATGTCATACAAATACACCGGTGTGTATAGAAACATAAATGCCTCGGTGCACAGTATCACACAAATGCATCGAGATTTATAATTGGTATCGGTATTCGTGTGGTTCCTATAGGTCGTCCAAATGCACCGGTGCGTATAGACACAAAAAGGCCCCGGTGCATAGTATCACACAAACGCACCAAGATTTATAATTGGTATTTGTATTCGTGTGGTGCTAATAGGTCGTAAAACAACACCAGTGTGTATATAGACATAAACGCACCAGCGCACTGTACCACACAAACGCCTCGATATTTTTAACCGGTTTTGGTATTTGTGCGATGCCCATAGGTTGTAAAAACGCACCGGTGTGCTTGAGAATACAAGCACACTGGGATAAGAATACATGCACTAGTTTTCATTTGGTATTTTTTAGAAACATCGACCTGTGACAGTGCAATTATTGTGATTGTTTTAAATCCATTATTCATCAAAAGTCGACACATCTTATAACAATATTCATATTAATTAAATTTTTATTAATGCATTTGAATGTGATGTTTGGATTAATTTGTTATATCATATCCTAATTATTGTGATTTTTTAAAATTCATTATTCATCAAAATTCGACACATATATATATCTTATAACAATATTCATATGAATTAAATTTTTATTAGTGCATTTGAGAACGACAATGGAGAACGCAATAGCGATAATACGGAACACAATAGAATAAATTAAAACATTTCTTATCTATATATATATATATATATATATATATATATATATATATATATATATATGAATAAGACAATATTTTTCATACAAAATGGGACAGTTATTGGTATCCCTTTATCTTTCAATTGGGACACTATGTCCATTACATTAAAGAATATGTTTGATTTCATAGAGATTTTTGAATAAATACAATGCCTTGATTTGATATCCAAACATAGTGATCATCATTCTTCGCTTGAAATTTTGTCACTGCTAGAGCTACTTCCATGACTTAGGTTATTTTTAGGAATGTTTTTTTCACAGTGTTGATTGCTTTCTTCTTCTTCACCTTCCATCTACAAACATAAAAATAAACTGTAATGAGTGTATATACGTTAGTGAGAATAATGAAAATTGCAATATTAAATAATATACATCAATGTAAATCGAAAAATAAATGACGTACCAATGCAACAATTGACTCATAAACTATACACATTCTTTCAAAACCATGTAACATGCCATCTTTCAAGATTTGATCTATTGCCGCAGTGCCATACTTTGTTTCCTGCAAGTTTTATACCCCATAACAAATCATATATTTAATATAAAAGTTTATTTTTTCTATTAATTATAGTCAGAGCTAAGTAAAACAAGATCGATAGATGCTTACAAATTCCACAATTAAGTTTTGATATGCCAACATATACTCACAATCCATATTTAACCCAATTTCAGTCAATTCCTCTGATGGTTCTTCTTTGTATGTTAGCACCTGCTTGAAGACACTCAATGATGATTTTTGTAAAACAATTTAAAAATACAAAAATGAAATATAGTTAAGTTGTTATAAGGAAGTAACAATTACTCACAAACTTAGATATCTATCATTTTCTTCCTTTTTGTCTTGTTTTATGTGTTGAATGAGTTCCATTTTCTTTTATTTTCTGCAAGAAATACTTGAAAATTAATATTTAATGCTAAATTGTTTATTTATTGTACCTAATGATCAAAAAATTCAATGATTACACATTACATTTGAAGCACGTTGTTGTTGAGATGGCTCCTCCCACGATGCAATTTTGTCCATTTCTTTGACCATCTCCTTGTACACCTTTTTGGACATTCCTACTAGCATATTTCTGATATCAACTTGTTCATATTTTGAGATTTTCATAATCGCCCTGAAAATGTAACATAACAATAAACTATTTAATTTTTATATTGATATATGAAAAGTAAGTATAACAAAAGTGATATTTATAAATAATTCTAGGCAAACATTTAAAGGAATATTACTTTTTCATTACTTCTTTTTTGTTGTTGTATGTTTTTTCTATTAAAACTCTGACATGTCTCATTGACCAATTCTCTGGAAACTCTTCCTGTAGTTTAGATAAAATTTGGTTCTTGGAATCATTGCATTGGTTTTTTTATTGTAAGTGGAAATAACATCTATAAATTCATTCCATTAGATCCCTCAAACTTTTGTAAAAGTTTTGCCCCCTTTAGTTAACCTCTAGCACCACTCCAGATGAGCTAAGGAGCAATTCATTTTCATTTGCATGTTCTATTTGTTTTCTTTTCTTAGAACAACATTTATTTTCTTTTCTGAGTTGTTGGTCTTTGTAGAACATTAAACATATGTGAATTAATAGACTGTTTCACACACGTTATCTAATAATTTTAATTATATTATTAATGAAAACTAAGAAAATAAACACATATTGGATCGATAGTATTTTTTCATTCACCTGATTCATTATTTTGCAAATTTCCCATCAAGTTTTTGTGCTCTTCTGGTCCTAGATGAGAAATAATATTATCGAGCTTCGTCATTTTGTGGCTCTGCATGATACACATTAAACAATACATATTAGCTAAACTTACATATAGTTTAAAAATAATATTTTTTGTAAAAATTTTACAAAGAACTTGCCTTTTTTGCTTTTCTTGATGTGTTATCAGTATTTTTGTTACTTGATCTCTTTTTCAGTCATTTATTTATCAATTTCAAACCTATACCATATCATTCATTAATATATTTATAAATAAATTGTCAACTTTTCAAGTAAAAAAAAAAAATCTCAAGAAAACGGTGCACCATTCATGGTGTACGCACCGACGCCGGTGCGTGGCTATCTTCCAAATGCACCGCACAAACAATATAATAGAACAAATGGTGCTCTATGTCAACAAGTAACACCAATGTGTTACAAGTCAACCATTGGACTGATTAACCATGATAAAATAATAAAAATCATCTTGTGTTAATTTTTGTAGCATAAACTGGTGCCATAACATCTGGTGCACCGATAAAAGAAAATTTGCTTATTAATTTTTTATCACATTAATTTTCCAGTGCGCTTGTACAATACAAAGCACCGGTGCGCTATGTTACACCCGGAGTACCGATAAAAAAAATATGTTTTTTTTTTAAATTCATGCAAGGGCCCACATGGATTGGGATCCGATTATGCTAATCGTCCCATCCATTGGATGTCTTAGGTCTATATTTAGCAATACAAACCCTATAAATCCTCCTTAGGTCTATATTGGGATATGACTATGTAGGTCCTCCCATGGGTTAGATGTCTTAGGTTTATATTTAGCAATACAAGCCCTATAAATATAAATTGAAAATCCCTAATTCTGAAATCATAGAAAGAGGGAGAAGAAAGGGAAGAAACAAAAAAAATGTAGGGTTTGTTTCTAAAATGGTTTTTTTTTGTAAAATAACACGTTTGCGGTCCACCAGCCATAATGAAATAGTGCACCGATGCCATATGTTACATATGGCACACTGATAAAAACATATTTTTTATTTTTATTTTTTACCACTGTACTTTCACGGTGCGATGGTATAATAGAAAGCATCAGTGTGCTATAATAGAGAGCACCAGTGCGCTATGTTATGCAGGGTGCACCGATGAGAAAAAATATATATATTTTTTTAGATTGACGCAAGGGCCAACATGGATTGGGATCCGACTATGCAAGTCGTTGTGTGGGTTGGATGTATAATGACTATAAAAACCCTATAAATCTAAATTGAAAAGCCCAAAGTCTGAAATTATAGAAAGAGGGAGAAGAAAGAGTAGAAACAAAAAGAATCTAGGGTTTTGTTCCTGAAAATGGATTTATTTCTTTATTTTATTTCTGAAAACTGTAGAAAAGGTAAAAAAAACTGCAAAAAAAAGGAAAAAAAACAATAAACTTTTATTTTGTTATTTTACTTCATAAAAAAAACTACAAAAAAAGTAAAAAAACAATAGACTTTGATTTTTTCTTTTACTGAATAAAAAAAAACTACAGAAAAAAGTACAAAAAAACAATAAAATTTACTCATATCGTTTGAAATTCTATGGTACAAGGTTTGAATCACCAGAGGTTTGGAATTATGATTGTTTGAATACTTTTGTTCAAACATATTTCCCTGCTCCACAGTGCTCTCGTGCTTTGTTTGCTCCAGGTATGTTTCTTGCAAATCTCTGGCTTAAAATTTTTGCAAAAATAGTGAAATAATGAAAAGTGTTTAGTATTTAAAGAAATGTTTTATGAAATTAGATTTTCGAAGATATTTTGCCTCCCATTTTTCAATTTACCGCTTTTTGTTTCACTTAAATAAAATAGGGTTGCGCTTTTTTTATTTGCAGTTATTCGTTTACTGGTGCATCCTTTAATCGAACCGCACTGGTGCGTCGAGTTATAAAATGACAACGGTGCACAATACCAAAAATGCACCGGTGCAGTTATCTGTACATTACGCACCGAAATTACATTTAGTTTTGTGCACCAAATTTTAGTGTTGTTTTTCTCAAATGTAGGGAGAAATATCATATATTATATGGAATGGAAAATTCTTCAAAATCCAACTCGTTCCATAATATTTCTCAAAGTCCATTGCAAAGTTCTCCCTATCCATCTGGAGATGTAATATTTACTTCAAATTTGTTTTATTTTTTCACTATCTAATTGAATTTGTATTTTTTATCCATGTAGTCAATCATGCACAACTTAATTAAATTTATAATGTATACAAATTTGCAGGGTCATGCAGATTCAACATCGAGTTCAGATGCACAAAATATTCAAACTTCTCCAAAACATTGGAAGTTCTTATCAGTAGTTGCATATCGCAAGGCGCATTTGGTAGATGAAAACGGACAACCACTTCGCTCTGTCAATTGTAACAATATTGCATCTTCTAGCCACAATCCCGTGATAATGATGGTAATTATAATTACAATTTTTTGGTATATATATTGATTAATATGTAATTATTTCAACGTCAAACCAATTTATAATCATGCAATACTATCAACATGGTTACTAATTGATATCATATATTTTGTACTAATCATGTTCAATTTTTTTTTTAATTATTAGGATTCTAGTGATGATGAACGACCTACCTACCATATTCTGTTGCACGCCACAACAATGTCAAATTGAGAGAAGACTAAATTAAGAGAAAAAATTTGAGAGGAACGATACCAAGAATGGTTGAATCAACCACTGATTCAATTCCTGCTACGTCAAGATTCACCAATTAGGAATGACTACAGCAATAGTAGTTCTTCACATGCTGTTAATGGAGGAAATCAAATATAGGTTGGTATGGATGATTACTTAAGGGATACGACTTCCATGGAGACAATGTTGTTAGATGCATTCGAAAATGATGATCAGCTAGGGGATGATGCTCATATCGCTGACACCTTTTTTGAAAGCCTTAAATTTTCTTCCACCACCCCTCTCTTTGGACCTGGTGGTCAGTCAAATTCTACCTAGTTGGGGACAACGATGTTACTGTACAACTTAAAAGAAAATTTTGGCTTGTCGAATGTATCTTTCTCAGAAATTTTGAGGTAAGTTACCATAAAGTACTCCCCTTATATAAATTTGAAATATAATCAGTACACTGCAATGAACATTACAAATGGTAAATTTTATGAATGTTAATAATTATATCGACATTAATGTACATTTATTAATATATTTTTCCATGATCACCAACTACAAGTTATTTAAATATAAGGTTCTTCCTAGTGATAATGTCTTTCCCAGTAGCTGCGAAGAGGCAAAGAAATGGTTGAAAATGTTGGGTGTTGAGTACATATCATATCATCCATGTCCAAATGATTGTATTCTATATAGAGGAGAATATGCAAACAAATATATGTGTCCCAAATGTGGGCATGACAGGTATGATAAATAAAAAAAGAAGGGTAAATCACATACTAGTCCTCCTTTCAAGATATTGAGGCACATGCCTATAAACCCAAGGATTCAAAGGCTCTTTCATTGCAAACAATTAGCTATGTTGCAGGGATGGCATGCCTCACATAGAAGTGAGTTGGGAGTTATGTGAATCCAAACTAATTCAATAGCTATGAAGCATATAGAGGATACATTTCCCGAAATATTCAAGGATGAAGTACGAAGTCTACGACTCAGCATAGCCATGGATGGCGTCAACCCATATTCCCTCCAGAACACCAAATATTCTATTTTTCCTGTAGTAGTGATCAATAACAATAGCCCCCCATGGTTTTCCATGTAGAATGAACATCTTATGTTGGCTCTCATAGTCCCTGGTAGAAGACAAGTGAAGAATATGGATGTCTACTTACAACCATTGGTAGATGAGCTGAAGGAATTATGGGATGGGATAAATGTACACAATGTATCAAGACCCATCACATTAGAGAGGAGTTTTACATTGTATGGCATATGTGCTTACACGACACATGATTATCCAGGTTTAGGAGTTTTCTCTGGTAAATTACATGTTTAATTTATTGATTTGTTTATATATGTAGCAATATTCTTTCACATATTATTTTTTTAATTCGTTGTAATATTTGTTATGATATTCATGATATGCTTTAACATGCCATGCATATTAATTAATGTATACAAATATAATCTTGCAGGTCTTGTAACAAAACAGTATTTTGGATGTAAATGTTGTGGACCTTCTCTGAAAGCTAGATGGTCCAAGGACCTACGAAATCTACTGCATGATTGCTCTAGGGTATTCCTACCAAAAGAACACCCTTACAGAAGAGCAGCATCCCCTTTCAATGCTAAATGAGAGAGAACCCAAAGGCCTCCAATAATGACACCAACTGAATGGCTTAGAGCACATGAGAGAGAGAAGGAGAAGGAGTTCATAGAAATGTTTGATTAAAATGGGGAGCCTATGTTTGATGATCCAGATTTCTTTGACACCTATGTTGAGAAATTTCCCATTGGGATGAAAAGGAAATCTATCTTTTATGACCTCCAATATTGGCAGCATCTTATGATTTCCCACTTATTAGATCCCAATAATATATTTAAAAAAATTTCATCTTCTTTATGGAGGCACATATCATCGAAACAAAGTGATTCATTGGTTGTTAGGAAAGATCTTATTACTTCAAAAACTAAAAAGAAACATTGGCCAAGATGATTAGAAAGTATGGGATCATAGGCAGGCGTTGGTCCCTATAATTCATGGTTTTTCAAAGAAGGTGATGTCCCATGGATTTTAAAAAAGGATGATATATCTTTGGCAAAGGAAGTTATAATGGATGTCAGGGTGACAATTTCATACAGGTCTTCACTACGACGTTGCTTCACCATGGATGAACATTTTTCGGGGTTGATATCGCATGACCATTTGAATCTTCTAAGAGTACGTATAATGTCAAAATCATTATTTTATTATTTTTTATATTACTAAATTTTATCCCATACAGGGATCATAAAACATAACTAATTTTGTATATTATTTCATGTGTTTATAACTTTGTAGTGTCATTATCCTTTGTTCATGCATGGGTATGTGAAACATGAATTCCCTCAAGACCTAGGACATTCCATATCTAAATTATTTGCATTTGTACGTTGGATCACGTCAAAGGAGATTCATGTGGCTAGAATTCCATGGTGGCGTCAGAAGATAGTTGAGATTGTTTGTATGTTTGAGAAGGAACTACCGATGAGTTTCATGGACTTACAGGTTTATCTTCTAATCCACCTAGTAGATGAAGTTGAATTAGTTGGGTATGCTTCTTGTCCTTGGATGTTCTTCTTAGAGAGGTACATGAAGAAACTGAAAGGTTTTATTCGACAAAGGGAAAAACCCGAGGGGCCTATGGCAGAGGGGTACATATCATATGAGTATTTATATTATGCCAGTGATTACATTAAGAAAATCGACAATAGACCACATACAGTGATTTTGCACGATGAAATGGATGAAGACAAAAGAGAAGGAGAGTTTCTCCAAACGAGTGGAAAAAAGTGCTTGATAAAGAGTAAGCGACTTATCATTTTTCAAATTTACAAAAAGTAATTAATATTCATGTTGAACTTTGATATATTGTATATTTTGATCTCTAAGTACTATATAATTTTGTTTTGATTTCATCAGCAAATGCAGAAATTGAAGTAATAAATAAATTCGTTCCTTACAATTCTGAAGTGACACAACCATGGGTCACATTGTACGAACAAAACAGGATGAAATGGGATAGTGACAGGAAAGAATTTAGACGGTTTAATGGTAGAAGTGTGCCTTATCCCGATCATTTAAAAGAAAATATCCCAAAAATATGCCCCAAAAGTTGGGTTGCTGACTAAGTCAGAGAGAAATACGGTGCTACCAGTCGTTACCCGCGTGCTAAAGAGGATGCGCTAAATTTAGGGATTGGGTGCAGCAACTCGGTAATAATCTTTTTAATTTATATGTAAATTTGAAACTTATATTAATACATCTACATTTCATATTTTAATTGTTGGATTATTATTTATAAGACACATGACACTATGATTTTTTTAACCTTTTTATAATAGGTGCATTTGTTCCCATCTATGTAGCCATATGGACACCATTTTCGTACAGAAAATGCCGATGCTGGAAACATCACACAAGATTGTGGAGTGGAATTCGAGTTCGATGAACCTAGTCAATCTAGAGACCATGATCAAAACCTAGTACGAGGGACGTTAGGTTACATCGGAAAGATACAAGAGATCATTGAAGTGGATTTTTCTTCTTTCCAATGTGTTATTTTTAAGTGCAACTGGTGGGACACCTTTGACCGGAATAATGTAAATGAAGATCGCGATAGTAGGCTGATATGTATCAAATCTAGAAAGATGTGAGATGAAGCTAAGCAGCCCTATGTTTTCCCTAAACACTGCAACCAGGTGTTTTCTTACCCATATGTGTGGGATAGGGATTGGTGGTTCGTATTGACACATGACCCTAGATCAAAACATATTTTTGAGAACAATAGTGTTATTATGCCATGCGAGCTAGAAGGTAATGAGGGTGATCATGAGAACTGAGAGTGATATGGTACATGTGTTATTTCATCAATATTTATACTTTTTAAGATGGGTTTTTCGAAATATTAATATAATATGTATTTTGAATTAATTGGTAATTTGCATTGTGTTAATGTTAAAATCAATAATTCACTTGATAATTTGCAATTATGTTGATCTCAAAAACAATGATGTACTGTATAATTTTTTTTTTTTTTTTTGTATCTAAGATCATAATAAAATAATGATAATTCTAAAGTACATGAATTTATTTGCATTATTTTCTAAACTTTATTATGTTACAATAAATCATACTATTCTAGATTTATTATTTTACAATTATTTAAAATTTACAAATTGAAAAATTTAAAAATTTTAATAAATTCATTTCACATTAATAGAATTAAAATTTTACAAATATTTTACATACAATTACAATTATAGTTAGAATTAGAATTAGAATTACAATTACAATTACAATTTTACAATTTCACGTATAATTACAATTACAATTACAATTTTAGAATTTTACATATATACAATTACAATTTTACAAATTAAAAAATTACAAAAAACCATCGTACAAACATAAAATTTGACTAAAAAACACATTCTGCAAAATCGCTAACTGCATCATCATGATCATTATCATCTAACAAACCACAATTAACATTATATATTGACATCATCACAACACAAACATCAAATATACATCTCATGTCAAATAACTCATGCTATCACATACACATCTATCTGCAAGCTGCACATTAAATGAACATATCTAACATGACCTAACAACATACACATCATGATGATCACCAACATGTAAATTAAGTACAACTCCAACATGAACATAAAATACATGGACCATATATATATATATATATATATATATATATATAACTGAATAATGTTAAAAATATTCAATTGTAATATAAATGTCATGGATCAGCTGGTGGTAGTACAACATCAATATCAGCACTAGTGGCTGATGGTCCAGACTCGTGTCCATGATGACTCCTGCTAGATGTTAGTGGAGGCTCATGCTCATTTGGCACGACGCGACGTGAACGATCATGAGATGATGGTATGCTGTGCCTCGTAGAATGTACATCACGTGCTGTGGCTCGATCGTAACATGCAACAGTCCTTGTCAGTTGCGTAAAATATGTCGTAACTCCTACGACATGCTGCATTAGGCTGTACATGTCACACATCATGCCTCTCCACATCTGTAATAGCCTATCATTGGCCTCTATGTTTATGTAATAAGCGGGCCTGATGCCCGACTCAACAATCAATGAAATGAGTTGGTTGCCCAACTCCATCCTGTATCTAGCATCACCAAATCGACCACGCACTGGTGCACCTGTAGGAGCAGGTCTCTGATCTGCACTGGCCTCCTAATGATCCTCAGAATATTACATACCCTCACCGTCATCAGGATCCACACCTCAATCAGGTATTGGTGGCGGCATCTCGTCGCCATCAAAAGAGCCAATGTCTACAAAATATATACAAGTACACAACAATAATTAGATAATTTCATTACAAAATTTATTAAAAAAAAGTTTAAGAACATGTTAGAATAAATTTAAATAAAATAGTAATATTACCTCTATCATTTGGTGGCTCATCAGCTGTGAAGAGGATGTTGGCACACCCTTGCCAATCCAACCCTGCATAAGGACAGGGGACCATAATGAAGGGATGCTAATCAACACTAGCTAGCAAGTCCAATGCATCATCTAATATTCTCGCTGGAAAAAGAGTCTCCTCCCTATTGGGCATCATCTACCCCCACAAGTGTATACATGCCTCAATAACTGGCCTATGAGGCTGTCGAAGAAAACTAGGTCTCGTCTCTGGAAACCTCTCAAAAAATAAACAAAAATGCTCTGAAGTAAAAGGGAATTTGACCCTCCCCTATGCATGAGCATGACATATATATAATGTTGTACAGACCTGCCGCAAAAAAATGGCAGAACGCCTGACAAGTCGTGGCTGCTGTTGTAAAGAATCAACATAATATAAAAGCAAGCAACTAATGCATTTCCCATCACTAGTGTTGTGTGGAATGGTCGAAATGATAAGTCAGAGACACTAGACCTCTTCACAACCAAATGCACCAATACGTAACTTCCCTCCGACGACCTGAAAATCTGCAGGAGATACGAAATGTGCTCCAATGTATCTCTGGGGGTAAACTAACTGACTCCCTGCCACACAACCAGTTGGAACCTTAGGGAACGGGGGAAAATCCACCCCTCTCCTTGATAGCCCTATAATAAAATATACATCCTCTTCAGTGGGTGTGTACCACTGGTTGATACCAACCCAGAAATCCTGTCATTGGGCATTCCACCTTTGGATAAGATGTATCAAAAACAAACTATGGGACTTTAGGGAAGTATCCTCCTCATAGAACTTGAGGAGGCCTACCTGCCTTAGGATCCCCTACATCACTACTGTAATAGGGCGAGGATACGCATCTCTCTCCCTCTCTCTTGCCTCCCATAGGCAAACCATATTATACTGTTCTTCCTATTATTGTTGTTGTTGCCCCTCTTCCCTCCCTTCACATCTCTGAATGATTGACATATTAAACACAACTTTTTATTAAATGACACATGTATTTAGAAATATACGTATATAAATATTTTTTGAAAAATAAATAAAACAATAGTCGGTGCGCAAAAAAAACACTAACGCACCGGTCCTCGTGCATCTTTCAATAGAGTGCATCGGATACGGTGCACCTAATTATATTCAGCGCAACGGGGGCGGTGCTCCAAAAAATGTTTTTAGTGCACCATTCAGTACGTGCGGTGTCAGGAGGGCGGTGCACTGACTACACTATATGCCCTGGGGCGTATATCTATGTCAGCGCACCACCCTCCTGCCACCGTACATAGTCATCAGTGCGATATTTTAAAAGGCTTCACCGTTGACGCTGGCCAAATATGGTAAGCCGTGTGCTAACAAAAATAGTTGTACCGGGGTGGTTATTTCGATCAACGCACTGCATCACCACTATTCAACTAGGTCAACGGTGCGACCAGGTAACCGACCACACCGCTCTTTATAAAGAAATTTAAAATAAGATGGTGTGCCTTTGTTACTGCCCTAGAACTGGTGCGGATACCGTTAGCACCGGTTTACCCGGTCGAACCATTAACAATGTCGAATTTCGGTATGCGGTGTGCTAACCACATTACGTGCCCCGGGACAGATAATTCCATTTATGCACCAAGTTGTCATGATACCACATTTTCAATGGTGCGGCCTGGTATACGACCGCACCGCAGTTTTTAATTTTTTTTAAATAACACGGTGCGCCTCACGATACCACCCTAGAACCGGTGTGGATACTATTAGGACTAGTTGCGGTGTGGCCTGTAAATTTACAGGAAGCACCGCAAACTGATGAGAGGCAAACGACTCAAGTGCAGCGCGCGGCATATTTTTTTTTTTTAATGGTTAATTTTAAGGTTTTTTGAAATTCTAATCCGCTAAAAGGTTTAATTATGGAAAGACAAGAAAAATACCTGTACATTTACCAGTCGAGGAGGCATATTGGCTGTAGAATTTGTGAAATAAATTTTTTCCACTTCTTTATAAAATTCAAGTTGGAGATTGGCGGCAATGCACAACAACAGTGAGTGCAATAAGTGTAATGGGAGCACAGATGTCAGGGTAGCTCAAACAAGGATAACTTGCAACGATGCTTGAGATATCTGTAGCACTGACAAAAGTGAAAAATGTAGTTTTTTGGCCGTATTTTTTTTATTATTTAACCCTGTTATGGTGCTCGGGGTTTTTATTGGTGTGCTGGTGCATTTGCAGTATGCCATCCTGGGTTGTTTCTGTTTTTGAATGCTTTTATGAGGCACCAGGGCGGCGTATCTGTAACGCACCGGTGCTCTATAGTAAAATGACGCACCAAGCATGGTGTCCGATGAGCCAATGATTTGTGCGGTTTTTCGGCCGCAATTTTTTTTATTTAACCCTTTTTCGGTGCGCGGCATGTATGGGGACCCTGATGCGTTTCCGTCATTCCACCCCAGGCAGTTTTTTTTCCGCGCGCTTTTTATGAGGCTCTAGTGTTGACGCATTGACACGCATTGGTGTTGTTCCTTAATTAAATGCAACGGTCGAGTGTGTACAGAGTGCACAGTTTTGAGTGTGCCAATGTTTTGGGTGGTTTTTTGGCCGTAATTTTTTTTATTTAACCATCTATCATTGCGCAGGGTTTATGGGTGCACTGGTACGTTTGATTTATTCCAAACCGGGCGATATATATTTTCGCGCACGTTTTCGGAAGCACCGGTGTGGTAGAGATGTAAGGAACTGGTGTTGTACATGAATATGATGCACCGGGTGGGTGTGTTAGGAGAGCACGGTTCCTGATGTGCCTATGTTTTGTGCAATTTTTTGGCTGTAATTTCTTATTTATTTAACCTTGTGCCAGTGCGCGGAGATTTCAGGGTGGCCTGGTGCATTGGTGACCCAGTGCATTTAAGGGCGACCAGGGCGATTTCAGTTTTTGCGCATTTTTTATGTGGCACAGTTGCGCAAGTTATGTAAAGTATCGGTTCTATACAAAAATACAATGCACTAGGTGGGTGTGTATGGAACGCACGGTGTCTAGTGTGCCAATTTTTTAAATGCACCAGTTCTTTCTTGTGTTGAACGCACCGGTGTGTTTTACGGTGATAAGAGCACCAGACGAAATACATCCACAAAAACCTCCACCTGCCAACCTCCTCTAGGAAACTCCGCTAGAAACAGATGTCTTGGGTATTTTTATAAGGGGTTCCTCAAAACATCCATTAGAGGGTCTTTTCCTTATAGTGACATGATGGGCCTCTAAATTAGAGATAAATTAAGGCCCATATAACCTTTATTAGGCCCATCTACCCTCCTTATGCACATGAAAAGATATATTAAATCTCTCCTTCTGCACGTAATGATGTTTTCTTATGATTTAATATGTTCTTAGAAAAGGTTTAAAGGTAATTTCATATTTGTGCCTAATATTGGTTATTTCTGTAGAATATTGTGAGAATATTGGGCAGATTATGTAGATTTGGAGAAGGAGATAATTTAGGGACTTGCTCCCTGTCATTAGAAGATCAAGATTGAAGAATAAATGAGCACAATATCAAGAAATTATTGACAAATCTTGGAGAGATTTAATGGGGTTTTCCACCCTCCTTAAATATCAAAGGGAGGCAAGAAAACTAAAGATGAAGTACACTCAATCTATGGTTTACTTGGAGTCAAAGTGGACTCAATAACTATTTTCTGGGGAGTTGTTGGTAGATGCCCTTGAGGATAAATAAAGTTGATCAAGAGCTAATTAGGGTCGATTCTGGTCCATTCGATTCCATTCAGAACTTTTGTTGTAAGCTATTAATATTTTTACTAATGTACTCAGTGATTAAAGTTTCATAAATGTAACAAGGCTATTCTCTTCTCGAAATGAGCAGATAGACTCCATTTTACTGATTTACTTCCAGAGAGTTGGGCTCGTGGGTTAGGGCCCAACCCATGTGCCTTAACTTCTTTATTGTTACCATTCTTTCCTTTATGTCATTTAGCTAATTTTGTTTTTTCCATTTAGTTAGTTTTATTCTTAAACATTTAGCTAGTTTCTGATAGTTTCATTGTTGTTTATTTTTTCCTTTCAATGTGTTGCTATAGTTTTTTTTCATTTGCATATGAGAGTAATAGAATAGAGGAAAACTCCAAAATATATGGATCAAGCCTTCCCCTCTCATGTATGTCCATATATTTTGAGGAGGTTAGACATTCCCATGGGCCAAAAATTACTTTCTGTTCACTACTTCTGAGTTTAGGGAATAAATTGCATTACTAGTCCAAGTCTTCGTTCAATTTTTTTTATCACGAATTTTGTCTGTTTTCATGCATGAATCAATAGGTGTGATTGTAGGAATAAGTATCAACTGTCCCAGAGAAGTTCATCAAGTCGTCACACTTAATTTTCAAGCTCTTTTTTCACGCCTAAGCACTATTGTTGCACCTCCATTTCCCTCCTTCTTCTCTCCTTAACAGCTGCTCCACCCTTTTTCTCCACAAAAACAAATTAAAAGTTTAACATCCACCTTTCTCCTCGAAACTATGACTTATCAAACTTTGCGTCTCGCATTTCATAATTTATGCATTATCACATTTCGCACTTCGCAAATTTCAGCCTTATCGCAATCGCAAATCATATTCCCCACTTGGTCCCCATTAATACTTTCCGCCTCCGAACCCCAATTGATATATTACCATACTCCGTTGCCGCGTCACCCATCACACTTCGCAACGTTTTCCCTTTTTCCTTTAAATACTTGCCGCAAATCACAAATCACATTTTCTATTGGTTTCAGTTAATACTTTCTGCCTCCGAACCTTGATTGCGATATTATCGTATTCTGTTGCTACGTCACCCATCACGTTTTGCATTTTGCAATTTTGACTGTATCGCATTTCACACTTTGCACTTTCCTCTCGAATACATTGTTGCTTCTCCTCCATCTTTGCGATATTGTGAATTACGATATTACATATCGCATATCGCACTTCCTTCCTCCCATTGAAATTACACCATTGCACTTTTCAAAGCCTCCCTCTCCAAAGAATTTTTTCGATATTCTGCACTTTAATAAAGTCCAAGCACCTTTTTCACTCCTCTAAGCTTAATTTCCTATGGTTAGCCTTCCCTTGGCATCTTTAGCCCTTTTTCCACCAAACTGCAAGCACTTTTTTTAAAGTTTAGTTAGGTCATGAATAGTTGCATGGTTAGAAGCATGATAGCATGGTAGATAGATCATAGGATAAATAAGGCGTGTTTAGCCGATTGGCCAAGTTAAGTGTTCTTGAAATTACTTTCTTTTCTACCATTTATTTTCAGCAAGTGAGAATAGTTTCCTTTCCTGTCATTTATTTTCAGCAATTTAGTTTAGTTTCCTTTTTGTAATTTATTTTATTTACATTGAAGTGTGATAGAATTAACTGATACACCCTAGAAGTAGCACCCTTTCATAGAGCGGAAGAGGATGACATGAGTAGAATGCATATGTTGTGTATATAGCACCATCACCTACAAGTTTGTACGAACCCCGGGTTTATAAATTAAATTAGGGAAACCCCTGGGAGTTGCAGCACTCTTGGTGCAATACCAGGGCTCACCACTTTTTGGCATCATTGTCGGGGAGGTGTCTAGTATATGCTTTGATTCTGTTTTAGCATTCTTTTCTGCTTTCCTTTTTCATATTGTTTCAAAAATATTTAAAAATACAAAAAAATATGGTTTTCATGCCTCATATGAGTAGGGATACTCAGAATTTAAAAAAAAAAAAACTTCTCCAACACCAAACCTCCCCACTTGACCACGTGGTGCAGTAAGAACCACATCGCCATCCACTTTCAAATGTAGAAGAGATGGATGGAGATGATGACAATGAAAAATATCCTGTTGGGTTTCCCATTCAAGATATGGACATCAGTGTACATATGAAGAACATCCCTCCATATTTCCTTCCCAACTTCCATGGTATGAGGACAGAGGATCTCGAAACATTTCTTTTTGAATTTGAGATACTTTGTACATCTTATGGCTACTTGTCACACACACAAAAATTGAGATTGTTTCCTACAAAATTGAAGGATAGATCTCTTTAATGGTTCATGAGCCTATATACTAATTCAATAAGATCATGGAATGATATGCAAAAGATATTTCTAGAAAAATATAAAGATTGTGATCTTAGAGAAGAAATTTTTAGAATGAACCAAGAAGAAGATGAGAACCCTGAGGATCTAATAGAGAGGCTCATGTATAATGTTAATAGGGAAAAATTTCATCATCTAGGATTTGACACACTAAAAACCCTCTTAATTAGAACAATTACGGATGAGTGGATTGATCTCCTTAATCTCATGAGTAGAGGAGATGTATACCAATTGTCATTTGAAGAAATTTGTGAAACATGCAAGTGCATATCAAGAGGAAGGGAAAGAGTAAGTAAATCAGCATCAACATTGGTAAGGCATGAGGAACTTGGAACCCTGCATGATAATTCTAAAACAAAAATTCATAGCAATCTAAGTGAAAAAGTAGAAATGTTAAGAATGCAAAATGAGCAAAATGAAGATGCTGATATTTTTTTTATCCATGTAGAATCATATGCTATAAATTTTGTTCATCATTCCTGAGGGTTAAATAAGTTTACCAAGAAGACAATGGGTCAAGGCAATCACCAAAGAAGCTAGGTTATGTAGCTCCAAGGAGACCCTGGCAGCCTAGTCAACTTGATATGATGCAAGGACCAACTTCACAATTTCAAGCTTATTCACATCCATCTAAAACTAATTAGGACACACTCCCTCCTTGGAAACGTTGGCCATCTCAACCCCAAAACCAATATTGGAAACATGGTTGGCAAGGACCTTATTGGGAAAATCCACAACATCCTCAATATTTCCCTCAATATCCTCCATATCCAACTCCATGATATCCCTACCATCCACCTCTACCACAACCACAGCCTAAACCATATCCATCTCATATATCCACCCCCACTCAACTACTTGTACCACCATTTCCAAACCCACACCATGAAGTATCTCAGCCCACTTACAATGCTGAGGTACAACACTTCCAAACATATCCTCTTGATCTAGATGGTATTAATCTTAGTTCAAGAAAGGTATTGCAAAGAAGATATTTTCTTAATGTCATTGAAGGACAACATCAAGAAGAACAAGATCCAAATGAGGAGATCAAAAGATCAAGGGTTGCACTTGATGAAGAGGTGGTATCAAAATCAGATGTTGAGAAAGTTTCCTCATGTTCACCAGCATTTACTTCATGTGTTCAAGAGAACAATCAACAAAAAGAGGAAGATTTGAATGTCATAATAGAAGAAGACATCCAAGGTGATCCAACTCAGCAAGTGGACCAAGGGCATTACAACTATATTGACATATGGTTCCGAACAGTCATTAATTTGCAACAACACGATCTTCTCCAACAGTAATTGATACAATCCCAGTCAAAGAAATTCATATTGCATATTTAGGTACATGTTAAAGCATGTATTCGAAGTGTGCACATGATTTTATCTATCATCTTGATGTGTACATGGATCCATTAGAAGTATTCCTATACCTGAAGAATGTTTTTTTTTTTTCAAGTAGAGTAGGAAAGTGAAAAAAGAAAAAAAGAAAGGGAAAGAATAAAATCTCAGGTAAAAATCTCTATTGAGGCATTTGAGATTGGCTCGCTGATTGAAAACCTCATGAGGTGGTCATTGGGTTGAAAAAAAAAATTAAGAGAAAAATAAAATATCCTAGGTGAAAACCTCTTTTGAGGCGCCTAGGCAGACCTACCAGTTGAAAACCTTTTTGAAGGCAGCTAGTAGGCCTTAAAAATAAACACATTTCTCCATGTATCTCTCTCTAATGAATAAAGGTGCACTCCAACCTTTGCAAGAATAAAACAATAAGTTGGCACAAAAATAAAATTTGGTCAACACTTTAGTCAAAGGTAGTCAAACTTGGAATTCCTCTTGATGTGTTCATATGCTCCAAAAGGACGTCAAGCAGATGTCCACATCCAGCTTCAGTAGTAGCTTCAACATCATCTTCAATATCACCCGCAAAAAAAAATCAATGGTAAGGCTCAAGTATGAAATCATCTAACCCTTTCTTCGAGCCTATTTTAGCTTTTAAGAAAAAATTAAAAAGTGTGAGAAGGAAATTTTTTTTATATAGCCAAAATCACAGAGCAACCTCAGCCTTATCTAGTGACTAGCCTCACTTTTTCCACCATGAAGAGGAACAAGAAAAAACTAAAAAGGACTTGAAAAAGTGGGTAGTAAGAAGTTAATTGCAATGGAAGAAAAGGAGTGCCAAGGGGTAACCAAGGGTGAACTCTGTTCACAGAAAAATAACTGTGAGTTTATTCTGCATGCAATTAAAAAATAAAAATAAATAAATAAAAGGTGGATCCACCACCTCTTGGCATTTGAAACAGATTTTCTTAATGCATCTGAGGACCTCCATGAAGAACCTACTAGAAGAAATACAAGAATAATAGCAAGAATATTAGTAGGGGGAGCATCGCATGGGCCAATAAACAGAAAACGAAACAAGCCAACATGCAGAAAGAACCGTAAGGAAGAGGATGAGCAACAGTTTCAGTAGGGGGGTGATGACAGGCCTCTAAATTAGACACGAATTAAGGCCCATATAACCTTTCTTAGGCCCATATAAATTCCTTATGCACATGGAAATATATATTAAATCTCTCCTTCTACACTTAATAATGTTTTCTTATGCTTTAATATGTTCTTAGGAAGGTTTAAAGGTAATTGTATATTTGTGCCTAATATTGGTTATTTTTGTAGAATATTGTGAGAATATTGGGTAGGTTATGCAGATTTGGAGAAGGAGATAATTTAGGTTCTTTCTTGATGCCACTAGAAGATCAAGATAGAAGAATAAATGAGCACAATATTACGAAATTATTAACAAATATTGGAGATATTCAAGGGGGTTGTCCACCCTCCTTAACTATCAAAGGAATCCAAGCAAACTGAAGACGAAGTACACTCAATCTATGGTTTACTTGGAGTCAAAGTGGACTAAATAAGTATTTTATAGGGAGTTGATGGTAGCTTCCCTTGAGGATAAATAAATTTGATCAAGAGCTAATTAGAGTCTATTTCGGTCCATTGGATTCCATTCAGAAATTTTGTTGCAAGCTATTAAGATTTTTATTATTGTACTCAGTGATTAAAATTTTAGAAATGTAACAAGGCTATTCTCTTCCTGAAATCAGTAGAAAAAATCCATTTTACTTATTTAGTTCCAGAGAGCTGGGGTCATGGGTTAGGGCCCAACCCATGTACCTCAAATTCTCTATTGTTATCATTCTTTCCTTCTTGTCATTTAGCTAGTTTTGTTTCTGCCATTTAGTTAGTTTTATTCTTAAACAGTTAGCTAGTTTATGATAGTTTCATTCATGTTTAGTTTTTTCTTTCAGTGTGTTGTTGTAGTTTTTTTTCATTTTCTTATGATAGTAATAGAATAGAGGAAAACTCCAAAAGCTTTGGATTGAGCCTTCCCCTCTCATATCTCTCCATATAGTTCGAGGAGGGTATACTTTCCCATGGGCCAAAAATTACTTTATGTTCACTGCTTCTGAGTTTAGGGAAGAAATTTCATTACCAATCCGAGTCTTTTGTTCACTATTTTTATCATGCATTTTATCTGTTTTCGTGCATGAATCAGCAGGTTTGATTGTAGGAATAATTATTAACTGTCCCTGAGAATTTCATCAATTCGTCCCGCTTCATTTTCCAGCTATGTTTTCATGCTTCAGCATTGTTGTTGCACCTTCATTTCCCTCCTTCTCTCCTTAACAGCTGCCACACCCTTTTTATTCAAAAAAACCAATTAAACTTTTGACCGCTGCCTTTATCCTCTAAACTCTGACTTATCAAACTATGCATCTCTCATTTCGTAATTTTGGCCTTATTGCATTTCGCACTTCACAAATGTCAGCCTTATTGCAACCACAAATCGCATTCCCCACTTGGTTCTCGTTAATACTTTCTTCCTTTGAACCACAATTGCGATATTACCGTACTCCGTTGCCTCGTCATGCTTCGCATTTCATAACCTTTTCTATTCTTCCTTTAAAGGCTTGCCGCAAATCGAAAATCGCATTTTATATTGGTTTATGTCAGTACTTTTCACCTCGGAACCCCGATTGCGATATTACCATACTCCGCTGCCACGTCACCCATCGCATTTTGCAGTTTGAAATTTCGGTCATATCACGTTTCGCACTTCATACTTTCCTCTCGACTATATTGTTTCTTTTCCTCCTGCTTTCTGATATTGCGCATTGCGATACCGCATATTTCATATTGCACTTCCATCCTCCCATTGCAATTCTGCCATCACACTTTTCAAAGCATCCCTCTCCAAAGAATTTATGTGATATTATGCACTTTAATAAAGTCCAAAAACCTTTTTCACTCCTCTAAGCCTGGTTTCGCGTGGTTAGCCTTCCTTTGTCATCTTTAGCCCTTTTTCCTCCAAACTGCATGCAACATTTTTTAAAGTTTAGTTAGATCATGACTAGTTGCATGGTTAGAAGCATAATATCATGGTAGATATATCATAGGATAAATAGGGTGTGTTTAGCCGATTGGCCAAGTTAAGTGTGGTTGAAATTAGTTTCTTTTCTACCATTTATTTTCATTAAGTCCTATCATTTCTTTTTAGAAATTTATTTTACTTTCCTTTCTATCATTTCCTTTCTGAAATTGATTTTAGTTTCATTAAAGTGTGATAGACTTCACTGAGAAACCTTAGAAGTAGCACCCTTGGGTAGAGCGGAAGAGGATGACATGAGTAGAATGCATCTGCTATGTATATATCACTGTCACATCCATGATTATACGAACCCTAGGTTGATAAAGTAAAGTAGGCAGCCCTTGGGAGTTGTAGCACTCTTGGTGCAATACCAAGGCTCACCAATAAATTTATTTGTAGCAAATTAAGATGTGAAAAATCACAATAAACATTTCTTAATATCCCTAAATCACCTTGTTGCATGTAGTGTTGCTACAAGATTAGATAACAACCACAACATTGAAGCAGATGAGGAACATTTTGATAATTATCTCCTTCTTACTATTGGAGCTAGGTTTATTCTTACTTCAAATTTATGGACTAATGGAGGACTTTTCAATGGTGCCCTTGGAGTAGTTCAAGAAATTGTGTATAATACTGGAACATCCCATCCTAATTTTCCAACGTATGTTTCTGTAAAATTTGATAACTATGTTGGAATTTCATGGGATGAAATATTCCATCATATTGTTCCTATTATTCCTATTAAAATATGTCATAATAGACAAATTCCATTAAGACTTTCTTGGGGATTAAAAATTCATAAGTCTCAGAAATTGAAACTAGAGAAGACAATTATTAATATAGGAAGGATAGATTGACAAGGTCTCACTTTTACTACAATATCTCGAGTTAAATCTTTGGATGGTATTTGATTTCAACCTCATTTTCCATACGATCGATATGAAAAGATGACAAACTCTGCCAATGTGTCTAAGAGAAATGCAAAAGGAGAGAGATTAAGATTAATTACTAACTAATTTATGTGTTTTCCAATATTCTCTTCATATCACATCTAAATTATATGATCAATATATTTCTTATTCAATATATTAATTATTTCATTTTATTGATCACTAGAAATTTTTCCATTGATATCATTTGTTAATATTTGTATTTATAATCATGGAAATTTCAAAGTATGATGTACATCTAAAAAATATACATAGTAATGATAATATTAAAATTTGACACCATTTCCCCCAATTGGAACCAACCTAGATCCATTTAACGCCGGATCTATCATTCACCGAAACATCTCAAATCCCTTGAGGTGCAAAAATTTAAAGGCTTGCACCAAGAGCGATTATATCCCTCTCAATGCATGCTAGATCCATTTTTTGATGAATCTAGGATGGTTTTAGTTAAATGTGATCATTTATAATTTATATTATTTTATTATAGTGAGACATAGTTAGAATTTTTACTGTAACTTGTTTCTTGAGAATTTTTAGGAGACTGAGAATAAAAATTAGGGTAAATATGTTCAAAATGTAATGGTTTAGCCCATTACCCTCTCTAGGATATAGCCTACGGAATTTATGGTTTGTGACTAGTTTGAGAATTAGTTTTAAATGAGTCATCTTAATATTTTGGCTTTAATTTTTTCAATTGGAAAATTTTCATATCATGAAATTCTGAGGATACTAAACAAATATAGAAAGATATTTCTCATAAAACTTTCAACTTTTAAATAACTATATTTTATGAGATATATCTTATGGATTTTATTTATATGTAAAAGAATATAAATACCGCCATTAAAACATATACAACCTTCACCATGCATGGAACCTATTTAAAAAAAACATTGGTGCTAAAAATAGGGTTTTTATTGGTGGTTTTCACTCGTGGTTTTCTATGGTTTCAATGGTTGTTTTATATGGTGGTTTTTTGTTTTTGTTTTCCTATGGTGGTTTTTTTAAAGATTTTTTTCATTTAAAATTTATTAATTTATTAAAAAACTAACAATTTCTCTATTTTCATTTTTCATTTGCAAGCAAAAAAAATATAAGAAACATACAATGGAGAAAACTAGACAATTTCCAACTATTTTTACGGTCCATGTGCTCCTTGGTCGAGATTTTGGCTCCTTGGTTGAGCTATTAATTCTACATTTTGCGCCAAAATTCATGCACAAACTATGGAAAGAAATTTAAATAAATTAAAAATGATCCATTGAGCATTTTTTTCAAACATTTTGTGTTAGTACGGTTTCGCAGAAATTTTGAAAAAATAGCTTGATCGAGCACCTAAATAACTAGTAGGTTATATAGGACCTCGATCAATGGTTTTTTTATCGCATAGTTGAAAAATATTTAAGCACTCAAATAGCTCAACTAAGAGCTAAAATATTGTTTGATCGAGCACTTAAAAATTACTCGACTAATAAACGAACTTTGTGGGTTCACCAAAATATATATATTAATATTGTTTTTCATTATAGAATACCAGCACACACATAAATTTAGTGATTATTTTATTTTTATTTTTAAAAGAGATAGAAACTTAGTTATTGAATGTCCTTCAA
Source organism: Pinus albicaulis (assembly GCA_034641835.2). Classification (NCBI taxonomy): domain Eukaryota; kingdom Viridiplantae; phylum Streptophyta; class Pinopsida; order Pinales; family Pinaceae; genus Pinus; species Pinus albicaulis. The sequence continues at coordinate 256,050,019 of CM076581.1, forward strand.
ACAAATAAGATTTTTTTTACATTATATATATATATATCATGGGATACATATAATAGTAAAATAATTATGAATATTGGAATTTTATTATTATTAATAAAATTTATTTTAATATATGTAATTCAATATTTAAGTATTGATGTAATTCTATTTGAGATGGAAAAGTAAGAAGCTAAAATATGAAATCTTTCAACATGTAATTAATTTTTTTCTTATACTAATTTATTTAAACCCTTAATAAAATGTTTATTATCTATGTGAAATTTTTCTGTATATGATTATTTTCTTTTTTAATATTAATTTATTTAAACTCTATAATAAATTTTTTATTTATCTATATGAAATATTTATGCATGTAATTAATTTATTTCTTAATATGAATTTATCTAAACTTTAAAATAAATGTTTATTTATCTATTTGAAATATGTGTTTTTGTTATGTAGAATGAAGATGTGTAATTCCTTCCATGTTTAGCATGAAGTTGATACATGTCTTTTGTAAAAAAAAATAAAAAAAATACTCATATATATATATATGTAAACTAACTTTCATGCTCACTTAGCCTCAATTTTCTTTGTTAATTGGATTCACCATGCTCCTTATGCATTGCAAATAAAATATAAACATAGTAAAGTTAAAATTTCGTAATCACACTTTTTAATCAAAAATGTTACAATATAAATACATGAGAAACAATATTCATCACACAAAACAATATTCATCACACAATCAACTGTGCTGAAAAAAACTAATTCTTTAGTAAATATCTCTCAACCTAAACTAGATCTAATAACCTTTGAGTTCTAAAAATAGAGAATTAATATTCATTACACAATCAACTTAATTCACCAATTATTTCAACCAAAAAACAATATATAAATTTAGTTAATTGGAAAATATATGTTAACTTATAATAATCTTCTAAAAACTATAAACAAATCTTTAAATTAATAAGCATGCCAAAGACTAACACAATGTAATATTGATAAAGAAATATGGAAAAACAATAATAATAAAATAGAAAAAAATAACAATAACTATAAGTATAAGATTTAGATAAAATGATGAAAAAATAATAAAAAAGATAATATAAAATATGTATAAAAAACAATAAATGTATAATTAAACATAAAAACAAAGAGACAATAAACATGATTTCCCAAATAATAATTATTATTATATATATGTTTATATCATTTTATATAAACGTGATTTCCCAACATGAAAGGTCTCTTTGTAATATAAATCTGGTTAAAATGTTTTTTTTTTAAATACTATGAGATAAAAGATAGGAGTTTTGGAACATTGGTATAAACAAAAAAAAATTTAATTAAATTATTTAATTAAAAAAAAATTATAATACATTTTGTAATTTTATAATTTTTTTTTTTTTAAATAATAGTTTACCTTAAGACTTTTTACTTAAGAGGTTAATTTAATGTACATTGAAAATAATAAAAATGGAAGTTTGAACACAATATTATACTTCAAAATATGATATACTCCAGGGACACAATTCTCCTAGTTTACACGGAGTATCTCTAGGAGGTGATTTAATGTTCTACATAAAAATTTAATATAATAAAGATAAAATGGCGGTGTTCATAAAATTAGTTATAATATCTAATTTAGTTGATTTAATGTTTTGCATAAAATTTTTAATATAATAAAGATAAAATAATAGAGTTTTTCAAATCAGTCATAATTTAAATCTAATTTTAAATTTTGTTATTTATATGTAGGTATAGTTGTCTAAAAATATTATTAATTTAATAAGTATAAATCTAGTTATGAGTATGGATTTGTATGACTAGTATCTAAATTTAGTTATAAATCTATTTAGTTATAAATATGGATTAATGTAATTCATATCAAATGTAAATTTTGAATAATTTTAATTACTTAAATAAACTAAAAAAACACACACACAAAATATCTGTTGATTTTGGTGAGTTTCTTTCTCATCTTTTTTAGCACATAGATAAGATTCTAAAAAATTGCAATTAGATTATTTTTCTTTTTAAAGTCTGGTAGACAACATTAGCTTTAGTGAAGGTGATTCATCATTATTATAGAATTAAAATCAAATATTAAAAAAAAAAATGTTTTTCTTTAAAAATTCACTATTTCCCATGTCACAAATTAAAAGTTAATTTTAAACTAAAAAATTGATACAACATTTTATTTACTAAAAAAATAATTGAAAACAAAGAGTGAATGTATGAGTCCCACTTAAAAGCACCCTTCCTATCATAATTTGCATTTATGGGAATTTATGATAAGTATTTTTCCACATATAATGGAAATTTCATCATTACTTATTTAAACATTAAGTTAGAACAATATCATTCTTACTTATTGAAGCATTTACTTTGAACAATTTAATGATATTTTATTATAGAATAATTTAATAAGAATTTCATCATTACTTATTAATATATTAAATTAGAATTATTTAGTTTATTTTTTAAATTCTCTAATCAGTTTAATATATTTATAAAATATTTAATAAATTTATATTTTTTTAAATGTGCATACATATTAAATATTTAAGATGAATGTCAAACAAGGTATCCAACTATCTAATTTATGTTTTGTCATTAAATACATAAAGATAAACTTTTGAATATAATGGGCAATGCATATAAATAATGTAAAACTAAAATAGTATGCATTTTATTTAAGTTTGTTAGAATAAATGAAAAAAATGCATTAAATTTTAAGTTTAAAATAGATTTTATCTAAGAAAAACGTATGCATGCCCCTTAGAGAGAGTTACACTGGCTTTATAAATAGTTTAAAATAATTCATACATAGTTTAAAATGCAATTTTAAATCACTCAATTCAAGGTTCAATTGCAAAATAGTGTGCATTTTCATACTGAGGATTAAGAGAAAAATCTTGTATTAGCTCATATTTTATTTGTATATCATATATGAAAAATAGTCCTGGTAAAAATGCATGCATTATTGTACATGAAATAAATAAAGATATATACACTTCTACATATATGGAAATCAAAATATATAAATAATAAATCTTTTTCATTTATCTTTTTTCCATTTAGATTTTACCTATTTTGTATTCATTTTGCAATTTTTTAAAGTTCATTTTATATGTTTATTTTTTATTGTCTTTATTTTTATACTTTTTTATCGTAATCACATTTACTTCTTTAGTATCATCTTTATATTATTTTTTTTCTATATTTTATTATTATTCATTTTTCTTTTTCTTCTTCTTATTATCATGTTAATATTTTAAATTTTGAATTTCATTAACTTATAATATTTATCTTACTGTAAATAAAATATTTTATTCAAAGGGTTTAAATAAAAGGACAATAAATTTATATTAACATTTCAACTTAATTAAAATTTTAAATGTTGACATAAAATGACTACTTAAAATAAAAACTAACACATTAACTTAGAATTAATTAAAAAAAAAAAACCAACTTAAAATGTATCAACTTACAAGAAGTTATATATATATATGATTAGTTACATGTAGATTCCATTCTTTGCATTTTTAATATTTTTCATTATTTTATCTAAATCTTATACTTATTTTTTTTCTATAGGTATGAAAAACATTAAATGTATGATTATTTAAAAAGACTTTTTAGTTAGTTGAAAATGCCATAGTCTAACTAGACTGCTTTTTTGTCCTGAAAATCATGGAAATTTCATAGGATTTTAAGAAAATCTGGCAATGATTTTTTTAAATCGAGGTTATAGCTATCAAACTTCAATATTTTGGGTTCCTTACAGTTTTTTGATGCTGCTAAATCCATTTCCACCATAAAAAACATGATTCAAACACTCCTACTGCAAAATTTCTTAAAAAAATTGCTCTGATTCGGGCCACTTTTGGCCATTTGGGAAATTCCTCCCCCTCCATAGACAACTCCACTCATAATCATTAAATAAATTTTTTAATGGTGAAAATAGATTGAACACCATCAAAAAATTTAAAGATATTCTAAATATTAAGACTTAAGAAATATAACTGAAATTTGTTATAATTTCTAAATATTTTAACAGATTTATCAAAATCATAAAAAAATTCCATTCCTTTAAAATGTCATTGTTTTCGAGATAAAAATGTCACCTCCTTAAACTATATATCTTCGTAATTTCATTGTTTTTCGGATAAAAATGTCACCTCGTTAAACTATGACTTTGAAATTTGAATGCTAGTTGTATTCAATGGCGAGTAATTGGATCTGAATGGCACATTTGGGGCCGTTGGTAACTTGCAAGGTTTAGCCTTTCATTTCCTTTGTCATTGTATTCGCCAAGGAATTTCCAAGAGGCCTTTGGGTGTCGATAGTCACTTGTCCTTACAATTCCATCTCTAAAGTTTACTATTCAAGAGAACCTTGGTCATCCGAAAGGGTGGAAATGAAATGGAACCTGAGGGTTTCAGCTCCCTTGAAAAAAACTACCCCTCATTTCATTGCAGCATATCCATTCATTTCGACATATGCATTCAATTCTAGCTTTTTTGTTGTTCTATACATAGTGATAAGTGGGGTCTTCTACAACTTGTTCCTTTTGGATTTTCTTCTACCCTTAGGTAAGAAACCACATAATTCCCCTTTTTATTTTCAGTTTTGTACTTGGAAAATGGAAATTACAATACATCTGATTTAATTTAAACTGATGGGTTTATTTTAATTTAAACAAATGGGTTAGAATTTATGCATAAATGAGCCCTGTGGTTGAATTTTTATTATGGTGTATCATGGTGATTTCATTTTCAGTGGTGTGGGCTAGTTCATGTGTGAACTTATCTTCCTTGCCCAATACTTTGGAATTCACAGCAGCCATCGATTTATCAACAACAACACTACCCAAGGGTAAGAAGCATAAAATCTATCTAAATTATTATGATTTTTGAAGGAAAAGTTGAGGAGAAATCTGATTATGAAACCCAATCAAAGGATGTTGTAAATTGGTATGTTTAATTTAAATAATTTGTAATGGAAGATTAAAAAAAATAACTTGAACTATATGGCTTTTTATTAAAATTATTATACTTTTCTAGTTATTTAGTTGGAATAGGTCTGAACTAAGTTTTTGCAACCATATTGTAGTGGCCATGGCAGGGAGACCAGCTGATGGTTTCATGGTGGGTAGAAGAATTATCATCGTCATGGGTGGATTGATAATACAAAACTGTGAAGGTGAAGTTGTGTTTCGCTGCAGTGAGTCAAGTGGACAGAAAATGACTCAAGTGGATAAAAAATGGACAAGACATGCTAGTTTGATATAATTGAGAAACCCTATAATTAAAATATCAAGATAAACACTGCCAAATGGGCCGTGGTGGGGGATGTGCCAAAAGGAATTTACTCTGTGAGAGCATGCATTTCTCCAGTCCTCACTGCTCCCACATGAGGAGGTTCGGCACTAGATGGAGAAAACAATAGATTTTTGTCGAAACCACCCGCCACGACACTCACGAAAAACTTACCCAGTGCCTCATTTTTAACCCCAGAGGTATTAAAATAGAATTTTTTCCCCACCTTTGAACCTAAGCCCATTCCATACATGATATCCTCTAAACCCCCTTATGGAAAAACAGAAATAACGGTATGAAGAGGAGAGTTTAAACTTACCTGTTGACATAGAACCCTAGACTGGTCTAGGCTTTGTTTTTTCAACAGGAAGTTGACCCTTAAGTAGCTTAATGTCAGTTCTTCTAGGAGAAGGTCCAAGAAAAACCAAGTCAGGTTCTTCCATCGAAACAAACCCTTCCACCGAACTGCACGCCAACTTTTCAACACTCTCCCTCCCAATTGGAGACCAAAGTTGATCTAGGTTGATATTTGTGGCCACCCACCTATTCCACCTAAATCTCTAGTCAGTTTCATCTGTTTCATTTTTTATAGCAACATTTTCTATTTTTAGTAGTTTTTCGGGTCCTCAACTTCTAGAGCAATTTTGACCCCCTAAATGACACTTTTTTAGGTCTACAGTAAGCCCATAGAAATAACCAGGGTCTTGTATAAAAACCTGTAGTACTCGGAGAGATATTTCCAATGATATATCTTATGTGCCAAACAGATATAATATGACCAAGTTACGACCCCGAGAAGTTGGCTGCCCAACTAACCCCAACGAGGCCCACAAACTCTTGGTGTTTCATCACCTAGGGTTATGGTTATGGTTTTTTAGGGTTTTCCTATGTTGTTCAATAATAAAAAGGCCCTTGAGCCTCATTGTAACACAATTAAAAGGCATGTAGCCACCACATATCTTCTCAGAGATAAGCTACCAACACCCTAGCTAATTTATTTCCATTCTTTATGTAAGCATATTTCAGTTATTTGAAATTAATGAAAAAAAGTTTTATTTCTACTGCATCTTTGCGTTTATGTGTATTTATGTATTTTATTATGTTCATGGATATGTCTGGATTAGTGGCATCAGAGTGATCTTCTCTTTCTCGATCCTTCGTTTCATTTCCCCAACGAGGTCAGGGTATAAGGAGTTAGGGCTCAATCTGGTTGAACCTTTGCAAGATCAGCCTCACAATCCCCGACAACCTCCCATGGGGGAAGAAAATAAGGACGAGGGATCAAGAGCTCCTATCAAAATATTGCTTGAGTAGTCCCTCGAGAAACAAATGAACTTGGTGATGGATAACTTTTCCTAGATCCTTCAATGGTTTCCCACCGATTGTCCATCTACATCCAACAACCACTATAGAGATGCAACTCCTTCTAAGATACAAGTAAACTTTGATATTCCCATATTTGAGGGCCAAATAAATGCAGACGTCGTATATAGATGATTGAATGTATTAAAAGGATATTTCTCAATTCATGAATTTTCAAATCAGGAAAATATTACTTTTTCACTCCTCAAATCCATCCCCCATGTCAAGGACTAGTGGGAAACCTACTATGAGAAAAAGGACGAGAGGAAATCCTCTCTGTTCTCAGCCACACCGACTTGTGATTCTTTCTGAGATGTCATCAAGGAACAATATTATCCTGTGGGGAGCTATGAAAATAAGTAAATACAATGGAATAAGTTGCGGTAGCAAAGGGATCAAGAAGTGCATGATCTGAAAAATTTGTTCCATATCCTACGCACAAATTTGGGTATCAAAGATTCAGAGAAATTTTTTTTGTTGAAGTACCACAGTTGTATACATAGATAAATTTAGGGGGAAATGGAGTTCCTTGACATCTCCTTTCTTGGCGCAACATACCGGTATGCTGCCAAGATTGAGCATAAATTCAAATAGAAGAAGTGAGACTTTGGATTTGTGAATCAAAAATAAGGGAAAGGTGCCTCCAAACTGAAAAAAAAAAGGACAAAGGCAAGGGAGGAAGGCTTAAAATAACCCGCCAAAGTTGCAAGAAAATAACAACACCACAAAGCCAAAGGACACAAGAAAGTGCTGTGAGTTCCATAAGAGCTCCACTCACAACACAAGTGAGTGTTGGGCCAAGCAGTCACTGGTGGTCAAGGTGAAGGCTTCTAAATTGGATGCATGCTATGAATCTGAGTCAAAACCTAACAAGGGGAATGACAAAGGGAATCATATTATCGATTTGCCCAATGCCACTGTTTCCACCATCAAGATCTAGAAGGAGGAACCGAAAGATCCAAAGGAGGGGGAGCAGCTCTTTCATTCCTAGATGTGGGTAAAGGGTTCCCCATTGCAGTTAATTGTCGATAGCAGAAGCCAAAAGAACCTCATTTTAGCAAAGGTCGTGAAGGGGTTGGGATTTCTAACTGCAGAAAATCCACATTCATACACCATTGGATGGCTTCACCAAGGACAGGATCTACAGATCTGCGAGAAGTGTCGTCTTCCCTACAACATCAAGCCCTTCACAGATGAGGTATTATGTGACATTTCTCCTCTTGATTTTTGTGATGTATTATTCGGTCAACCATACTTGTGGAAGCGACATGTTGTGTATGATTCCAAGCCTCATGCTATTATTGTTACTTTTGGCAATAATTTGTACATGATACTGGAGGTAGCACCACCTGCCACCATCTCTTTGGTTACTACAAAACAATGGAATAAGCTCATTTAGAAAACCGGGAATTTTATTTTCTTGATGATCTTCCCTCAAGGCAATAAGAATTGTATGTCCACGAACTTTATAAAGGGCTCCTCTGCACGAAAAAAATAGATGGAAAAGACCATGGAGGAATATGGGGACATCTTCACCTCACTCGTAGGGGTGCCTATGCACTGTCAGGTCAAGCACTCCATCGATCTGACCCCAAGTGCGTTGCTGCCCAATGGACCAATCTATTGGCACTATGTTCTAGAGAATGACAGATTTAGGATTTGTTGTAGAAAGGTCACATCTGGCTGAGTTCATCACCCTATGAGAGCCTGATCGTGTTGGTGTAGAAGAAGGATGGGACTCGGAGACTTTGTATTCACTATTGGGTGTTGAACAAGATCATTGTCTGCAATAGGTACCCGATCCCATGGATTGATGACCTTATGGACCAACTGAAGGGGGGAAAGTATTTAAGAAATATTTACTTGAAGTCTAGGTATCATAAAGTACCAATCGAACCCTCTGATGTGTGGAAGGTTTCCTTCAAATCCAAGGAGGGCCTTTTCAAATGGCTGGTCATGCCTTTTGTCTTGATGAATGCTCCTACAACCTTCATGAGGCTGATGGAAAATAGCTTGCAGCTATTCACCAAATCATTTGTAGTGGTGTACTTGGATGACATCCTGATATTGATCTATATTTGAGAAGAGCACCTCCACGACATCCAACAGGTCCTCCAAACATTGCGGCAGAAGTGCACTTTTGGCATGACCCAGGTTCAGTATATGGGATACATCATTGATGAGTGGGGGGTGCATGTGAACCCATCCAAGATCCAAGTCATTCGGTATTGGCCAGTCCCATCCTCTCTAACAGATCTTTGCAACTTTGTATGTCTTTCCAATTTATACTACAAGTTAGTGTTGGGATTCTATCATATCACTTCGCCCTTGAGTCAAGTCACCAAGGGAGGAGTGAAAGCATTTTTTTTTTTTTGCTATGAATATCAACAGAAGGAATTTGTAGAGTTGAAACATTGTGTCTGATCTACACCAGTTCTCACATTACCAGACTTGCAAAAACCATTTGAGATCGAGACATATGCCTTTGACTATGATATTGGGGAAGTTATTACTCAACATGGGCACCCTATGACATATAATAGTGAGACACATTTCGACACAGTCTTGAAATATCCCACTTATGACAAATAGATGTATTCCATTGTGCAGAATTGTTGACAATGGAAACGTTACATTTTGGGGAAGGAAACAGTTATCCATACAGACAAACGAACCTTGCAGTTCATACAAACACAATGGAATTTGTAGAACGATCACCATCAGAAGTGGTCCACATACCTCCAATAATTTCATCTAAACATCAATTACAAGAAGGAAAACATCAATAATGCTGTAGACAGACTCAGTCAACCACCAATCGTGGTACTAACCACTATCATTAGAGAACTTTTGAGGTCTAAAATCCGCCTCCTAAGAAAAATGTACAACCAAAATAAAATTGATAAGAACCAATAGATTTCAAGATGATGATGTCAACCATGGGGGACGATTCACCACTTTTCAGGTAAGAAAAGTAATAATAATAATAATAATAATAAAACTACTTTTTCAAGTCAACTCCCTAAGGTTTTACTCAAATTTCGAGCGGTAGTACTTGTTGGATGCAAAATTTGATTCCTCATTCAAGGAGTACCCATGTTGCATACTTTTGATGGATCCTTCTACACGAAAAATGAGAAATACATGAAAAATTTGTGATTGCAATCACATTTTTCATGTATTTCGCATTTTTCGTGTAGCAGGGTCCATCAAAATTATGTTACATGGGTACTCCTTGGATGGGGAATAAAATTACGCATCCAATGAGTGTTCCCTCTCAAAATTTGAGTAAATCAATAAGGAGATAACTTGAAAATATCAGTTAAAAAAAGTATTTTTTTCTTTTTTTCCTTCTAAAATTTGATGATGTAATGTAATATTATCTTATTATTTCCACTATTATTTTATACTTTCCTTAGGAATCCTATTTTAGACCTCAAAATTCCCGTAATGGATAAAATCTTGTGAGCACGAGACTTCTGATTGGTTTCTTCTCTAGAAAGGTGATCCAAAATTCGTCCACACATACAAGACACTCTTGGAGGGAAAGAAAGTTCCAGATTTCCACCTCCAGGATGCAATACTATGTCACTTGGGACACCTTTGTGTTTCTTCAAGTGAGTGTGCCAAGATGATTTGGGAAGTGCAATACAGTTGGGTCGTTGGGCACTTTGGGGTCGAGAAAACAATGGCAGTATTGCAGAAGTATTTCTATTGGCCGAACCTTTGACAGGATGTCACGAAGTAGATCAGATCCTACACTCCTGCGCAATTTTGAAGACGAACATCAAGGAGAAAGGCCTCTATATTACGTTGCCTACCCCTAGTCAACCTTGCGAATCCATCTCCATGGATTACATGTCGAGCCTTCATTCTACTAAGCACGACAAGGACTGTGTTTTTTCGGTCATCAAAAGATTCTCTAAGATGGCCATTATGGTGGCCTATAAGAATAATATCACAACAGAAGCCACTGATGGAATCTTCTTTGAAAGAGTGTGACTACACTTTGGGATCCCATAGTCTATCATCTTAGATTTGGATAGAAGGTTCCTCAGTACATTTTGGTCTAGCCTCTGGTCGATGTTGGACACCAAGCTCACCAAGTCCACAACATTCCATCCCCAAACTAATGGCCAGACAAATGTCGTCAACACAATGATCATACACATTCTGTGCATGTACAACTCAAAGCATCCACACACATGGGATGAGAGCCTCCCCTATGTACAACACATATATAACCAGGATCTCCAAAGCTCAACCAGCCACAACCCCTTTCAGATGGGCTTGGGATTTCAACCACTATGTCCCATTGATGTAGCCATGCTATTTGAGGCTACTCAAGTAGATTCAGCTCATGTCTAGTCTGAAGTGTGTGGAGTCCTAAAAAGGTATGCTTTTGATGATTATTTCAGTGGCTTTTTAATAGAATTTGTGAACCTTTTTGTATCATGAATTTGGAAAATAATAAGGAACTATAACAAAACATGTGAGAATGGATATGCAAGACTTAGCCACTGATAATGGTTATTTTCTGTACAGGAAAAGGAGAAAACGAGGAATTGTCGTTCCAAAGGAAAGGACAAAGTCGAGATAACTGCTGTCCCTCTGAACGAGAACCGAATGCAAACAAGGATAAACAGATCAAAGCAAATCGGCCCGGAAAAGGAGGTGAAGACACCAGCTCAGCGCAAAAGAAAAGACGGGATGAAGAGTTAACAGTTTGGCGAATCCCTCAGGATCTTCGATCCTGAGGGATCGCTGCTTTATTTATCTTGTTACTTGGACATCTCCGCCGTCGCCTTTATATAAAGGGACAGCACTGTTAGCTTGATATAGAGGATACGCTTTTATGTAATTTTCTGAAAAACATCAGCTTTGATTATTAAGTCTCGTTGAGAACTGGTTCAATGTATTTTTGACCGATGCATTAATAAAAGCTTGGTGATTATTTCATCTCTGCGTCTGGATTAACTTAAAGCGGTGTATCCTTGGAGGCTAAGGGCCCGGCCCCGAAGGACACTTGCTTCTGTACCATTACGACTTGATTTCCGTGTGGTTTGTTTATCAGTATTATTTGGTGATTTGATATGCTTTATAAATTCATATTACATGCTCTGTTAAAGATTGAATCATTGAGGTTTTTACAGACAGAATCGTGTGTTGACTCCGCATCAAGTTATTAATCCTTTTAAGAGTTAATTGCATGTTCTTACTGTTTTGTTACAGAGCTGTTATACTAAACGTTCGTGTTGTGTGCGTTTCTGATTTATCAGTACTGTTCCATAATTCATTAATCATTATTGCTGTTCCATTAATGTGATTGGTGTGAATTGCCTTTAGAGTGAAAGAATGTTATTTGATTGCAAAGAATGCATTTGAGTTAATAGATTAAGTTTGGTTACAACCCGCGGGACTTAGTTATTCAATTGCTGTTCCATTTTAGATTTGCTGTTCTATTCCAGAATTGCTGTTCAATCCTTTATTTGCTTTGTTGTTTCATTTACTTGCATTTGTTGTTTTAGCGTGAGAGATGATCTAAGGCTGTAGTGAGCATCGGCAGTCACTGTCTAGCTCCCAGGCTCGTGGTCTATGCTCTAGTTTCCTTTCCATCAGTTTCCGAAGGGATGGGTTATCACTGCCGAACCCTTGACTGATAAGCTGTTGAGTTTTCTGAGTGTGTGATTTATTCTTTGAAGTAATTTAGTTACAGTCAAGCATCTGTTTACTCTTGTATTTCTTAAGCACTGTACTACTAGCATTACTCTGACAAATGATAGCCTCGGATTGAGTCACTCTTTGTAATAACAAAACGATCCCGGATTGACATATTAATGTGAGGTAATTAGAGGTGAAAGAGACCCTTTTTATAGCTCCACATTTTGGCGCCGTTGCCGGGGAAAGAGTGTAGCCATTTGTTTTTTTTCAGAGTAGTGTACGAGCCTGCTAGGGAGGAGTTGGATCCTAAAAACGGAAGGTAAGAACCTACGTGTGGAGCATGTAAAAACCCTGCTCCACTATCCGCTTTCCTAACAGATTTGTTTTTGCTTTGTTTGAATAAAAGTTGGTAGTTCATTTTTTTGAGTCCATGACTAAGCAGAAAAGACCAGAAAAGAATATCAAACCCCCATCCAAGCCTGAAAAAGCTAAGGGGCCGGTGACCCTTGGCCGAACGACCTTCATAGACGGAATCTATAAGAAAACAGAATCTCAGCCATCAGTAGGCCTCAAGAAAAACATTTCTAAACCGCCTACTAGTTCCCTTCAGGCCACAGGATCACCATCTGTAGCCTGTGCTGAGGTGCATAGTCAAACTGAAGAGCAGGACTTTCAAGAAATTGAAAATTCTACTCCAGAATTATTGCAGGAAGGGAATTCCAGCAACTTTTGTGAAGGAGAAGGAGAAACAGGGGAAACCAAGGAACCAAAATCTCCTATTGGAACAAATCAGCCATTAGATAGCCCAGATAAGGGGAGTGCTGCGAAAATCATTGTTGAAGGAATTCAATCTCCTCAGACACCTGGTATTCTCATTATTCCAGATAAAGGAAGCGCTATTAAAAATATCCCTGTCAAAACCGTTCCCACTCAACCTAGGAATACCCTCCTTGATATCCTAGAAGGTTATTGGCATATATTCGATCTCATGGCTCAAAACCAACCAAATGCTCAAAACCAGCCAAATACTCAAACCTCTACATTACAATATCCTATAGTGGATTCTGCAGCAAATGCACCCATGAAAGCTATCCCTCTTCAGCATATCCCTACATTTCACGGACTCACATCAGAAGATCCGGATGCATTCTTATTCGAATTCGATGTGTTATGTAGAGGGTACGATTACACCACCGATCCCCAAAAATTGAAATTATTTCCCTCTACATTAAAAGGGGCTGCTTTAAGATGGTTTATGGGACTAGGTGGCGGGGTTATCAACAATTGGGATCAAATGAAATAATCCTTCTTAAAAAAATATCAGGATTATTGTAGGTCTAGAGAATTAAAAGACGAAATATTTCAAATGTCAGCCAGACCAAATGAAACATTAGAGGAGTATGTGGAACGTTTTCAGTATAATCTACAAAGATCTCCTTATGCATCGCTACCTTTACCTGATAATGTGTTAAAAACTGCATTAATAAGGGGCATGAAGGAACAATGGATTGAAACATTAAACATTATGGGAAAAGGGGATATTTATCAAGAGAGTTTTGCTGACATTATTGATTTGTGTATCAGGAGTTCGAGAGGCAGCACAAGAATAAAACCGACAGAACATGATCGGTTTGCAAGAGATAACAAAGTATCAGCAGAAGGAGTAACACGTGCAGAAATTGGAAATTTATTAGAAAATTTTAAAACTGATATTATGGGGACACTAACTACACAACTTGATATTGTGCAGGCTAAACAGAAGCAGCTGGAGGTAGAACAGAATTTGGCAATCTTCTGCCCCCGATGCAGAAAAAAACATAGCCACAAAGAGTGTCCACTGGATAAAGTCCAAACATGCGCCATCTGTACAAAAGATCACCTTACGGAGAGCTGCCCCTTACTTCCTGGATTGAAAGCGGTATATAAGGAAGCAGAAGAAGAACCACAATCGGTGAATTCGATCAACCAGCGCCGCCAGTGGCAGCCGAGACAACCTGGTATGTTTCCGGACTCAACCTCTTTCTTTCAAACCCCACAGTATAATGCTCAACAATATGGTATGTGGCAAAATCAACCTCAACCCCCATTTACAAACTGGTCACCACAATCGTTTCCTTCTTCAAATCCATGGCTGAATCAAACAAGCCAAACTGGTTGGCCGAATTTCCCTTACACTCCACCATATTGGCAAAATGGCCCATATCCTTCACAATGGACTCCCTCTACTTCACAAAGTTCACCCTGGCAGACAAGCTGGCAAAGACCAATGTACCACCTAGCTGGAACTATTCCGCTCCCTCAACCTACTTTGCCAGCTTTACAACAAAATCCCCAGTCTAACCTGAGACCGCAACTCCCAACCCAACCCGATCCCAATCCAAACAACAGGCAGGTCCAATCTATTCAAATCATAGAATCACCAGAACTAGGACCCGACCTGAGGGAGTGCAATGATCTTCAGTTAAGATCTGGACGTATAATTGAAACAGAGGGAGATAAAACAATTCATATTGAAGATCAGTTACCAAAAGAACATCAGTTACAACAAGAGGATGTAAATAAGCAACAAACTCATAATCAAGCAACCACATCCTCTCCTCCATTCCCAGAACGATTAGCCATACCTCGAACCATACAATATCCTGACTTTGACATTCTGGGAGAATTACAAAATTTGTACATAAAAATTCCATTCCTCCAAGCCATTCAAGACATTCCCATATACGCAAAAACTATCAAAGAATTGTGCATAAAGAAACCAAGGAGGAATATAACAAATAATCCAAGAGTCCAAGTAGTCGGAACTTTATCTGATCTATTGTCTGGAAGAGAAACACCCCTTAAATATGAAGACCCCGGGAATCCAATTATAACTGTTCAAATTTATGGTCAGACCCTGTCTAATGCCTTAGTTGATCTAGGGGCTGCAATTAATATTTTAACAACCACAACTTGCCAGAAGCTCGGCATTACATCTGTAGAACCCACCTCTACTCTGTTAGAATTGGGTGACCGATCTGTGGTTAGACCAGAGGGTACTCTACATGATGTCATGGTCTCTGTAGAATCCTGGGAGTATCCAATTGATTTCCTGATAATTAATCCAAAAACCCGACTTGATGGACACCCGCTAATTTTGGGTAGACCTTGGCTCGCTACTGCCGATGCCTACATTGGCTGTCGGCAGGGAAATATGACCATAACCAGAGGACCGAATAGCAAGAATTTAGTTCTATATCCTCCAGCACAGCCAAGTGTCACAATAATCAAAACTAATAAGCACCCTGTATCATATCTTACTGATAACATCAGATCTCCATTAACTATACAAGAGGCACTTGATTTCAAAGACCAAACAGAAGACGATGCCATTAATAATTTCATTACTCAAACTGAACCTCGCACACAGTGTCACATGATAGAAGCAGCATTTGATAATGACTTGGAGGAAGATCCTCTGAAAGAAACGCATGACCAAACGATACCTGTTACTTCTGTTGCAAATAGAAAAACTGTGGAAATTGCACCCGGGAAAAATTTAAACATCAATGCTAATCTCACATCTGAACAGGAAATTAAGCTCATCCATTTGTTAACAAAATATCAAGAAGCATTTGCATGGGACTACCCTGATATGAAAGGAATCGATCCCCAATTATGTACACACCACATTTATACAGAAAAAGATGCCAGACCTGTTCGTCAGCCGCAAAGGAGACTTAATCCTCATCTAAAGGATGTGGTAAAAGCTGAACTTCAGAAACTTTTAGATGTTAATTTTATCTACCCTATTTCTGATAGTAAATGGGTCTCTCTGCTTGTGGTGGTACCAAAAAAGAACGGAAAATGGAGAATTTGTGTGGATTATAGGGAACTAAATAAGGCAACACAGAAAGATCACTTTCCTCTCCCATTCATAGACCAAGTATTAGATACTTTAGCAGGAAAGAAATTCTTTTCTTTCCTGGATGGCTTCAGTGGATACAATCAGATTCAGATTGCCCCTCAAGACTAGGATAAAACTACTTTTACTTGTCCATGGGGAACATTTGCCTATCGAGTTCTACCTTTTGGCCTATGTAATGCTCCTGCCACATTCCAAAGGGCTATCCTTAGCATTTTTGCAGATTTAATAAATGATGGACTTGAAGTTTACATGGATGACTTTACACCATATGGAGATGATTTTGATCCAGCTCTAGACACCCTAGAAAAAGTCCTACATCGCTGCATTGTTACCAGGCTTTGCTTAAGCCACGAAAAATGTTTCTTGATGATGACTGAAGGACTTATCCTAGGATACTATGTTTCAGCAGCCGGCATTCAGGTAGACCTGGCCAAAATCCAAATACTTTTGCTCATTCCCACTCCTACTACTCAAACAGAGGTACGCAGCTTTCTTGGATTTTCTGGCTACTATAGACGATTTATAGAACATTATTCGCACATTGTTGCTCCTTTATATGCACTAACTGGTAACGTTGATTTTCTTTGGACAGATAAATGTGACCGTGCTTTCGAGGATCTAAAAAAGCTTGTATCCACAGCCCCAGTCCTTCGAGGACCAAACTGGGACCTACCGTTCCAGATATCATCTGATGCCTCCGATACAGCCATTGGCACAGTCCTTGGGCAGGAAGAGGATAAAAAACCATATGCTATCTATTACATCAGCAAGAATTTATCCCCTGCTGAATTAAATTACACTGTTACTGAAAAAGAATTCCTAGCTGTAATACATGCTGTCAATAAATTTAGACATTATATTACGGGCTATCCTGTTATCTTATACACAGACCATTCTGCTATAAAATATTTAGCAAACAAGCCTGTCACAAATGCCAGAGTAACTCGATGGTTAATCTTATTGCAGGAATTCGACATCACAATCAAGGACCGGCCTGGCAAAGAAAACCCTGTAGCCGATTTTCTTTCGAGAATACCAAAATCAAGCGATGCAGTAGCAGTTGAAGATCAATTTCCGGATGAGCACCTCTTTGCTGTTGCCGTTCAAACACCCTGGTATGCTGATGTTGCCAACTACCTCGCAGTAGGTAAATTACCAAAACATTTAACTCCTAATGAGCGCAAGCATATTATTCAGAAAAGTTCTCGATTCTCGTGGATTGGGGGCTATTTGTTTCACACAGGAGCAGACATGCATATCAGGCGATGTGTTAGAGAGGATGAAATCTTTGACATCCTAAAAGCCTGTCACGATGGACCATGTGGGGGGCACTTCGCTGAGCGTAGAACGGGACATAAAGTATTGCAGACAAGATATTACTGGCCTACGATCTTCAAAGATGCGAAGAAGTTTGTCCAAGCCTGTGACAGCTGCCAGCGAGCAGGACGACCTGGTCAAGCTGATGAGATGCCTCTGAAACCACAGTTAGTCATCGAACCATTCGAGCGATGGGCTCTTGATTTCGTTGGACCCATCAACCCCTCATCAAATCAGAAAACATATATCTTGGTGGCGACAGAATATGTCACCAAATGGGTTGAGGCAGAAGCATTGCCAAGAGCCACAGAGGACTCTGTCATACAGTTCCTGTTCCATCTATTTGTTCGTTATGGCCTTCCTAGGGAAGTAATTACAGATGGAGGACCACAATTTGTTGGGCATAAATTAGCTGCAACACTCAACAATTATCACGTCCAGCATAAAATCACTACTCCATATCACCCACGGGCGAATGGGCAGGTAGAAAGTAGCAATAAGATAATAGAATCAATCCTAACGAAAACCATTGCGTCACATAGGCGTGATTGGGCTACCCGACTACCTGAAGCACTTTGGGCCTATAGAACCACATGGAGGAGCACCACCGGTTACTCACCTTATCAATTAGTGTTTGGAAAACAACCCATTTTTCCCATAGAATTCGAAATCCAAACATTACGGACAGCACAGGAAGTTGGCCTAGATCTAAGCGAGGCACAAATCAATTGACTACAGCAGATCAATGAATTAGACGAAATTAGGCTCTCTGCACTACAAAATACAGCATTGATTCAACAGCAGCGAGCTAAATGGCATGATGCGCTCATCAAAAACAAAGTCTTCCACGAGGGAGACTGGGCTCTATTATACGACTCTCGGTTTCAGGACTTCCCTGGAAAACTTCAGACTCGATGGTTGGGACCATACGAAATCCAGAAGGTGCATGACAACGGAACCCTTACTCTAATTACCATTGACGGTTCTAGATATGCATTCAAAGTAAATGGCCACCGAGTCCGTCTCTATCGCAAACCACTCACTCGGGAATCCTTCTGCCAGCAGCTACGCCGAGACACTGATATGGAGATCTTAGGAGAGGAAGAGAAATCTTCCTCACCTGTAATTCATTAAGGGTTCATTTCTTTTTGCAATTTGTACATAAGTTCTTGTTTTTTTTGAGTGGTTCTTGTACATAAGTTTGAATTAAATATTTTCTTGTCATTTTTTTGTTGTTCCTTTTCTTTCACAAAGTTCGATTTCTGCCCTTCTAAGAATAGCATCTGCGTGTTTTTTTATGATGTTGGTTTTGTTTGTTCTGCTGTTCCTTTTCTAAAGGAACAACATTCGGATCTCTGCTGTTCCTTTTTCAAAGGAACGGCATTGTTACATTTTTCGCTGTTCCTTTTGGTTACCACTGTTCCTTTTTCTTCAAAGAAACAACGTTCTTTTATTGCTGTTGTTCCTTTTTCAAAGGAATGGCATTTTTGAGTGTTTTTAGTATTTTTGCTGTTCCTTTTCCCAAAGGAACGGCATTTGCATTTTTGTTGTTCCGTTTTCTATCATTGTTTTTTTCCGACGGAACACCATTAGCATACTTTTGCTCTCCTTGTGAAACAGCTTATCCCTTTTGCTGATCTAAATTGAGGATGCTTTTTGCCCATCTTCTTTCTAGTCTTTAAGCTACAGCTATGTATTTGTGCAATGAAATATACAATCACAACATACCGAAATCTGCAAACCATAAATCGCTATATTTATAAGGCTCTGCATTAGTAAGAGGACAAAAGGAAGGACATATTTTTCTCTTATCTTTTGTTGTCATTGTTCTACTAATTTTGCCCTGATTGGTTATCTTTATCATGCTGATTCCCTTAAACTTTTTTGATTAGTACTTGGGAATAAGAGCAAAAAGCTTATATCTTCCTATTGAGATAATAAGACTTCTTCCACCATTCCTACTCTTAAGGAGTGTTGAACCACCCTTTGTGTATAAATAAGGAAAAGTATTCTATAAAAAAGAAAAATATGTGAACATGATATGTGAAGTGTCAAATGCAGGATAGGGGGTCTCATCGAGAGCCAGCCTACCATGATCATGAGGATGGAAGTGAAGTGGCATTCCAATTATGGCCACCACACCAGGGATATGGTCCAAAAGGTATATCAAATAAACGAACCTTGGAACAGGAGGTCTCATCACGAGCCGGCCTGCCCACGTTTCGCTCCTTCCTCGTGAATGGCATTATGGTTAACTGGTCACCAAGCCGGCATAATGGTCTACATTTTGACATAACAACATTCCTAAGTATACACAAAGGATCATGGTTCCGAGGGTGAAAAAACAACTCTGCCAAGGTTATGGACACCTGTTGGCAGTAGAGTACTGTTAATGGTATTGAAGTCACCTTGCTTACACCAATAGGTAAGATACTAATACTCTTTTGTTTCTTATATCCTAGGAACTAATCATATGTCATTTCCCGATTTATACATCGCATGAACATTTATCATTACCAATCATGGCAACGGAAGTGACCATGACCACTTGAGATTTGGAAAGTACGATACATGCCCTACCTATCAGCCTCATATCATAACACAGCAGCCTCTTATATAATACGCGATCAATTCTCCGCCTCGATTTCGGTAATTCGTTGTCCTTTTCAACATAGCATAATTCCATATGTTGTTCCTTTCTGACTTGATTGCAGACTGGGTGCCGCTCCTTTATTTGCCGGCTGGGACAACCTATCACATTGCGGGGGGGGAGGTTCACCTCATCATTCCCTGTATTACGTGTCAACTCACCATTCGGGACAACTAGTGTACGACGGTTTGGCATGGTTTAACGGCATGGCATTTCTATTTTCACACAAGTTGCTTTTTGTTGCACTACTGCATACTCTGTGTTTTCTTTCTCGAAACCTTGCGATTATCACCCTCTCTGTGTTTCAAACAGAAAACGTTTTTGCTGTTCCATTTAGAGTTCACAGTGAAACCATGGGAGGAAGGGCAATTCGAAGCGAGCCTCAACAGTTGACGATCTCCGCTGCTGCCTGGGAGATCCTGGAAAGAGCAGGATGGTTGAATTATTTCAATCGCCTACAGGAGTCCAATGAAACAGTAGCAATGGAATTTTTGCAGAACCTACAGGATGACCACTCCACAGTAAGAGGGAAGTGGATAGCGGTCACCGATGCCATAATTGCAGAAGTTTCAGGACTACCAGCCACCGGACCGGTATAAACATTAAAAAAGGAACGATTACAGAAGGTCATGGAAATTTTCCAGGACGAAGGCCAGAATCTGACAATTAAGGGGAAGGGAATTCTACCAGCAACCCTAGGAGAACCCTGGACGGAGCTAGCAAGAACAGTGCAGAGCTACATCACCTGCGAAGGAAGGAAAGACGTGGTAAGACCACGACATCTTAAACTTTTAGCTGTTTTAAAGCAAAAATGCTCTGTAAATTTACCGGCACTCCTGAACTCATTACTGCATGATGCTGCACAAAGTATAAAAAAGGCACAACATGTAGAGTCAGTCGTTAGCCACCATGGGTTAATACGACTAGTTGTTAGTTATGGTCTCGCCCAGCAGCAGAGCAGCTGGGAAGAGCTGATTGCAATGATTGAGGGGGGATTGACAGCGCCATCCCCAAAACGTAGACATTCTATAAGCACACCAGAACGTCCGGCAAAGCGCAAGCATGCCATTGATCCACCCGAGCAACCGGAGGAACCCAGAAAATCAGCTCGGTTAGCTCAGATGAGAGGAAGCATAGATAAGCCCAGAAAATCAGCCCGGTTAGCTCGGATACGAGGAAGGCTGGAAAAGCTCCAGGAAAGTGCCAGCCAACCAGTGGTAATTGAGGACGAGCAATCCGAAGAGGAAAGAGAAGCAGAACAGGAGGAGGAAATAGAACAGCAGGGAGGTAGCCCATTACAAGACCTACTGGGAGAAGATGACTTGGCCGCAATCCTAGCCAATATGAGTAAGTATGGCCAACCTTCTAGTTCAGAGGACCCTCGCGACAGACCCCAAGAAGAAAACATGTCTGAAAAATCACATACAGTAGAGGCAGAAGGAGGCAATCTGCCTGTTCATGAGGAAGAAGAGGTAAATACTGAATGGGAACAATCTGTTCCCAGGGTGCAAGAGGAAATTTTAGAGGGAGTAGGAGCAGAAACAGCAGTTGCTCAGGAAGAGACAGAACCAGTCGAGGTTCCTATCCCAGAACAGCCAGAGCAGAACAGTGAGGAAGAGCCCCAAGAGGAAGATTTAGAAACCAGTCATGACCCAGACCGCAGCAGACAGCCTGCTGTTCCTTCTAGTGAAACGCTGGAAATTAAGAAGTTCCGGAGGGAACGGCAGAAGTTGTTGAATACGATAACCCAGGTCAGACAACAAATTAGGATTCTGAAAAATAACCAGAAGGTAAAGAGGAAAAAGAGGGCCAACAAACGGCCTGCTGTCCAAAACCCTACTGAGAATCCAGCTGCCGTTCCAAATGATGCTGAGGAACAGACGGATGTTCGTGTTAAAACAGAAAAGGATGATATAGGGACCAGTGACAAGCAAATTCAGACGGAGGCACCACCCTCAGGGGTAATAAGGGTTCTGAACTCCAAACAGCATAATAAGAAAGTTCAGGTAAAACTCCCGGCCTCTACTGACCTATGGAAAAAAGATCCGAAGACAAAAACCTTGCATAAAATGATGAAGCAAGCACAGCAAGAAGCTGAACAACTTAGAGAGCAAACGGTTCCCCGAGAAAAATATGAAGAGTTACAGCAGCAACTAGAGGATGTCAATCAATCCAAAAGCCAGGCTTTTGAAGGGTGGCGAAAGGAACAAGAGGAATTTGCACAGGTAACCCGTAGGCTAGATATTGTTACCAAGCAGATGAATACCTTGTGTTCTTTATACAATGATGTTTTAGCATGTAGGGCCCCTTCTAAAAACTATGCTCTGTTTTTATTAGAACGGTATTTACAATTAAAAATAAAAGCTGTTAAAGCAAGCGCCCCGATACAAATCAACACTGTCAATGACTTTATAGACTGCTGTAAACATTATGGAGTGAAAGTCCAGAGATTGTTGTGTGAACTTTATTTGCATGACCTTGTGCTAAATCAGGAGTCTGAGTTAAACCCTGGCCCTTTCATTGGAGACATCCAATTCCAAGCATTCATTTCATTCAGGGTTAATCATATTAAGTGGCTCAAAGCCTATGATACTTTCCAGAGTCAGGAAAATGGTCTAGATTTACGGGTAAGGGCTGAGCCTAGGAACCCAGTACAGTTGTGGAAAGCTCATAGAATCCTCATAAAGACTCCGAGTGTCAGTGAAACATTAGGACCCATGCATGAGGCACTCATTCGAGAGGGTTTAGAATATTTTCTTTCCATCAAAGACTTGGCCATTAATGCAGCCAAATTTCGGTACCGAATCTCTGATCCAAACATCCAGCTCAGGGAACCATTTAAGTATGAAAACTTTGAGTTAGCTGCCAACCGTTTGAACCTCTATGGCGAGAGCATTCTGAAAGCAGGGTCATCCTGGTTAGGATATAGATTTCGCACTCCAATTATTTGGCATCCTGCACCCGGATACCAGGCCCTGTATGAAATGCCTGAGGGGCAAACAGGTCAGTTCTTTGACTATCTAATCACTCATCATGGTTGTAGGCCTCCGAATGAGACTCCTTCTCCAGCATATTCTCTCACTGCTTTGCATGTCAACTACAATGTTTTCATGAGGACATGAAACAAGGTAAGCAGGGGGGTGTGTGGAGTCTTAAAAAGGTATGCTTTTGATGATTATTTCAGTGGCTTTTTAATAGAATTTGTGAACCTTTTTGTATCATGAATTTGGAAAATAATAAGGAACTATAACAAAACATGTGAGAATGGATATGCAAGACTTAGCCACTGATAATGGTTATTTTCTGTACAGGAAAAGGAGAAAACGAGGAATTGCCGTTCCAAAGGAAAGGACAAAGTCGAGATAACTGTTGTCCCTCTGAACGAGAACCGAATGCAAACAAGGATAAACAAATCAAAGCAAATCGGCCCGGGAAAGGAGGTGAAGACACCAGCTCAGCGCAAAAGAAAAGACAGGATGAAGAGTTAACAGTTTGGCGAATCCCTCAGGATCTTCGATCCTGAGGGATCGCTGCTTTATTTATCTTGTTACTTGGACATCTCCGCCGTCGCCTTTATATAAAGAGACAGCACTGTTAGCTTGATATATAGAGATAGAGGATACGCTTTTATGTAATTTCCTGTAAAACATCAGCTTTAATTATTAAGTCTTGTTGAGAACTAGTTCAATGTATTTTTGATCGATGCATTAATAAAAGCTTGGTGATTATTTCATCTCCGCGTCTGGATTAACTTCAAGCGGTGTATCCTTGGAGGCTAAGGGCCCGGCCCCGAAGGACACTTGCTTTTGTACCATTACGACTTGACTTCTGTGTGGTTTGTTTATCAGTGTTATTTGATAATTTGATATGCTTTATAAGTTCATATTACATGCTCTGTTAAAGATTGAATCATTGAGGTTTTTACAGATAGAATCGTGTGTTGACTCCGCATCAAGTTATTAATCCTTTCGAGAGTTAATTGCATGTTCTTACTGTTATGTTACAGAGCCGTTATACTAAACGTTCATGTCGTGTGCGTTTTTGATTTATCAGTACTGTTCCATAATTCATTAATAGTTATTGCTGTTCCATTAGTGTGATTTGTGTGAATTGCCTTTAGAGTGAAAGAATGTTATTTGATTGCAAAGAGTGCATTTGAGTTAATAGATTAAGTTTGGTTACAACCCGCGGGACTTAGTTATTCAATTGTTGTTCCATTTTAGATTTGCTGTTCTATTCCAGAATTGCTGTTCAATCCTTTATTTGCTTTGCTGTTCCATTTACTTGCATTTGTTGTTTTGGCGTGAGAGATGATCTAAGGCTGTAGTGAGCATTGGCAGTCACTGTCTAGCTCCCAGGCTCGTGGTCTATGCTCTAGTTTCCTTTCCATCAGTTTCCGAAGGGATGGGTTATCACTGCCGAACCCTTGACTGATAAACTGTTGAGTTTTCTGAGTGTGTGATTTATTCTTTGAAGTAATTTAGTTATATACAAGCATCCGTTTACTCTTGTATTTATTAAGCACTGTACTACTAGCATTACTCTGACAAATGATAGCCTCGGATTGAGTCACTCTTTGTAATAACAAAACGCTCCCGGATTGACATATTAATGTGAGGTAATTAGAGGTGAAAGAGACCCTTTTTATAGCTCCACAAAGTGGACAAGGAGAACATGTTTATTAAGTGAATTCAACACATCCATCAGCATGTTCATAACATATTGGATAGATCCAATGCTAAGTACAAGCATAGACATGATCAACATTGGGAGCCATACAACTTCCAGGTGGGTGACAAAGTGTGACTACATTTTCAGAAGGAACGCCCTGCTGGACTCCACTGCAGGCTTCGTCTGCTTTGATATTGGACATACACCATCACCAAGGTTGTATGGGATAATGTCTTCAAGCTAATTATCCCACCATTCCTTGGTTTGCACCTATTGTTCAATGTGGAATTCCTTCATACCTAGTTTCCACCTCTACTAGACACATCTGACATGGCAAAACAAATCACACCAACAAAGTTAAACCCAGACAACATGGAACATACCACAACTAATCATATCATAGATAAAAATTTTAATAACACCCACCAGCATAGGATCCAACTATATCCAATTTTCAAAGTAGGCCAACTCCTTCGCCATGACATTAGGCTCACAAGGGCCAGGTTCAACATAAATTTCCTCAGCTCATGGAGGCTATGCAGGGGGGGGGGGATGATCCAAGTGGATATTGGTGTCCACTCACCTATTCCACCTATACCTACAGTGAGTTTCATCAGTTTCCTTTTTTATAAGAACATTTACTATTTTTAGCATTTTTCAGGTCCTGAACTTCTGGAGCAGTTTTGACCCCCTAAATGGCATTTTTTTGAGGTCCGCAACAGGCAGTAAGCATATAAAAGCTCATTTGGAAAAAATTGTAGTACTGAGAGAGATATTTCCAATGATATATCGTACTTGAAAAACAGAGATAATATGACCAAATTACAACCCTAGGAAGTTGGCTGCCCAACTAGCCCCAACGAGGCCCACAAACTCTTGATGTTTCATCTCATGGGGTTAGTGTTTTGGTTTTTTATGGTTTTACTAAGTTTTTCAATAATAAAAAGTCCCTTGAGCCTCATTTTAACGCAGTTCACAGGCTTCTAGCTGCCACATCTCATCTCAGAGATAAGCTACTGATGCCATAGTTATTTTATTTCCATTATTATTTCAATTATTTGATATTAATGAAATGAAGTTTTATTTCTATTGTATCTCTGTGTTTATGTGTATTTCTGTATTTTATTGTGTTCCTACATAAGTCTAGATTAGAGGTGGAAGTGCTACTTTTTCCAAGTTCTTCTTTGTAGGCTCAATCCCCCAAACAGAGAGAATATCCTCCGTATTTGGCTCCAGGTCAAAAAACTTACTAGGTTTTACCATTATGCCTGCCCCATAACAATGACAACACCTCCAAACCCGGTAGAAGAAAGATTTCACACTTATGAGAGAGGTTGAAATTAATAGCACAAGACCATTGCCACCCAAGTAGAAACCTATGGGTTCACTGCAGTGCAAACCTGTGAAACGTGTAGTAGTATTAAGATCGACGTTCGTCAACGACCATAACCTTTTAGTGAAAAATAAAAACAAGTAACATACCTCTGTGTGAGAGAGGTAACAAGCCATAAAGGTCACATATCTCGGAGCAAATAAAACAAAATCATATGTTGTTTATTATGATTCCAAATGGCATCGATCAACCACCATTTGTTTTCCTAGGGCCCATCCTTCCACCCATGTAGGAATATATTTGACTTCCAACCTTGATCTGGGTCCGTTATCTTCTGGATATACCCATGATATTTTACTTTTGTGATGTGGTTATAATTTCTTTTAAAAATATCATAAAAGAACACATATGCATGCTTCAGCAAGAGGACACATGACGACAATAAGCTACACAAGAACACGAGACATTTGATAACTGAGTTTGCCCATTATGGGCTACGTCTCTGAGCCCGGTGTCAATATGGCGTAGGTTGCTTGATATAATGTTATAAGAGATGATGATGTACATGAAAGACCCTTTGTCACAACAAGGTCATACGCCCTCAAATAGAGTGGATTTTCTCTCCACAAGACGTTCCTCTTATAGGAACTCTCACTCTAGAAGGCTTCCTCTTAGCATGAAAAACTAACATAATCTCACACAATGTGGCAATGGGCATCCCTTCAACATAGTTACATAGGTATATCAACAACAATACATATCATAAAAATCTAAATACATCTCACATAATGTGGAAAAAGTGATCTCGCAACATCACATCAAATAGGGATCTCAAAACATAATACAATATCTCAGCAATTATGAAAGTAAAAAATGAGATGACTACTTCATGTACCTTCACTTCTGAAGTTGGCCGAAAAATGAAATGCTCAGCTACAAAATCTTACTGCACCACTAAATTTATGTAGTCGAGTGGTGTAAAATCGACTATCCATTCATCAAATTCCAACTCCATCAAAATCCGGGCCTTCAAGAATCTTTTAGATTCCCCATTATTCTACAAAGATTTTGTTCCATAGTCTACTTGAAAATTAGCTTCTCAAATGGTGAATTTGATGTCGCCATTCCTCTCCCTTGGAAATTTCGTAAAATTTGACTATAAATTTGATACCATTTTGATAAATTGAATTTTTTTACCTCCTTAGGAAAATTCTTCAGTTCATGGTTCCACTGCCTCTTTTCTTGGGCAAGGCTTTGCCTCTCTGCCCACTCATGGTTCCACTAGATTCATGGTTTTTCTCTAGGCATGGTTACACCTTCAAGGATCTGACCTTCATTGGGATGCACTCTCCTTTTCCACCATTTTTCTCACAACTCCATTGCTGCCCGAGCATATGAAAATGAGTGTTTTAAATATAATATTTGGTCGATGGATTTATTAACACCAAACCATTTGGTGGATTGGTAGAGGTAATTAAGCTAGCGTGGGAATGTTGGGGGTTCCAAACCAACCGATCTCCATTTAGCACTTGTTGCGTTTTAATTTTAGTGAATGGTTGAGTGTTGGCATATTCGTTTTAAATATATTTTGGCAATTATTTCATGTAATGTCGTTGGATTGGGTAGGGCCGATGGTTTTTTCGGCCATGGGTTCAAACCCCACGGACCTTGTGCCAAATAATATGACCTTTGGGCTATTCCACCGGTGTTGGGTCAGGTCCACAAGAGGTGGCCCACCTACCCCACTTGTTATGCATAAAATTGGTTGTCAAGGGTGGAGGGTATGGCGGGGGTCATGGCCCGCCACCCCATACATACATACATATATACATACATACATACATACATATATATATATATATATATATATATATATATATATATATATATATATATATATATATATATATATATATATATATTGTTTTAATAACAGTATGGGTTATTTTTAATTTTCCGAAAATAAGGGTTATTGGGAAAATTAAACAGGCAACAATTTCTCCCTTATTTTTGGTCAGATTCCATGCGTCACGTATCAGTCAAATTGTAGAACCAGTAATTCTGGCCCACATGCCCACTTTGACCAGAACTTTGAATTTCTCTAACTTCTCCATACAAGCTTGAATTGGAGTCTCGTTCGCACTGTTGGAATTAGGGTGAAGAGCACTTTGATCTGGACCTGGTTTGAGAGCAATATGACCACTTTTAATTTTGATCAATTATGGGTCCTCTTGGACTTCTTATTGTGTCTGGAGCCACCTGGATCATTCCTCCCCATTGAGGAGATTTTGTTCCACCAAAATCATGAACATAATCTATAGCTTTCGAGTACATTTTTTGCACCACAAGTGTCCTAACAGGTCACCCTTCCTTCTCCTTCGCCTTTTTTCTCTAGAGCCATAAGTGATGAGCCGACACCTGCATCCTCTGCAAACCTGTAGTAAAATATTTTGCAAGTTACATGCTCAATTACACAACCAACTATGACCCAAACATCCCATACTTTCCACGAGTTTATAACACATGCTCTGTGGTCAATTTTACATAAAAATGGAAATCTAAACCCGAACTATCAATACAAGGCCAAAACATCATTGTTTCTTAGAAAGTGACGGAAAACACATCATCACTTTTACATTTTAAGTTGCAACACATGATTTACAAAGTAAGTCCAAAACAAGCTATTACATCTAGAAAAACCATATCTCACTTATCAAAGTGAATGGGCTATCTTCCTTTAGCGGATTCACTTGTCGAACAATTTCTTCAACTGGTCCATGCATTGACACTTTGTCCTTGAGACGTTGCTCTCGATGGAGCCTCCAACATGTGGCTCTTTGATGAACACTTCTGTCATGATGACTGCAATGAGTCTTCTTCCTCTAGACCTCCTTTACCTTCTTCTCTTCATGTGGTGGAGAAGGCCTTTCATGCCTCATCCTCTTTCGTGTTGCCATTCTTTTCCAGCACTCAACAAATACATGGTTATGTAATCCAAAAAAACTACATGTTTTTCGATGCCATGATTTATGTTCATTATTAGCAACATGATTGTAATAAAAATGGACACTAGAATACCGAGACTTGTTATACCTTTCCTAGTTGTCTTTGGTGTAATTACGACGATGAGATTTTGCCTCAAATTTTTCCCTATAATGTGCCCTGTTGTAGGATTATGGAGAAGATTTTCCATAATTATATTTTCTCGACGAGTTAAAAAATGTATTGTTGTCTCTGATGTCATTATGGCGATGAGATATTTCCTCAACTCTTCCTCTTTAATATGTGTTGTGATAGGATGATAGTGAAGTGTTCCCATCAATTTATTTCGATGATGGTTTCAACCATGTCTTGGAAGCTTCTGACACCTTTGATCACCCTCGTTTAGTGTATCCCAAACCTACGAATCAAGGTCTTTGCATGACATCCAACGACTGATTCATGCATTGGCCCTTAACACCAAGTCCTCCTCCTTTGTACCCCGTCTTGGTAAGGAGTCTCATGTCAGTTCCTGTAATGGGTACCTCCACATTTCCAACATAAATAACATGATGTGAAGATGAAACTAAAGAATGATCAAAATTGTTTACTTCAGATGTCGATTTGGAAACATGTGATGATGTCTTTTTCAAGTTTTGATTGCACTTCAACTTCCTCCATGGCCTCTTCCATGGTTCGTAGTTGAAGTTGAAGTATCTGTTTCTCCTCTTTCTCTTCTTGTAGAAGCCTATTTAATTCAACATCCTTTTCTTGAAGGCTCTGGTTGTTGTGCTTTAGTTCTTACAATGCCTCTTCTACAGCTCAAAACTGAAGTTGCAATATTTTCTTCTCCTACTTCTCTTCTTGTAGAATTATTTTCAATTCAACGTTGTCTAATTGAAGGCTCTTATTGATCTCCTCATTCCAATGACAAGAAAATGATGAGGGTGATGAATGGTTACTGAAAGATGTGAATGAAGCATTGTTCTCTTCTCTTTCCTTCTTCTCATAAGCTTCATACATTATGTCCACCATTTTGGACTTCATGAGCATGGCCTCGTACATGTCTTTGTCATCCTCCATTGTTTCACGTTCAATCATTTTTCACGCTCGCAATTCACATCAGCGAGAAGGCTGCTCTGATATCAATATTGACCCGGGTCCGTTAGCTACTAAATTTACCCATGATATTTTACTTTCGTAATGTGGTTATAATTTCTTTTAAAAATAGTGCTATTGTCAGTTTTTTTCAGCCTATCACCATTGATCAAATGGGCTCTTACAATGTCTTGTTAGGTTCTAAACGTCATTTTTTTTTCATTTCATTAGGTTTTCAAGTAAAAATTTGGTCACTAGCTAGTGTGTCTAGGGCTTTTTTCCACTCGTTTCAAAAATTTTACATGCCAGTCTTTTTCATCACTTAGTTGAGTGTACCATTAAATAAAAAATCATCATCATCACTCTAGTCAACATCATCATGATTTCATTCATTTCAATGTCTCCATTAGCTCATTAGGGTTAAGGTCACCAAATCTGTCATTCCATTCATAAAATATGGAAAATGAGGAACGGTAAAATGTTTCGATTATGTGATAAGTGTCAAAGTTCGAAAGCTTCAATTGAAATCTCCAAAGCTACAAGGTTCCAAAAGCAAAGTGAAAATCATGAGGTTGGCCACCCTACCTCTTTAAATTTGTAAGTCAAATAAACCCTTCCCATAGTTATTTTCCCTTTCCCCACATCCACATAAACTCCCTGAAGCCCTAACACCCCCTCACTTTCACTCCCTAAGCTTCTACATCCAAACCTTAGACCCTGGACCACACCACTATCCCTACGTTGCATTTTTTGCAGCCTCCTAGACCTAGACCTGTAATAAAATTCCCTAGGTCTACTCATACCCTAATTCCCTTCCATTCCACTTCATAAAACTTCCTAATAGCCTTCCCTAATTCCTAATTTTTTCCATCCCCATTCCCCTCTCCTAACCCCTCCATCCTACTCCATTTCTCCATTCCCATGTTTTCACTATTAGGGTTTTCCCCTTGCAAAGTACATACGAAGGGAGATAAGAGGCCTTACAAAAAGCGAGCCCAAATATCAAGATACAAAAAACTAAACACACATGAGGTGATGTCCTATACACTTTCCAAATAGTGCTAAATTCGAAGAAATCATAGCTTCACCTTTTGAAGATATGGGCTACCTAGAATTTACAGTGCACACATGAACAATTTTTCTTCAAAATTTGTTTTTGACAAAATGAGGATGAATTTTCCAAACATGAAAGAGGTTTTTGTCCATAATACACCAAGGAACAAAAAAATCCTTCAGTTTATACACAGGCTTTATGATTTGGAATAAATGCCAAAAATACAATTGCTAGAGGAGGTTTTCTAAACTTCTACACAGCTTGACTTCAAGACAATTTTTCAGGGGTTTGGAGAAGGTGTTTTCAGTGCTTATCGACTCCATTGTGTAGAAAAAATCCTAATATTTATAATGGTACCTTCATATATTGATTTTGACCTCGGGAAGAGCTCCATACGCTCTCTCCAAGCACACTGCACTTTCTCCAGTTTTTGAGCGATCAAATTTAAACTTTGATTCTGACCAAATGGGAAATTATTTTTGAAACCTGGAGGAGATTTTTGTTCAAAACATGCCAAAGAAAAAAATATCTCTCAATGTTGCAAAAAACCTTATGGTTAGAGAGATATTAACCGACTGTTGAGCCCTAGTTTTGCCAAAAAATTCTCAAATTTTAGTCAAATTTGGCAATTTTGAAAACCAGTCACACTAGCAAAAGCATAGCGTGGGCCACACTACGATTTTGTTCGGGTGATCCATTGGATAAAAAATAAAAAAAATTGGATTCCTCTTGATGAGTACATCAATCCTAGTCAGCGGTTGAGCCATGTCAACCACTTTTGGAGGGTAAAAATTCCCAAAAACATGCAAAAAGTGACCTTTCTGCCCTGTTTTTGGAGGCCACGCTATGCTTTCTAAGTAATCTTAGGAGAATGAATATTTGGAGGGCTAGGAGCCATACTTTTGAGTGCTTGATGAGCCTATCATGTAGCAGACATCCAGGGTTTTCCATAGCATATTTTAGATCAATATTTGGACCTCAAGAAGGCCTCCAAAAGAAACTTCTACCAATTTCACTACGCTTTCTCCGTAAGGTAATTTGTACATGTTGTTTGGCCTAGAATTTTGAATTTTTATCTATGTAATTGATGAATGATGATGATTTTGTGATGTCATGAGGTGTAATTGAGATGGTAAATAGTGAAATAGGGTAGATACATGCTTGTTAATGTAATTTTTTTCAAATGTATCTAGTTTCCTATGATGAGATGAATTGGTTGACCTCCACTAAACATTACGGTATTGTTGAGAAAATAATGTAATCAACTTAACAACTGATGGATTCGACCCCTCAGAGAGGGGAGATGTTTTTTTCATCTATATATATCATTTTCAAAGCCATTTAACTGGTTGGACATCAGTGGATTATAACTATTGTAACTTGTATTTTAACTTTCATATTCAGAAATCAAAGGATGCAGTTGCAACTATTATCTAGGAATTCATGTGCAATGAGCTTATGATGATGTACTTTCTCCCTTTATTTCCTAGTGTGGGCTACGTTTCTGGGCCTGGTGTGAAGATGTTGTATGCCACTTCATATAATGTTGTAAGAGATGATGATGTACATGGAAGACTCTTTATCACAACAAGGTCATACACCCTCAAATAGAGTGGCGTGTCTCTCCACAAGACATTCTGCTTACAGGAAATGTCACTCGAGAAGGCTTCCTCTCAGCATGAAAAACTAAAATAATATCACATAATGTGGCAGTGAGTATCCATTCAACATAGTTAAATAGGGTTCTCAACAACAATAGATAGAATAAAAATATAAATATATCTCACATATCGTAGAAAAAGTGATCCCGCAACATAATATCAAATAAGGATCTCAAAAAATAATACATAATCTCAGCAATTATGCAAGAAAAAAATGACATGACTGCTTCATGTACCTTCACTTCTGAATTTGGCCGAGAAATGAAATGCTCTGCTACAAAATATGACTGCACCACTGAATTTCTAGCATCGAGCGGTGTAAAATCGAATATCCATTCATCAAATTCTGACACTGTCAAAATCTAGGCCTTTAGGAATCGTTTAGATTCTCTATGGTTGTCCAAAGATTTTTTTCCATGGATAGCCTAGAAATCCACTACTCAAATGAATAATCTGATGTCGCCATTGCGCTCCTTGCAAAATTTCATGAAATTTGACTATAAATTTGATACCAGTATCATAAAATGAATATTTTTACCTCCATGGGAATATTCTTCAGTTCATGGTTCAACTGCCTCTTTTCCTAGGCAAGGTCCTGTCTCTTTGCCTAGTCATGGTTCCACTGGACTCATGGTTTCACACTGGGCACAGTTCCCCCTTCAAGGATCCAACGTCTATTAGGTTGCACTCTCCTATTCCACCATTTCCCTCATAGCTCCATTGTTGCCCGAGCATATGAAAATGAGTGTTTTAAATAATATTTGGTCGACAAATTTCTCAACACCAAATTTTTTGGCAGATTGGTAGAGGTGCTTAAGTTGGCACAGACAGGTCAGGGTTTCCAACCCTACTGACCTCCATTTAGCACTTGTCGTGTTTTAATTTTAGTGAACAATTGAGTGTTGGAATATTCGTTTTAAATATGGATTGGTGGTTATGTCATGTAATGTCATCGCGTTAAGCAGGGTCGGCGGTTCTTCTAGCCATGGGTTCAAACCGCACCGACCTTGTGCCAAATGATACGACCTTTAGGCTATTTCATTGAGGTCAGGTCGGGTCCACTGGAGGTGGCTCGCCAACCCAACTTGTTTGTATAAACTTGGTTGTCGTGGGCGGAGGGTGTGACAGGGGTCATGGCCCGCCACCCTAACCTGATAATCTATTATGGCATGGTCATTGAGGGGTGGTGGGGTTGGAGACCCGCCACCCCATAATATATATATATATATATATATATATATATATAATAACAACATGGATTATTTTCAAATTTTCCAAAATATGAGCTATTGGCCCAATCCAAGAGTCCACAATTTCACACTTCTTGGTGGTCGAATTCCATGGGTCGAGTCTCGGTAAAATTGTAGGGCCATTAATCCTTGCGAATCAAAACTTTGACTTTCTCTAACTTCTCCATACGAGCTCAAATTGCAGTCCCATTGGCACCGTTGGAATGAGGGCAACGAACACTTTGATCTGGACATGGTTTGAGAGAAATATGACCACTTTGAATTTTGACCAATTCTGGGCCCTCTTGGACTTCTGAGTGTGTCTCGGGCCACCTGGATCAAACACTAGCCAGGGTTTTCTCCATGGTCACTGAGCTCCTAATTCAATTTCATTTTTGCATAATCTATTAATATCACCCTACTTGTAATTTTCCACCTAAGATCGACTTGTTGATCAAACAATATCTTTCACACCCTTACCTATAATTAGTAAACTTGAATATAAATACAAGGTGTTAGAAACAAAATTTAGTTGAGGGCATAATATTTGATTGAATTTTAGTTAATATATTTTAATTAAAAATTGTTACCCTATCTCATTTGATATATTTGAGGCTTTCGAGAAGTCCATTACAAATTAGACATCAGAGCCAATGTACTGGCCTTAATTCCTCTTAGGGGTTGATATTGCAAGGTCTTCAAGCTACAAATGAGTTTTAAGACCATTTGATTTTGGTTAGTATGCAATAGCTTTACATTTGCTACTAGGGAGGTCTCAAAGCTTTTCCATTGTTCAAACAAACTAAGAACCTATGGATGACCTATACATCTTATTTTTTCAGTAATTACATTCAATGGTGAAAATAGTATTTTCTCGTCTTCATCTATTTTTTATGACTTTATTGACTTAGTTTTCATTATAAATCCAATGTTTTTCCTTAATTTTTTTTCCTTGTTGCATTTGGGTTCATAAGACCATTTAAGAGAGTTGATCCATAATCATTCTTGTCTAAAAATCACTTGCTTGACTATGGTCGTTCATTAAGTGATCCACTATTTGCCTTTTCCCATTTAATCCATATTTATAGATGCTTAAGGATTTTAAGGTTTAGAGAACTCTTCCCTTCCAACACATGTATTTATATCAATATGTGTGTTTATTTACAACAACCCTATTGAAAAAAAAAAAGTAACAAAAATCTATAACATCTAGAAATTATCTATTCATATTTTCCATGAAAATTCAACATACCATCATGTACATGAACAACCAATTTCGTAATTCAATAGGTATAAAGTTATATACAGAACCATAAGAAACTTTTCTATAACATCAATTAAACACCACATTGAATATTTAAAACATGGAAGTATTTATATAAAATTACCTACTACTAGAAACCAATCTAAGATGGATCATTTTCCACCTATTTATAGGATGTGCTACATCTTACTTTTTATACCTAGAAAATGTTAGCTAAGCCATGACACATAAGGAGAAAATTGTCAACACTCAAAATTAAATATGGCTGGAGGAAATTCTCTTTCACAACTAAAAAACAATAAACAACACCTTTTCCCATTAGGCTCGAGATCTCCACAAATTTTTGGATTCCTAGTAGCTAACTCACATATCAATATAGAAATCCTTTCGTTGTTCTATAGTACCTTGGTGATTACCTTTCCCATTTATTATGATGCTTGTCTAGCACATATCAATTCATGACCCTCATGACCCACATTGCTAAATTAATTTCCATGAATCCCAATTGAGTATTTGACATGCAATTTTTTTTTCAAAGAATTCAAAACATACTAACAATGACCCAATCCATGATTGTTTTTTTTTTTAGTAAATTTGAGCACCCAAAAAATTAATATAATCATTGATAATGCCCTAACAAACTCTCCACTCCTAAATAACAATTTTTAATCACAAATTTATCTCCCATAACATTAATGAACTTGCACTCTCTCTAAGTATGATCTCCCATGCCTGAATAATTATTTCAGGTTTTTTCTTTCATGAATCTCTATAATTTGAGTAGAAGTCAAATCAATAAGACTTCAAATAATATCCACTACCCAAATCAATAAGACCTCAAATAATATCCACAACCATCATCCTTATATTATGTATCTGCCCAAATAATTTTTCTTTCATTCATAATTGGGTAGAAGTCAAATCAATAAGAATTCCAATGATATCCACAACCTTCATTTAATTGGGCAGAAATCAAATCAATAAAACTTCAAATGATATCCACAATCATCATCCTTGATACTATGTATGTACCAAAATAACTTTTCAATTGCATGATAGTCAAATTCTTGTGACTTTCACATAGTATCCACCACCACAACCATCATTTAATTGAATAGAAATCAAATCAATAAAACTTCAAATGATATCCACAAATGATATCCACAAACATCATCCTCGATACTATCTATGTGCCAAAATAACTTTTCAATTGCATGATAGTCAAATTCTTGTGACTTTCACACAGTATCCACCACCCATAGTACTGCGTACACATGCCTAGTTGATTTCTTAAAATTTTGCCAAGAAAAAAGGGAACCACAGCTTCCCTTCCTGGTTTTATTGATTGTTGGATGGTAATGGTACTACATTGTTCTTTTGTGTTTCTTCAATTTTGCAGGGAAAAATAAAATAAATTTGGTCTACGCATACTCTAGATCTTCGAATTGTGGAAACTTACGGTTGATATATATATATAACTGAATGCAGAGGACCAGCGCTTCCAGGAGGCATTTCTCTTTAAATACTAATGTATTCTTTTATAACTGAATAGAAATTTCAGACATTAATATTTTTAGGTTTCATTCAATTATTTTAGGTTTAGGAGTTTATGATTTGAATTTAGCTAAACAAAGCATTTCTGTAATATGAGAATAGAAAGTCTTGAAGTTTAGATATTAATATTTTTAGATATCATTTAATTATTTTAAATTTTAAGTTTTGGAGTTTTTTATTTGAATTTGGATAAACAGTTTTTATCATATTTTATTTTTTGATTTTAAATGTTTAAATAAATTTAAAGCTGAAAATTTGCAGATTTTATAAAGTTTATATGTAAAAATTTATGATTTTAATCAATTTTATGGAATTTTAAACCAATTTAATAGAAATAATTCAAAAAAAAAAAAATAGAACAAGAAAACTACTGTTTATTGATTTTGGTAAGGATAAAAGTTAAAAAAAAAAATTCAAAAAATTCAAAACTTTGAATATTTAAATAGTTTTTTTTATGGTGAAAATGGATTCAACGTCATGAAAAACCCTTGAAGCACCTAAAATACTCAAATTTGATAACTATAACAAAAAATTTCAAATTTTTTTACTAAAATCTGTGATAATCTTACTTATCTTACTTAACTTTCCATTATTTTCTGACTAATTTGTGCACTCCTAGGATGTAATATAAAGTAATATTATTTCAATACCGTTATCTCACTTATAAGGGGGCGCACAATTAGTGAGATACCACTTTATTAGTGAGTTGCAAACATCATATCAACGTCACAGGGCATGACAAACATTTCTTCTTAGTCGTGCGCATTGTGAGGGTTGATCAACCACAAAATTACAAAAAGAAAAGGTCGAAACATCTTCAGTGGATTTCTCAGTCCACTAAACACGTGCTCACTTCATATGACTTTGGAGGTTGAATTCACGTTGTATCCACAGAATAATGGGACTGTGGCCAGGCGGCCTTTGGGTGTTCGATAGAGTCATTTGTTCTCACAATTCGATAGTCATTTGGTCGTCTGAAGGGGCGGAGATGAAATGGGATCCCAGAGTTTCATCTTTCTTTAAAAAAATAAAGAAAAAAGGAGAACACCCTTCATTTCATTTCGGAATATCCATTCATTTCCGGTTCTTGTTCTTCTGTAGCCAGTAACAGTTGGGTTTTTTTTTTTTTTCAACTTGTTTCGTCTGGATTTTTTTTTGTTCTGCCGTTAGGTATGCAACCATACAATTCTCTTTTTTGGTTTCCAGTTATATACAATGCAACCATACAATTCTCTTTTTTGGTTTTCAGTTATATACTTAGAAATTACAAAGCAAATGTTGGGCTACTTTTATGCAGAAATGAACCCTGTTGTTGAATTTGTTCAGTTTTAATATTTGCCTCTCTTTCTTAGATAGGCTAATTTCACTTGTGGCTATAATGTTTGACATTCTCGCTCTGTTTGCTGAGAATTATTGTATGGAGTTAATGCACTGAATATATAATATATATCAGCGTTTTTTTCCTGTCTGAAGAAATATAGTGGTAATTTTGTGTTTAGTGGTATGGGCTGGGTCCGGGGTGCACTTCTCTTCCTTGCCCAATACTCTGGAAGTCAAAGTAACCATCAATTCATCAACAACAACAGTGACCAATGGTAAGAAGCATTAAGTTGATCTAAATCATTATCATTTAGAAAGGAAAACTTCAGGAGAAAGCTAAAAGATGTTGTAGATTATGGAACCTAATTAGCTGATGACTATCTAAAAAGGACAATGTCTTCAATAAATGCAGAAGAAGGTAGACCAAGGAGAACGGATACAATGGGCAGTATACCTTCGCTGATGTAGTTGGGAAAACCACTAAGCTGCAAGCATTCAATGCATGTTCGCTCCCTAAGACCATCTGAAATACCAGTATGGTCGTGTCTATATACCTGTGTGTGGGGATGTAAATCCATTATGTTATGTAAATTACTATATTAAATTAATAAAAAAATATATTGAATATGGATTATTTTTATGAATAGATTACAAAATATTAGAATTATAGAGACTAATAATTAATTAAGCCGATTTTTTTTAAGTAAATTTGATTTATGAAATTTTAACCAATTGAAAAATAAATTGTAAAAATAATTATTCAAATCATTATCTAACTCTCTCATTAATTGTTGAAAGTTAATGGAGAATCCCTAATTAGTGAGAGTTGGTTCACGGAACCTTAGGATAGGAATTAGTTTCTATTTCTTAAGGTATGGTTCTAACTTCCCTATATCCATGTTTACTATATATTGATTGAGTTGTATTGAGAATGTAGAGCGTTCTGCAGAGCCAAAATCTCCTCGTTCAAACTCTCTTTCATAGAGCTGACTAGTGAGTTTTCATTTATTAATTCAAACATAATATTTTATCATGGTATCAGAGCTCTAGGGTCAAATCATAGCTGGAGCATTGTGATCCCTGCGAGTATCCAGGTGGAAGAGGAGAAGCCGCCGATGAAGACTCAGTGATTTTTTTTTTCTCAGGTATTGAGCAGATCAACACGGGTTTTTGAGGAATAGTTGCATCTATCACCGTGGTTCCTATAGCTATAGTCATGCCAATGATGCAGGATTGAGCTAAACAGAGACATCGATTGAGGGAAGACTTACTGGGTTCTATTTCCGATGGAATCGATGCGGAAATTGGGTCAGTAAGTGCACCAAGGAGATATGAAATAGATCTGAGCCAATGTTTGATCACTGATGAAGGGAGAAATATGGTGAAAGTTCACCAATGAAGGAAGAGATCTGAAGCAGATCTCTTCCTTCCTCGACGAAATTTCACCTAATTTGTCCCTTCATCAGTGATCAAACACTAGCGCAGATCTATTTCAGATCTCCTTAGCGCACTTGGTGTGAGGCAGTTTGGTTGCAGCAAATTCTCTACGATGTTGGGGAAGAACAGAAAGATGCAACAATTATCAGATGCGACAATGAGAGATTAATCAACTTGCTAATAATCTGGTGTTTCACGAGAACACTAAACACATTGATACACAACTCCACTTTGTCAGGGAGAAAGTTCAATCAAAATAAATTCATCTTGTATATTTTAAAACGTGTGATAACCTTGCTGACATTTTCACTAAGCCTCTTAGAAAAATTAAGTTTGAAATGTTTAGGGAGATGTTAGGCATATTTGTGAACCCCTTCTCCATTAAGGGGGAGTGTTGAAAGATAATGGAGAATCCCTAATTAGTGAGAGTTGGTTCACGGAACATTAGGATAGGAATTAGTTTCTATCTCTTAGGGAATGGTTCTAACTTCCTTATATCCATGTATGCTATATATTGATTGAGTTGTATTGAGAATGTAGAGCCTTCTAGAGAGCCAGACTCTCCTGGTTCAGACTCTCTTTCGTAGAGCTGACCAGTGAGTTTTCATTTATTAATTAAAACATCATATTTTATCATTAATGATGGTATCTTTTAAGCGTTCAATTTTTCTTTAACTTTTGGTAATATTTTGGAAAGAAAAATATTTGGTTGTAGGATGCAAGGGCATTAAAAAATAGTTTTTTTGTCTTTTTAATAATAATTTTTTTTTTAATTTGTATGATGTTATTGATCATAAATATATCGAAATCTCTTGTCATAATAAATATATAAATCATAATAATCGAGAAAAAACACAGCTATAACATAAGAGTTTATCTCTTCTTTGTGCCCACTAATATTGTCTAATCATAATAATAGAATATAAGGAAAATACAATTAGAAACATTTTATTGTATGAATCTTCCTTTCCTTTTGAGGATGTTACTTTTTTTCTTTTTGAGGATATGACACATGTACATGTATTTCATGAATATCATTTTACATTGTAAATTTGATTCATAATCCATTCATTAGTAGGACCTTGGTCTTGAGCTTCTCACACACAATGTGTGTGTGTGTTAGCCCACATATAGATTGATTTCTATATAGTTACATAAACTAAATCACACAATAAAACATGATTTATTAGATCCATCTTAACTCTATCTCTATCATTAATCAAGAGAGATCAAATCCCTATAGGTGCAAGCATTTCCTCAAATTTTGATCCCTCTCGACACATGATAGATCCATAATTAAGATGGATCTATGTTGGATCTTAATGCACCACATCTCAACTCCATATTCATCATGAAAAAAAAGGCACATCTCCCTCATACTAAGCAACAGGTCTTTGAAATGTTTTAACTACCATCCGAGAGGTGCATCCTAATATTTTGATCTCGTGAGGGCCCCTTACTTGGGGCGTCAAGCTTGTAGAAAAATGAGCGTAATATATATATATATATATATATATATATATATATATATATATATATAGAGAGAGAGAGAGAGATGATCATATATATAATTAGAGATATTCATGTTCATTTCAACAGAATATGTGTAATGTAAGCAACTTGTTTTATGATAATATTTAAATGGATTTAATAAACTAAATAAAATACCCTATTGCTGTTGCTCTTTTATTATGTTGTTGCTCCGAAGACCACTTAACTGAATATGCCACCCTATCAACTGGGAACAACCTATCTAGCTTCATAGCTTAAGGAACCTCCACATGTTCCCTAGCCCTTTGAGACCAAGCCCATAACCACATCCATAATCCAACCACTAGATTTCAAACACCTTCTTGGATCCACTGTATCTACTCCCAACTCCCAAATCTCACTGCCAAGTTTCCCTAGATTCCTTATCTACCCTCCTCTACTCCAACACAACACCCCCCCCCCCCAAAAGAGATCCTCCTTCCCCCTTTAAACCCTTCACCTTATCTCTGCCCTCCAAATTTCCACCTACTCCCTTTAAGTTTATACTTACCTCAATTATTAAATCCCCTTTAAAAATCTCTCAAGACTACCCACTATCTTTGTCACATACCTCACTGTCCCCTAGTTAAAGAGCCTTGGGTTGTCAAATAATTCATCTAAATACACTTCACCATATAATAATTACATAATAAAATATCACAATCTCAAAATTATCTCACTTACCTCATTGTTCCCAAGTTAAAGAGCCTCGGGTGGTCGAATCATTCATCTAACTAACTCCACCATATAATAATTACATAATAAAATGATACAATCTAAAAATCCTAATCAAAACCAATGGATTACATAAGAACCTCATTTAACTTTAATATAAAATTAATCATAAGAAATTTTACATCATTAATTAGTTATTAATCATTATTAAGGGATAATCACTTAATTAATCACTAATCAAGCTAAAAACTAATAAAAATATCATATTAATTAATCTTAGTCAACCTTTAGGCTTAGTCACTAAAGTTACATTACGATTTAACTCTCATAGTGTACAATT
Source organism: Pinus albicaulis (assembly GCA_034641835.2). Taxonomy (NCBI): domain Eukaryota; kingdom Viridiplantae; phylum Streptophyta; class Pinopsida; order Pinales; family Pinaceae; genus Pinus; species Pinus albicaulis. Next base: position 256,092,367 of record CM076581.1, read on the forward strand.
GAGTACTACTGTATTCGTGAGAAGTATGGCTATGTAGGTAGCATGCACATACCTCATACATATATTGATAAAACTAATAAGAATCTATCACAATAATCAATCTCCCAAAAAATAGGCTAATAACCTAACATAACTTAATAGGAATATGGAGTGTGCATTACATATGTAACAAACCTCTCCCCTCACATCTACCCACTTTCACCAGCTTACCTGAGGTAAACATGAGATGAGAGGCTGATAAGACTCAACCTCATAGGGAAACTTAAGGAAATGGAGTCGGAAAACAAACCTTACTGACTTCTCCCATGTGCCACAGGACCCTCCAGGAGTAACCCAACCCATCTAGGTGTCCATCCCTGCGGTCATGCTGACTTTTAACTGGTTTTTACCCCTAGTTTCTCCCTTTCCAAGGAATCAGTGTGAATGAACCTCCCAATCCCATGCATAAGCCTCCATTAGTGCAATTGTGGACTAAATTACCCAGTGTTGTGCCAACAACTGTAGATTTTAAGGCTAGATTCTAGGGTTGGGGCTAGAACTCTCCCCATAAATCCATGTAACTTTCAAAAATCATAAATTCCACAAGGAAGATTCTTGTAAAGCAAAAAATGACTCCAAGACTAGGCCTGACCATCCGCAACGAGGACTGACAGTCTATCAAACACTTGGAAAGAATGTAATATACAGGGCATGAATACAATATTGAACATAAGGGACTGAAAATTCATATGAAGCTTATCAAGAATGATCATCACCCTCTCCCATTAGTTGTATTAACATTAATTAGGTCTTTCACCCATTGTTCTTTCAGTTACAATTAAAAACATGAAATGAACCATGACTAGAACTAGTCACATAACTATGCTCATAACCAACATATAACCATAAGATAACAACCATTAAAGCCAAATAATAACACGTACATTTACCAACCAAAGAAATAGAACTTAGCTTTCATTAAACATAGGCTAGAGCCAACAAGGTTCAAGACTTCCATGTACCACCCAACTGTAGACATGGATAAAACAAATATTTCTTTCAGTCAGTCACCCAGTACCATATTATAAGCATGAATGTGTGATTTTATGGATAAAAGAATCCAAAAACAACCAAGGGAATTCATAGGTTAAACCACATCCACCCTCACCATACCGTGGTCTCACCTAAATCAACACTGAGATCACTAAACCGAAATGAGCTTGGAATGCCTCCGGATATCATCACCATCCTTGAGGAATTTTATGTCTCTTTGTCTCTAGGCTTTACTGAAATCCACACTGGATCACTTGGTGCTTACAAATACACCACCCTCAGGCTTTACAATGTATCTTTCCAAAATCGGTCAAGGGATTGCTAGTCCTTTGGGAATGAACCTAAGACCACCTCCACCTCGGATTTCCAAACCATATGATAATTCCAAAGCTGAAAACCGAGAAAAATCCCATCACACCAGCGCTATCCAGAAAGAAGAAATGAAAGGCGGAATCCCACTATCAAACCGTGGAAAAACCATGCCACCGAGAGTAAAATAGCCAAATACCAACATGCAGATACCATGCATGTCAAAACCAGCTAGGAAATCATAGATGCAATTTTTTACCTGCAATTATTTCTACTGAAGCTACATTATTCGGCCCTTTCTTTCCCGATGTTTCCTTTCCTATCCTTTCCTGGTCATTTCTTTGCTTTCGTTTCCTTTCCTTTGCTTGTTTTATCCCATTCTCCTCTTGGTCCTATTCTACTCTCTTAGTCTAATTCTGAAAATCAATTGGAAAAAAATCTTTCTCGTTGTTCCTCATAAGCCTTTTTATTAATGTGGAACTTATTTTCTTCATTTTCCATTATTTTCCTTCAATTTCCTCCTCACATGCCACTTGTGACCTTTCACCTTCCTTTTCTCCTAATTTCCTTTATTTTCATAAATAAAATTCCAATTAATGCCTCTTTACCTTTTCAGTGCCTCATTCATTGCCTTTTCCAATTTCCCTTAGCCATAAATAACTAAAATGAACACCCACTAGGATGTTTTTCCCAACATTTAGGTTAGAATAAGTGTCCCTTGGATGTGGTCTTATTTTTCCTTTATTAAATTTTATTACATGGAATTTTGAGCCTAAGTCTGTTACAAAATGCTCCCCGTTGGGGAACACCATGCTTAGTGTTAAACCACACCTACACCTCAGTAAAACTGCTGAAAAGAAAACATAATTCGCATGGATATTTATAACTTAGCTCGTTGCAATATTTACAATGAATAACCTGCTTAAAAGAAAAAACCTTCGTGACAATCATACTGTGTACTGGATTTTTATAACACATCTCATTATGGTATTTATAATAAAATACACATATAATTATGCACATTTTCTTCGACCAACAGGTAACCATATTATTCATAGATTTTTATAAATCTAGCTTGATATAATATTTACAATAAAATACACAAATATACATATGCACATTTTTTCAGCCAACAAATAAAAGGATGTGGTGCATGCATGCGCAACAAGGGAATCAAAAGGCTCACACCTCCATCCTCAAAAGCAGTACCAGGATTCACCTCCTTCCCAAGAAGTCCAAAATCCACTGCCAAAGTCAAACTTGCATCCAATGTCCAGTGGTACAACCCTGTGCCACATGTCCTCTCATTGAACAATTATCGGTTCATTTTTCCATGGCACACTCCCAATGTGCATCTGATTCCATCTGGAAATGATAATGACCAAAAAAAAATCCATCATTGGCCTTCCCTACTCTACTATACAATCCCTCGGGAAATCCAGTCACCCCCTTCTATGCAGTCACTCACCTTCCAAGTTCCCTGACATCCCCTATCTCAGGTGATCCATCCCTTGGAAAGGTTTCCTCACATCAAAAGTTCAACAGCCAAGGCATATACCTGCCTCAAAACCAAGGCATATCCCTGCCTCAAACCATCATACAGTCATAGCATGCTCACGGAAACCAATGGAAACTATTGGGTACCATTGTACCACAATGGCCCTACTCCTAAAGTGCTTTACCGACATACTGTCTCATTTTCATTGATTTTTCTAATTCTTGCAGTCAGTTTCAACCAACCAACCAAGAATTTGCATGATTTTCTATACCAAGCACATAAATTCCATTAGATTCAAAATAAATTGAAATTAATTCACATCATACCTCATCGATGGCTCATCAGTAAGGCACACTTGCAATTCTGTTTACTTCCTGTCACAACAAGTCAAACTAGCTCTTTAACCAAATCATCATGTATAATAATATCACATCAAGATAACTCAAAAAGAAACCATTATAAATCATAATAATAGATCACATGTATAATTAAAAAAATAAGTAAAATATTAATACTCATATTTCCATTATTATTTTTCTTATGCCTTTGTCCTTTGTCCTTTTTGTACACACACTGAATCAGTTCCCAAACCTGGCAAGCACCCTATGCCTTCTCTTTAAACAACAAGGGAATCTAGATGCTAAACTACCTCCTCCCTTAATATCAACAACAAGGGCATCCAAAGACTAAACTAGCTCAACCCTCAATAGAAACAAGGGTATCCTAATACTAAATTGCATCAACCCTCAATATCAATAGAAAGGACCAAAAAATACCATACATGTCTATCCTATCACATTGTACAACACATACACATACACATTATACAATGCAACACATACATCTATACCCGATGCACAACACGAAACATACACGTACACCTCGTGTATAACACAATAGATACACCTACACCGGGTATATAACACAACACATACACCTACACTTGGTGTACAACACACCACATATACGTACACACTGTACAATACCATGAATATACATTTCATGATACCACGACTGCAAAATACCTGTAACACCATACAAAATATACACAACAAAACATGTACAACATGTACACAATACCACCTATAAAACACGTACATAGTACCACTTGTACACAACGCCACCTATACAATGTGTACACCACCACACGTACATGACACCACCTGCACAATGTGTGCACAACACCACATGCACAACATGTACACAATACCATGTGTACACAACACCAATTGTATGACGTGTACATATCACAACATGTATGCAAGACCACATGCACACAACACTATATATGAAACATTCACACAACATAATATATTAAACATGAAAAAGACATCATATATACACAATAATGCATATGCTACATGTACACAACATCGATACTACATATCCTAAGATCGGACTGTTCTTATAAAGCAACCTTGCTTCTAGTGTCTTATCCATGCTTCTCCAAGCATGTCATGGATCACACAGCTTTCATTCCGCTGATGTATCCCTCAGCATTACTCATATATAAAATAAAAATAGCATTAGTACAAGAACATAATACCAAATCATATCCACATGATACTATTCTCGTATATATGTGAAGGCTATTCTTCCCACTTGGTTCCTTATAAACTAGGAACCTCTTCATGCCATTCACCTGCATAAGCAATCTTTCCTCCACAAGAATGATCCCTGACAACCCTATTAGAGAATGACATACATATATAATCATTAGCATAATATAATCATGAATATGTCATACAATGACATACATACATATATATATATATATATATATATACATATAAACATTAACATAAAAACAACCATGATCCCTGATGACACTGTCAGATAATAGCATAAGTATATACATTTATAGACATCATCATAATCATAATCACAACATACTTACCAGATATCATAAGGTCTAGGTTAAGAGAACTCCCTTTATTCATGCAATGCATGCACAACATTGAGAACAATAGTTCCCAACTTAGCCAAGGCATCTGTCGCCTGAAATCCATTTTATTTATGTTTCTTGTTACCTTTATCATTATTGTCTTGACATTGTCCATTTAATCCAATGGACCCCACCAATCCAATTGGTTGTCATAATCTTTCCTTCAACTGCCCTTATACATGCACCGAGCTTCATCTGATTCTTACATTACCTGTTAGGTTTCATTTAGCTCTCCTTGAGCTCCACTAACTTTCCTTTTTTCCAACCAATCCCAAAGACCCTAAAAAAAAAAGGAAAGAACCAAAGAAACCAAGAGAAACCCATGAAAACCAATAGAAATAATACACTACCAAAAAAATTTTATGGCCATACACTAGACATAAACAAAATAGCATATCAAGTGCAACCAATCATAAAATACCGAAAGCCAAATACTAGCAACAAAAACCATGACTCAATCCCCATGGTTCCTACTACTTCCAAAGGAAATCTCAACCTGAGCCTTTCCAATATTTCTTGGAATTCCCCTCGCCATGCAATCCCTACGTCATACTTCCATAAACACATAAATGTCAATGTATAAATAAATATAACAACACACTAGTTACCTTACCTTATTTTTCCACGCATGTTGCCTTGTAATTGAACACACATGTCAACCACATGTTCTATAGATCAAGACATCGTATATATTAATTTGAAATCAACTTTTACCAAGTCTAAAAACCATGTCATAATCAACAATCAAATCACATTCATCAGTCATAATAAATAATGCTACAACTGTCATCTACTTACCCTCAAGTACATATCAATTTTTCTTAGCACATATGTGTTAGTGCAACCATCTCAAACAAGATCATTCGTTCATGAAATATTTTATATACAAACTCATATCATGCAACTAGTCAAACATTCAAACAAAAAATAGACGACACAATATACACCAAACACTCAAACACCAAATCAATGACATAATCAAACAGTCAAGCACCAAGTATATGACATAAGAAAACTCATAACTTAATGTATCTTAGGGGAGGTTGTTTTGTTTGCAAAATCAATATATATTAGCATGATATAACTTCACAACATATCAAATCAAACATAAATAAGGTAATGATGTCCATAACAGTAAATAACAAACATGTTCACATCATAAACTCCTAAAAAATTAACATTCATGCATAAAAATCACATCTGCATAGTTATTCTAGATTATTATGACAAAATATCACAAATAGGTCGACTCATACGTTAGTTTCATAACCCTAGCCATTTTCATAGGCCAATACAAATTAGCACGATACATATAACATCAATATCTTAATGTGATAACCATAATCATCAAGTTAACTAACATATAACTATAAAAAGTAAACATATAACATACTTATCACCAACATATAGCATAATCATCAAGTTAATATCGTGCCTAACTAACCAACACCTGTACTTATGATCACACTAATTAAATAACACCTATCATGTATGTAACCATAACATCAATAAAATGAAAGGCATACACATAGCCATAATGCATATGAATATACTGGTCAACTAGAATTTATTATACATGTAACCACAATAACAATAGAATAAAAAACATATAAGTAACCCTAATTATTATAACAACCATTAACCACATACTTTCATGGAAAAGATAGAAACCTATATTATTATATGCTCTCACCTTGAAGTCTAGTGCTGCAATGTCACTTTAATGAGCTTCATCTCCTACTCTATCTCATCCAATGCATCAACATCATAACATACCAATAACATCATAATGACATAAAATTCATGAAATGATCTCATGCATGAAAATATTAACCATGAAAATGCATGCATAATAACATGCATTTATCCTATCTGTTCCAAGTATTTGAACCATGATCTGATACCACCTATAACGAACTTGTCCCCTCACATCTACCCACTTTCACCGACTTAAACAAGGTACACATGAGATGAGAGGCTATTATGATAAGACATAACCTCCTATGTGACCTTAAGGAAATATAGTCTACATAAAAACCTTACTGAATTCCTTCAGGGGCCAAAGGACCCTCCAGAAGTAACCCAACCCCTCCAGGTGTCCATCCGTGAGGCCAGCCTCACTTCTAACTAGTTTTTATCCCTATTTGATCCATTTCCAAGGCATCAGTGCAACTAGACCTCCCAGTTTCATGCATAATACTGCATCAGTGCAACTATGGACTAAATTACCCAGTGTTGTGCCATTGACTGCGGATTCTAAGGCTAGATTCCAGGGTTGGGGATAGAAATCTTCCCAAAAATCCCTATAATGTTTAGAAATCATAAACTACATGAGGACAATGATTGCAAAACAAAACCGACTCCAAGACTAGGCCTGACCATCCCCAACGAGGACTGGCATTCGGCCAAACACTTGGCAACAATTCAATCTACAGGTCATGAACACAAGACTGAACATAAGGGACTAAAAATTCATATGAATATTATCAAGAAGGATCATCACCCTCTCCCATTAGTTGTCTTAACATTAGTTGGTTCTTGCATCCATTGTTCTTTCAGTTACAAGTAAAAACATGAAATGAACCATGACTAGAACCATTCACATAACCATGCTCATAACTAGCATATAACCATATAAATAACCATAACACGACAACCATTAAAGCCACATAATAACACACACATTTACCAACCAAATAAAAAGAGATTATTTTTCATTAAACATAGGAAAGAGCCAACCAGATTCGGTACTTCCACGTACGACCCGACCATAGACATGCCTGAACCAAATATTTCTTTCAGCCAGTCCACCCCGTGCCATATAAGCATGAATGTGGGATATCATGGATAAACCAATCTAAAAATAGCCAAGGGAATCCAAAGTTTAAACCACCTCCACCCTCACCATATCATGATCTCACCTAAACCGACACTAAGTTCACTAAATTGAACTGATCTTATAATACCTTCATATCTCATCACCATCCTTGATGAATTTTTCTTTTCCTTGTCTCTAGGATTTACTGCAATCCACACAAGGTCACTAGGCCCTTACTAAGACACCACCCTTAGGATTTATGGTGTATCCTGCAAAAACCGGTTAATTGATTCCTAGGCCTTTGGGAATGAACCTAAGACCACCTTCACCCTAGATTCTGAAACCATCCAGCAATTCCAAAGTTCAAAACCAAGAAAAATACCATCACACCATGGCAATTTGGAAAAACAAAAGGCTAGGCTAAAAACCACTCTCAAAACCCGGAAAATCCATGCCACCAACAAGAAAAATATCCAAGTGCCAACATGCACATCCCATGCATGTCAAAACAAGCTAGGAAATCATACATGGAATTTTTTACGTGAAAGTATTCATGTTGAAGTTGCTTGATCCTGCTCTTCCTTGCTTTATCTTTTCTTTCCTTTCCTTTCCTTGTCCTTCCTTTGCTTGTTTTTCCTTTTCTTTTCTTGCTTGATCTCCTTCTCCTCTTAGTTATCTTCACCTCTCTGAGTGTAATTTTTAAAATGAACTAAAAAAAAATGACAAACTTTACCACTGATCCCGAGAACCCTTTTTATTAATGTGGTCTCTATTTTCTTCATTTTCCATTATTTTCCTTCAATTTCCTCCTCATATGCAACCTCTGACCTTTCACCTTCCTTTTCTCCTTATTTCCTTTATTTTTATAAATAAAATTCCAATTAATGCCTCTTTACCTTCTCAATTCCTTAGCCATTTCCTTTTCCAATTTCCCCTTAGCTAAAAATAACCAAAATGAACACCCACTAGAATGTTTTTCGCAACATTCAGCTTGGAATAAGTGCCCATTTTCCGTGGTCATATTTTTCCTTTATTAACTTTTATTACATGGAATTTTTAGCATGACTCTATTATAACATACACCCCTCCTTTGGAAACAAATTTTCCACATTTAGATTTAAGATGATGCAAACAATCAAGGATTCATATGATAATCAAACATAATTAAATAGGGAGAAAATTTTATTAACCAAAATTACGTGAAATATATTAAGAAATCTCTTCTCACTTGGAGTTCACAGCTAACCTATATCCACCCATCCTCCCTAAACTACATTTTCTCCCATCCTATATATCCTTTGTTTCAATATATTATGGCATTGATTATACTGATATAATGACTGAAAGAACCAAAATAGAAAAAAGATAAACTATATTTACTAACTTCGCCAACATGAAATTAGTAATCATCACCACAAATCTATATGAGAATGCCCATCATATACTTCCCATGACTTTAGGTTTGGAGGTTACTTGGTGGGAAATGTCTCCACCCCTCCTTACAGAACTATGGTCAGTGACCTAACATGGACCACACTATAGTGCTAATTCTAGGTGTTTGTCATCAAATTATTTAGTTGGGTATTCATATTACCTTCCAACCTACACCTTACCAAATGTCATAACTATACATATAAATTGATACAAAATTTAATATAAGAATGTACATAATACCATTACTCATTTGGTTTCCCAACATCAACCAATTACTGGTGTGGTTCTTTGGCTATAACATATCCCCCTTTTGACCTGTATGTTAATTCACACACACACACACACACACACGTATAGATAGTCCTAATTATTATATTTTCAAACTCAATATCCACATAGAAAAATATGTCAATTAACATCGACATGTTGGAAGTAAATCATACATTATATATTTTTATTAATAGAAACATAATTCATCAAGTGTTTTATATTAATAAGTCCATCCATCCAATTTGAGTGCAATAATATTACATAAAGTGCATAAATAGTGCATCATGAAAATACAATTAAGGCCTGAATATAAGTAGCTACTTAGGTCAAAATGTTTTGTCATGAGTGGTTAAGAAGTGAGAGATAGTCTCAATGTATAGTATTTTCATCTTCCTCGGTATTATATCTTGGGCTATAATTGTCCCACTAAACCTTAACATGACCGACTAAGAAATTCCTCTTTTTTTGAACTCTATAGTCCAATATAGGAAATAGTTTAACCATAATGGTTCCAATATCTGATACTTTCATGTGTGTCCAATTAAGTTTGTGAGATTCACTAGCAACATAATTTAGTAGAACAAATACAAGAAAAACATCATGAATTTTATGTAAGTGGGATGGTAGTATAAGATGATAAGCAACTACTCCAATTTTATCTTTGATCTTAAAATGTCCTATAGATAGAGGTGATAACTTTTTGCCTTCTCCAAACCGAATGGTACTCTTATTGGGACATATACAAATAAAAACGTGGCCCCCACCTCATAACATCTACTAGTCCTATGTGCATCATCATATCTCTTTTGTCTATCTTGAGCTTCCTTTAACCATTATTTAATATGATTCACTTGCACCCCCATTTTTTGTATTGATTTAGTCCCTGCTATTACTCTATCGTCCAACCTTTTCTAGCTAATTAATGTCTTGCATGACATTCCTTAGAGAAATTGATAAGGAGACATCATGATTGAACTATTATAATGATTATTGTAGGAAAAATCTACCGATGGTAGATACTTCTCCCATTGATTCTAGTTATCCATAATGATACATTCTAAGCATTTCTTATATAACTTGATTTACTCTTTCAGACTTCCCATATTTTTTCGAATGATATGAAATTCTCATGTTAATTGAGCCCCCAATATTTACTGCAAACTTGTCCAAAACCTAAATGTAAATTGAGAGTCTCTATCAATAATAATAATATCTATGGGTAAAATGTCCATTCAGATAACTTCTCTTATAAATACGCATGCCACATCGATGGCATCATATGTGTCTCTCACACAGATGAAATGGGAATCTTTGGTCAACTTATCAACTATGCCCAAGATGGAATTGTGCCTTTTTGACATGACTGATAAAGCTATATAAAAATCCATAAATATTACTTCCCACATGGAGATATCAATTTCATGTAGTTCTAGGATTCATATTCAGCGGTGATGGTTAACCTTGTTCTAAAAGAAAGAGAAATTTGACAGTTTTCCATACAATGTGTTTTCCCTTAATCACACCAACCTAATCATTAAGTTTTCTTAATTTTCCCTCTCATTTCTAGAATACACAAGAATTTTTTCTAGAAGGACTTGCACAAAGTGGTCTAGGTACTATAAGAACAAACCATTCATGAGACCCATCAATATTACTAGTGCATTTGTTAAACCAAATGGAAACATTGTTAACTCAAAGCCAAGTTTGAAAGGAATTTTTAGTAATGTCACCCTCCTTAATCATTAATCAAACATATCCTTATCATAGATCATTTTTTGAGAAAACCATTGATCCCTTATTCTGGTCAAATAAATCATTTATTTTGGGTATTGAGTACATATTCTTTATTGTGGCTCAATATAGTTCTTTGTAATCTATGCACAACCTTAGGGAGCCATTCTTATTCTTGAAAAACATCATCGGTGCACCACGAGGTGAAACACTATGTCTAATAATTCACAAGTATAATAGTTCTTTCAACTACATCTACAACTCACAAAGTTCCAAAATGTCATTGTGTAGGGTGTCTTGGATATTGTCTCCATGTTCTGTTTCAAATCGATTATGAAATCAATCTCCCTCCCAAGAGGTAAACTTATAAATTCTTTGGGGAAACCATCCCCAAATTATGACAAAATTGGGCATTGACCTAGGGAGGTTCCCTTCCTATCACTTATTGCCTCAACCACATACAATTTGTAGCATTGCGTAAGGAAACATTTAACCTTCATCATTGAGATGGATCGTAGGGAGACTTGCCTCTTGATATCATAGATATCAATTGATCTTACTATATCATCTAAACATATCACTTTATTTTCTCAACAAACCACCAGACCTCTATGATCTTCTAGCCAATCCATTTTGATGATTACATCATATATTCCTAGGGCAGGGACATACACCTTCAACATAGTCTTACAACCCCATAGGTTTACCAAACATTGATCTATATTAGGTCCTATCAATTGTTTCGCCATATAATCCATATCTACTTATTTAAATTCCACATGGTCATAGGCTACCAACCAACATTTTTCTAATGTAAATGGTGAAATGAAACTCCATTTAGTGTAAAAATCAAACAACATGTTAACTTTTACATTATAGGTTTTAACCCTGTACATAAATTATCTGCAAATGAACTCCTAAAACAAAAAATAAACAATAGCGATAGCATAAAATATAAAACAAATATACAGAGTGATTTTCCCCTGGATCCCAAAACAGAGACTACCAACTTGATTTTTCATTATATTCCTTTCCATGTTACAATACATGTACATACATGTCGAAGCATTCATAAACCGAAATCCATTAACTCTGGATTAGAACATAACCGTAGTTCCCTTGACTGGATCTACAAAATACTATGGACACAAAAAAAAATCATGCCCAATGCCATTTGCTAAACCCATGCAAAAAACCATAAATAAGTCCCCCCCACCTAATATATAGTTCAAAAAATTATAGTCGTGGATAGAATATAACACACACCCAACATTATCCCACTTGTTGTTTTATTTCCATTGGGGGCCATAGGAGATATTAGTCATTGGTCCAGCCCTGCAACGCCCATTGTTTCACTACACCAAGGTAAATTCTCAGTGCTCACAGACTCCATCAATGCATTTGCAACATTCTTCAAAGTGTCCACCTTTACCAGCAAAACCTTTTTTTCCTCAACCATGTCTCTCACAAACTGATATTGAACATCAATGTGCTTTGTATTTGAATGATAAGAAGGGTTCTTAGCCAATAAAATTGCACTTTGGCTATCACATTCTATCCTTATAGCTCGTTTCACCAACTCCATATTTCAACACAATATTTGCAACCAAACTACTTCCTCACTTGCATGAGTGGCTACCATGTATTCAGTCTCTGTAGTTGAAAGAGCCACTACAAACTGTCTTTTTCTCATCCAACTGACTGCTCCTCGAAATAGTTTAAACACATACCCACTTGTATATCTTCTCTGATCTAGATCACTAGCCCAATCTGCACCAACAAAGCCACGGATATCCAAAAATTTCTCCAATCTTGGTCTTCCCTGGTAGCACACACCATAATAACTAGTGCCACACAAATATCTGAAAACCCACTTCATTGTTGTCCAATTCTCCTTCCTTGGTTTTTACATAAACTTTCTCAATACTCCCATTGCGTGTGCAATGTCTGGTCTAGTACAAACCATTTCATACATCAGGCTACCCACTGAACTTACATATGGAACACATGACATGTCCTCTTCTTCTTCATGTGTCTTGGGACACAGTTCAATGGATAACTTTACACCTACAAGAATAAGAACCTTCACCAGTTTACTATCCTGCATATCGAATCTCTAAAATAATGTATCAACATACTTCCTCTGGTTTAACTAGAGCTTCCTCTTTTCCTGATCTTGTTTAATTTCCATGCCCAAAATATAGTTTGCAGCACTAAGATCCTTCATGTCGAATTTGGAGAACAATTGGGTCTTCAAATTCTTGATAATTTATTTTTCATTTCCAACCAGCAACATATCATCCACATACAGTACAAAATAAATAACATGATCACCAATTAATTTAAAATACACACAATTATCCTCTTTTCTTTTGGTCAAGTCAAGTCCTTGTATATATATATATCAAATTTCTGATACCACATCCTTGGTGACTGTTTTAACCCATACAAAGAATTTTTTAACCTACATACTAGTTCTTTCTTACCCTTCAGGTTGCTTCATGTAGATATCCTCTTCCAGATCCCTGTGAATAATTTTTTTCTTCACATTCATCTGTTCTACCTCAAAATCAAATGCAACATCAATAGATAAAAGTAATCTAATATAAGTTACATTTTCAACAGGAGAAATAATATCACCAAAATCAATTCCCGACACCTGGGAATAACCTTTTTCTACCAACCTATCTTTTTATTTCTCCACTTTTCCTTATGCATTTATATTATTCTTAAACACCCATTTTCTTATGATGGGTTTCGTTCTAGCCGATAATTCCACCAGATCCCATGCCTCATTTTTGTGCAAGAATGTCATTTCATCAACCATGGCCTCCTTCTAGAGTTTCCTATTCTCTTAATCCACTACCTTCCTGATAGTTCTAGGATCATCATCAGTGATAGATAAAGAAAAATTTGAACAGAAAGCATATGGACTATACCTTTATGGTTGCCTTCTTTCCCAAACTGATCTTCTCATAGTTGCAGTTTGTGGCTCTTCCTCTTCTGAATCTTATTCTGTTGTAGAGTCTGGTTCTTCGTTATTTGGATCAAACTCTATATTATTAGGTTCCTTTGGTATGAAATCAGGTTTAACAACATATTTCACCTCTCTAAACACGACATCTTGGTTGCACACTATGTTCCTTTTTTCTGGGTTCCAAAGCTTATAACCTTTTAAACCATCCTTATACCCAATAAAGATGCACCTTTCAAATTTAATATCCGAATTAGTTCTTTTATCCTTTGGAACATGTACATATGCATCACATCCAAATACCCTTATATGTGAAAGATAGGGTTTATTACCATTTCATACCTCATGTGGAGTCTTATCCTCCAACGTTGATGAAGGTGATTTGTTAACAGAGTAGCATGTAGTCTCCACTACCTAGGACACCTTTGTGTTCCTTCAAGTGAGTGTGCCAAGATGATTTGGGAAGTGCACTATAGTTGGGTTGCTGGGAACTTTGGGGTCGAGAAAAAAATGGCAGTACTTCATAAGTATTTCTATTAGCTAAACCTTTCACAGGATGTCAGGAAGTACATCAGATCCTACACTCTTTGCGCAATTTCCAAAAATAAAATCAAGAAGAAAGGCCTCTATACTTCATTTCCTACCCCTAGTCGACCTTTGCAATCCATCTTTATGGATTATATGTCGGGCCTTCATTCTACTAAGCAGGGAAATGACTGCATTTTTTTGGTCGTCGACAGATTCTTGAAGATGGCCATTATGGTGGTCTGTAAGATTAATATCGTAGTAGAATCCACTACCAAACTCTTCTTTGAATGGGTGTGTATACACATTTGGATCCCACAGTCTATCATCTCATATTGGGAGATCAGGTCCCTCAGTACATTTTTTTCCAACCTCTGGTCGATGTTGGACACCAAGCTCACCAATTCCACAACATTCCATCCCACATTATGCACATGTACAACTCAAAGAGTCCATGCACATGGGATGAGAGCCTCCCCTATGTATAACACAGCTATAACTGGGCTATCCAAAGCTCAATCAGCCACAAACCCTTTCATATGGCCTTGGGATTCCAACCACTATGTCCCATTGACATAGCCATGCCATTTGCGGCTACCCAAGCAGATTCAACTCATGTCTAGTCTGAAGAGGAAAAGGATAACATGTTTATTGAGTGCATTCAACACATCCACCAACAGGTTCATAAAATATTGGATAGAGCCAATGCTAAGTACAATCATAGACATGATCAACATCGGGATCCATACAACTTCCAGGTGGGCGACAAAGTGTGACTACATTTTCAGAAGGAATGCCTCGCTGGACCCCACCACAAGCTTCGCCTACTCCGATATTAGCCATACACCATCACCAAGGTCATATGGGATAATGCCTTTGAGTTGATTGTTCCACCATTCCTTGGTTTTCACCAACCGTTCAATGTGGACTGCCTTCATACCTACTTTCCACCACTACTAGACACATCCGACATGGAAAAACAACTCACACCAACAAAGTTAAACCCAGACAACATGGAACAGGCTAAAACTGATTATATCATGGATAAAAAGATCAATAACACCCACCAGTAGAGGATCCAACTATATCGAGTTTTCAAATCAGGCCAACTCCTTTTCCATGGCAATAGGTTCACCAGGGACCAAGTTCAACAGAAATTTCCTCACCACATGGAGGCTATGCGCGTGGGGGGGGGGGGGGGGGGGGGGGTGAATTATCCAGGTGGATATTGTTTTCCACTCAACTATTCCACCTATACCTACAAAGAGTTTCATCAGTTTCCTTTTTTATAACAACATTTAATATTTTAAGCATTTTTCAGGTCTTGAACTTCTAGAGCAATTTTGACCCCCTAAATGGCATTTTTTTGAGGTTTGCAACATGCATGTAAGCATAGTAAATGTCTTGTGGAAAAAATTGTAGTACTCGGAGAGATATTTCCGATGATATATCGTACGTGAAAAATAGAGATAATATGACCAAGCTACAACCCCAGGAAGTTGGATGCCCAACTAACCCCAATGAGGCCCACAAACTCTTGGTGTTTCATCTGATGGGGTTAGGGTTTTTGTTTTTTAGGGTTTTCCTATGTTTTTCAATAATAAAAAGTCCCTTCAACCTCATTGTAACACAGTTTAGAGGCTTGTAGCCGCCACATGTCTTCTCAGAGATAAGCTACCGACGCCCTAGCAATTTTATTTCCATTCTTATTTCAGTTATTTGATATTAATGAAATGAAGTTTTATTTCGGTTGTATCTCTGTGTTTATGTGTATTTATGTATTTTATTTTGTTCCTATATAAGTTCGGATTAGAGGTGGAAGTGCTACTTTCAAGAAGTTCTTATTTGTAGGCTCAATCCCACAGATAGAGAGAATATCCTCTGTCTTTGGCTCCAGGTCGAAAAACTCACTAGGTTTTACCATTATGCCTACCCCATAACAATGAAAACACCTCCAAGCCCGGTAAAAGAAAGAGTGCACAGTTATCAGACAGGTTGAAAGTAATAGCCCAAGAATGTTGCCACCTGAGTAGAACCCTATGGCTTCACTGCAGTGCAAACTCGTGAAACTCATCGCAGTATTAAGATCGACGTCCGTCAACGACCATACCTTTGAGTTAAAAAAAAAAAGGTAACATACCTCTGTTTGAGAGAGGTAACAAGCCATAAAGGTCACATATCCCGGAGAAAATAAAACAAAATCATGTGTTGTTTATTGTGATTCCAAATGGCATTAATCAATTGCCATTTTTTTCCCAGGGCCCATCCTTCCACCCTCGTAGGAAGATATTTGACTTCCAACCTTGATCCAGGTCCGTTAGCTTCTGGATTTACCCATGATATTTTACTTTTGTGATGTAGTTATAATTTCTTTTAAAAATAGTGTAAAAGAACACATATGCATGCTTAAGCAAAAGGACACATGACGACA
This sequence comes from Pinus albicaulis, assembly GCA_034641835.2. NCBI lineage: Eukaryota > Viridiplantae > Streptophyta > Pinopsida > Pinales > Pinaceae > Pinus > Pinus albicaulis. The sequence goes on from CM076581.1 coordinate 256,109,334, forward strand.
ATCAGCTACACAAGAACATGAGACATTTGATAACTGAGTTCACCCATTGTGGCCTACGTCTCTGGGCCCGATGTCAAGATGGTGTAGGTTTCTTCATATAATTTTATAAGAGATGATGATGTACATGGAAGACTCTTTGTCACAACAAGGTCATACGCCCTCAAACAGAGTGGATTTTCTCTCCACAAGACGTTCCACTTATAGGAACTCTCACTCAAGAAGGCTTCCTCTCATCATGAAAAACTAACATAATCTCACACAATGTGGCAATGAGTATCCCTTCAACATAGTTACATCGGGATCTCAACAACGATAGATAGCATAAAAATCTAAATACATCTCACATAATGTGGAAAAAGTGATCTCACAACATCACATCAAATAGGGATCTCAAAACATAATACATTACCTCAGCAATTATGAAAGTAAAAAATGAGATGACTACTTCATGTGCCTTGACTTCTGACATTGGCCAAAAAATGAAATGCTCAGCTACAAAATCTGACTACACCACTGAATTTGTGGAGTCGAGTGGTGTAAAATCGACTATCCATTCATCGAATTCCAACTCCGTCAAAATCTGGGCCTTCAAGAATCTTTTAGATTCCCCATTATTCTCCAAATATTTTGTTCCATGGTCTGCTTGAAAATTTGCTGCTCAAATGGAAAATTTGATGTCGCCATTCCTCTCCTCGGGATTTCGTGAAAGTTGACTATAAATTTGATACCATTCTCATAAAATGATTCTTTTTACCTCCTTGGGAAAATTATTTAGTTCATGGTTCCACTACCTCTTTTCTTGGGAAAGGTTTCACCTCTCTGCCCACTCATGGTTCCACTAGACTCATGGTTTTTCTCTAGGCGTGGTTCCACCTTCAAGGATCTGACCTTTGTTGGGATGCACTTTCCTTTTCCATCATTTTTTTCACGGCTCCATTCTTGCCTGAGCATATGAAAATGAGTGTTTTAAATATAATATTTGGTTGACAAATTTTTTAACACCAAACTGTTTTCTAGATTGGTAGAGGCACTTAAGATAGTGTGGGAAGGTTTGGGGTTCCAACCCCACCGATATCCATTTAGCACTTGTCGAGTTTTAATTTTAGTGAACGGTTGAGTGTTGGCATATTAGTTTTAAACATATTTTGGCGGTTATTTCATGTAAGGTTGCTGCATTGGGCAGGGCCGATGGTTTTTTTGGCCATGGGTTCAAACCCCACCAACCTTCTGCCAAATGATATGACCTTCAGGCTATTCCACTAAGGTTGGGTCGGGTCCACCGGCGGTGGCCCACCTACCCCACTTTTTACGCATAAAATTGGTTGTCATGGGTGGAGGGTGTGGTGGGGGTCATGGCCCGCCACCCCAACTTGATAACTTTATTATGACATGGTCGTTGGGGGGTGGCGGGTTGGTGGCCCTCCACCCCATATATATATATATATATATATATATATATATATATATATATATATATATAAATAACAATATGGGTTATTTTCAAATTTTCCAAAAATAAGGGTTATTGGGAAAATTAAAGAGGCCACAATTTTTCCCTTCTTGGTGGTTGGATTCTGTGCGCCGCATCTCAGTCAAATTGTAGGACCATTAATTCTGGCCCACATGCCCACTTTGACCAGAACTTTTACTTGCTCTAACTTCTCGATACAATCTCGAATTGGAGTCTCGTTTTCATTGTTGGAATTATGGTGAAGAGCACTTTCATTTGGACCTGGTTCGAGAGCTGTATGACCACTTTTAATTTTTATCGATTTTGGGTCCTCTTGGACTTCTGATTGTGTCTGGAACCACCTGGATCATTCCTCCCCACTGAGGAGCTTTTGGTCCACCAAAATCATGAACATAATATACAACTCTCATGTACATTTTCTGCACCACAAGTGTCTTGACAAGCCACCCTTCCTTCTCCTTCACCTTTTTTCTTTAGAGCCATAAGTGATGAGCTGACACATACATCCTCTGCAAACCTGTAGTACAATATTTTTTAAGTTACATGCTCAATTACATGACCAAATATGACCCAAACATCCCATACTTGCCACGAGTTTATAACACATACTCTATGTTCAATTTTACATCAAAATGGGAATCCAAACATGAGCTATCAATACAAGGACAAAACAATATTGTTGCTTAACAAGTGATGGAAAACACATCATCACTTTTACATTTTAAGTTGCAACACATGATTTACAAAGTAAGGCCAAAACAATCTAACACATCTGGAAAAACCATATCTCACCTATCAAAGTGAATGGGTTACCTTCCTTTAGCGGATTCGCTTGTCAAACAATTTCTTCAACTGGTCCATGCATGGACACTTTGTCCTTGATATGGTGCTCTCGATGGAGCCTCCAACATGTGGCTCTCTAATGAACACTTCTATCACAATGACTGTAATGAGTCTTCTTCCTCCAGACCTCCTTTACCTTCTTCTCTTCCTGTGGTGGAGAAGGCCTTTCACGCCTCATCCTCTTTTGTGCTGCCATTCTTTTCCAGCACTCAACAAATACATGGTTATGTAATCCACAAAAAATACATGTTTTTCGATGCCATTATTTATGCTCATTATTAGCGACATGATTGTAATAAAAATGGACACTATAATACTGAGACGTTTTATACCTTTCCTGGTTGTCTTTGGTGTAATTATTGTGATGAGAGCTTTCCTCAGCATTTTCCCTGTAATGTGCCTTGTGGTAAGATGATGGAGAAGAGTTTCCATAATTCTCTTTCCTCGATGAGTTAAACAATGTATGGTTGTCTTTGATGTCATTATGGCGATGAGATATTTCCTCAACGCTTCCTCTTTAATATGTGTTGCGATAGGATGATAGTGAAGTATTCCCATCAATTTCTTTTGCTGAAGTTTTCAACCATGTCTTGGAAGCTTTTGACATCTTTGAGCATTGTCATTTAGTGTATCTCGAACCTGGGAATCGAGGTCTTTGCATGAAATCCAACGGTTGATTCATGCCTTGGCCCTTAACACCAAGTCCTCCTCCTTTGTACCCCATCTTGGTAAGGAGTCTCGTGTTAGTTCCTGTAATGGGTACCTCCACATTTCCAACATAAATAACATGATGTGAAGATGAAACTAAAGAATGATCACAATTTCTTACCTCAGATGTTGATTTGGAAACATGTGATGATGGCTTCTTCAAGTCTTCGTTGCGCTTCAACTCCTCCATGGCCTCTTCCATGGTTCATAGATGAAGTTGCAGTCTCTGTTTATCCTCTTTCTCTTCTTGTAGAAGCCTCCTTAATTCAACATCCTTTTCTTGAAGACTCTGGTCATTGCGCTTCAGTTCTTCCAATGCCTCTTCTCCAACTCGAAACTAAAGATGCAATATTTTTTTCTCCTATTTCTCTTCTCGTAGAATTATCTTCAATTCAATGTTATCTACTTGAATGCTCTTATTGATCTCCTCATTCTAATGACGAGAAGATGATGAGGGTGATGAATGGTTACTGAGATGTGAATGAAGCATTTTTCTCTTCTCTTTCCTTCTTCTCATAAGATTCATACATTATGTCCACCATCTTGGACATCATGAACATGGCCTCGTACATGTCTTTGTCATCCTCAATTGTTGCACATTCAATCATTTTTCACGCTCGCAATTCACATCAACGAGAAGACTACTATGATACCAATCTTGACCCGGGTCTGTAATGTGTTATATTAAGAAGAGTGTTATTATCAGTCTATTCAGCCTGTCACCATTGATCAAATGGGCTCTTACAATGTCTTATTAGGTTCTAAAAGTCAGTTTTTTGTCATTTCATTAGTTTTTCAAGTAAAAGTTTGGTCACAAGCTAGTGTGTCTAGGGCTATTTCCACTCCTTTCAAAAATTTTACATGCCGGTATTTTTCATCACTCAGTTGAGTGTACCATCAAATAAAAGATCATCATCATCACTCATGTCAACATCATCATGATTTCATTCATTTAAATGTCTCCATTAGGTCATTAGGGTTAAGGTCACCAAATCTGTCATTCCATTCATAAAATCTAGAAAATGAAGAGTGGTAATAGATAAAGTTGTTCAATGAAGTTTGGTTTCAAAATTTTATTTATGTTTCAATTATGTAATAAGTTTCAAATTTCTAAAGCTTCAATTGAAATTTCTAAAGCTACAAGGTTCCAAAAGCAAAGTGAAAATCATGAGGTGGGCCACCCTACCTCTTTGAGTTCGTAAGTCAAATAAACCCTTCCCATAGTGATTTTCCCTTTCCCCACATCCACATAAACTCCTTGAAGCCTTACACCCCCTCACTTTCACTCACTTTCACTCCCAACAATGTTACCGATGAAATAGGTAACCGCACTATTACCTACTTTTTTTTGGTAGCATAAAAAGCACCCGATTTTGAAAAGTGGTGATGCAGAATCACCGTTTTTTTTTGGAGCAGATTTTCAACACTCTAATATTTTTATTTATGAAGTATGAATATTTGTTTTAAAATGTTAGTGATTTTCATGCTAATTTTGAAACGTATTGATGCAGCATCAACTTTTTTTTTTAGAGCGGTGATTTTCATGCTAATTTTGAAACGTATTGATGCAACATCAACCTTTTTTCTTTAGAGTGGTGATTTTCGTGTTGGTAATAAAACAAAAAACTTAGAAAAAAATATATATATAAAAACAATAAAAAAATAAGAATAATGCAAAAAAAACAAAATTAACTTGTAAAAATAAAAAATTTAAACAAAAATAAATAAATAAAAACAAAAAAAACAAAAATATTCGAAAATTATATCAAAAGAAATGACAAAATTTGAAAAAAAACCACATAATTTAAAGAAAAAAACAAAAATTAACAAAAAAATTTAAAAAAAAAACATCAAAAACATTTTTTTCTAAGTTATTAAAAAAACGATATAATTAAAAAAAAAATTTAAAATAGAAAATTTAAAAATAATTTAAATTACAAAATTAAAATTTGGATTAAAAAAAAAAATACAAAAAAGAAAAAATTAAATTTAAAAATAAAAATAAAAATAATAATAATAAGAAAAAAAATAACAAATTTAAAAAAAAAAAAAAAAAAAAAAAAAATTTGAAAAGAAAATTAAAATAAAAGAATTAAAATAAAAAAAACTATCATTAAAAGACAAAAAAAATGAAAAAAACCACGTGCAAATAATTAAAAAACAAATATCCATAATTTTACTGTTTTTTTTTAAATGAAACAATTTATAAATTTTAAAAATGAAAAACTAAATAAACTAAAAGATTAAAAAAAAAAAGTTAAATTAAATTAAAATTTAATAAATAAATTTTAAATTTTAAAAAATAATTAATCTAAAATATTAAATTTAAAAACAAAATTAAAAAAAAAAAAAATTAAAAAAAAAAATAAAAACGTTTAAATTTAAAATAAAAAATTTGAATTAAAAAACAAATAATTTTAAATTTTTTGAATTTAAAAAAAATCAAATTAAAAAAATATTAAAAATTAAAAAACATTAAAAAAAAAAAAAAAATTTGATCGTGGTGGCGCCGCCAATCGGCCTCCCGCCCAGGTGGTGGCGGAGGCCGGCCGCTGGGCAGGAGGCGGATTCCGAGAATCGCCCTCCCGCGGCAGGAGGTCGATTCCGGGAATCGCCCTGAGGCCAATTCCAGGAATCGCCCTCCCGCGGCAGGAGGCCGATTCCGGGAATCGCCCTGAGGGCGATTCCCGAAATCAGCCTCCCGCCGCGGGAGGGCGATTCCCGGAATCGGCCTCCCGCCTAGCGGCTGGCCTCCACCGCCACCTGGGCGGGAGGCCGATTGGCAGCACCACTACGATCAAAAAATTCTTTTTTTTTTTTAATTTTTTTAAATTTTTAATACTTTTTTTTAATTTGATTTTTTTTTTTTTTTTAATTCAAAAAATTAATTTTTTTTTTGTTTTAATTTAATTTTATATTTGAAATTTATTTTGTTTTACTTTTTTTTTTGTTTTTTTTAATTTTATTCATTCTTTTTGTTTTTAATTTTTTTTTTTAATTTTATTAAATTTTGTACTTTTTTTTATTTAATTGATTTTTTTTTTTTTTTATATTAAATTTTATGTTTAGTTTTTTCATTTAATTTTTAAAATTTTATTAAATTTTGTATTTTTTTTTTTTTAATTCATTTGAATTTAATACTCGTTTTTTTTTAATTTTTAATTTTTTTATTATTATTTTTTTAATTACATAAAATTTTTATATATTTTTTAATTCAATTAAAATTGTGTGTGTATATATATATATATATATATATATATATTCTAATTAAACTTAATATTTTCAAATTAATTTGTTTTTTAGTTTATTTTTTATTTAATATATATTTTTTTCAATTTTTCAATTTTAATTGATTTTAAAAGTTTTTTAACTTTTTATTTTAACAATGCTTTTTTTTTCTTTATATTTAAAATATATTTTTTATTTCAAAATATATTTTTTTATTCGTTTATTTATTAAAATTTAATATTTGTTTTTTTTTAATTTAATTTGTTATTTTGATATTAACATTTTTTTAAAAATTTAATAAAATCTAATATATATATATATTTTTAATTTAAGTTCATATATATATATATATATATATATATATATATATATATAAAAATTTTTATAATTTATTTTTTAAAATCTATTTGTTTTTTTAATATATATTTTTTTAAATTTAATATTTTTATTGTATTTTCTTTTTCATTTTTTATTTTTAATTAATTTTTATTTTTTTACTTTTAATTTCAATAATGTTTTTTTTTTTTTTTAAGTTTTAAATTTATTAAAATTTAATATATTTCTTTAAATTTAATTTTTTATTTTAAAATTTAATTTTTTATTTTTTAATTTAATAAACATTTTCTTTTTCTTTTTTAAATTTAATTTCTATATTTTATTTTTTATAATTTCTTTCCTTTTCTAACTTGTTTTTTTTAATTTAATATTTTTATTTTGTTTTTATTTTTATTTTTTTATTTCTATATATTTTGAAATTTTAATCTTTAAATTCTTTTTATTTTTTTTCTTAAATTTTAGGTTTTTTTTAATGTTTGAATTAAAATTTTTATTTTGTTTTATTTTTTATTTTTTTTATTCCTATATATTTTTAAATTTTAAGCTTTAAAATGTTTTTATTTTTTAAATTTATTTTTTTTCTTAAATTTTAGGTTTTTTTTAATGTTTGAATTTTAAAAATTAAAAAATGTTATTTCTATTTTTAAAAATGTCAAAAATATGACAATTTTTTTTTTTGTTATTCCAGCATCAACTGGTTTTGTTTTGAGGGTGTTTTTTCAATCCTTTTTTCAAGAAACAATTTTGTTTTTAGCATAATTTTATAAAATGTTGAAATTTGACCTTAAAAAAAAACCCAGTGCGTTCTGGAATACACTTTTTTTGTTTTTGGGGTGTTTTTTCATGTTTTTTGAGTCTTTTTGGGTTAGAGTTCCCGTTTTGAGGTCAGGTTACCTATTTCATCGGTAACAGTGTTTCCCTAAGCTTCTACATCCAAACCCTAGACCCTGGACCACACCACTATCCCTACGTTGTGTTTTTTGTAGCCTCCTAGACCTAGACATGTAATAAAATTCCCTAAGTCTACTCCTAACCTAATACCCTTCCATGCCACTTCATAAACCTTCCTAATAGCTTTCCCTACTTCCTTAATTTTTTCCATCCCCATTTCCCTCTCCTAACCCCTCCATCTTACTCCATTTCTCCATTCCCATGTTTTCACTATTAGGGTTTTCCCATTGCAAGGTACATATGGAGGGAGACAAGAGGCCTTACAACAAGTGAGGAAAAATTTCAAGATATGAACCACTCAACACAGATGATATGATGTCCTATACACTTTCCAAGCAGTGCCAAATTCCAAGAAATCATAGCTTCACCTTTCGAAGATATGGGCTGCCTAGGGTTTACAGTGCACACATGAACAATTTTGCTTCAAAATTTGTTTCTAAAAAAATATAGATGAATTTTCCGAACATGAAAGAGGTTTTTATTGGCCTAACCTTATGGTTAGAGAGATATTGAACTACCGTTGAGCCCTATTTTTGACGAAAATTTCTGAAATTTTAGTCAAATTTGGAAATTTTGAAAACTAGTCATACTGGAAAAACTGTAGCGTGGGCCATGCTACGCTTTTGTTGGGGTGGTCCATTCGATGAAAACTAAAAAAATTTGGATTCCTATTGATGAGTACATTAATCATAGTCAGCGGTTGAGCCATGTAAGCCACTTTTGGACGGTCAAAATGACCAAAAACATGCATAAGTGACCTTTCTGCCCTATTTTTGGAGGCCATGCTATGCTTTCTAAGTACTCCTAGGAGAATGAATATTTAGAGGGCTAGGAGCCACCTTTTTGAGTGCTTGATGAGCCTATCATGTAGCATACATCCAGGTCTTTCCATAGCACCAGGGATTTCCATAGCATATTTCAGATAAATATTTCAGCCTCGGGAAGGCCTCCAAAAGAAACTTCTACCAATTTCGCTATGCTTTCTCCAAAAGGAAATTTTCACAAGCTCTTTGGCCTAGAATTTGAAATTTTTACCTATGTAATTTATGAATGATGATGATTTTGTGATGTCATGAGGTGTAATTGAGCTGGTAGATAGTGAAATATGGTAGATACATGCTTGTTAATGTAATTTTGGTCAAATGTATATGGTTTCCTATGACGAGGTGAATTGGTTGACCTCCATTAGACATTAGGGTTTTGTTGAGAAAATAATGTAATCATCTCAACAACTGATGGATTCGACCCCTAAGAGAGAGGAGATGTTTTTTTGATTTATATCCATCATTTTCAGAGCCATTTGACTGGTTGGACATCAATGGATTATAACAATTGTAGCTTATATTTTAACTTTCATATTCAAAAATCAAAGGATGCAGTTGCAACTATTATTTAGGAATTCATGTGCAGTGATTTTATGAACATGTATTTTCTCCTTTTATCTCCCAGTGTGGGCTACATCTCTAGGCTTAGTGTCAAGATGGGGTAGGCCGCTTCATATAATGTTGTAAGAGATTATGATGTACATGGAAGACCCTTTATCACAAAAAGGTCATACACCCTCAAATAGAGTGGTGCGTCTCTTCATGAGATGTTCCACTTACAGGAACTCTCACTTGAGAAGGCTTCCTCTGAGCATGAAAAACTAGCATAATATCACATAATGTGGCAATGAGTATCCATTCAACATAGTTACATAGGGATCTCAACAACAATAGATAGAATAAAAAGATAATTATATCTCACATAATGTAGAAAAATTGTTCCCGCAATATAACATCAAACAAGGATCTCAAAACATAATACATAATCTCAGCAATTATGCAAGTAAAACATGAAATGACTGCTTCATGTACCTTCACTTCTGAAGTTGGTCGAAAAATGAAATTCTTAGCTATAAAATATGACTGCAGCACTGAATTTCTAGCGTCGAGTGGTGTAAAATCAACTATTCATTCGTCAAATTCCGACACCGTCAAAATATGGGCCTTAAGGAATCTTTTAGATTCCCCATGATTCTCCAAAGTTTTTGTTCCATGGACAACCTAGAAATCCATTGCTCAAATGAATAATCTGATGTTGTCATTGCCCTCCCTGTGAAATTTCATGAAATTTGACTATAAATTTGATACCATTATGATAAAATGAATATTTTTACCTCCTTGGGAATATTCTTTAGTTCATGGTTCCACTGCCTCTTTTCTTCGGCAAGGTCCCGCCTCTCTGCCCAATCATGGTCCCACTGGACTCATGGTTCCGCTATGGGTGTGGTTCCCCCTTCAAGGATCCAACCTTCATTGGGTTTCACTCTCCTGTTCCACCATTTCGCTCACGGCTCCATTGTTGCCCAAGCATATGAAATGAGTGTTTTAAATAATATTTGGTTGATGAATTTCTCAGCACCAAACCATTTGGTGGATTGGTAGAGGTGCTTAAGTTGGCACAGAAAGGTCGAGGTTTCCAACCCCACTAACCTCCATTTAGCACTTGCCGCGTTTTAATTTTAGTGAACAATTGAGTGTTGGAATATTCGTTTTAAATATGGATTGGTGGTTATGTCATGTAATTTCATCGCGTTGGGTGGGTTCAGCGGTTCTTCGATCGAATTAGAGTCTTGCTTGCACCGTTAGAATGAGGGCAACGAACACTTTGATCTGGACTTGGTTCGAGAGCAATATGATCACTTTGAATTTTGACCAATTTTGGGCCCTATTGAACTTCTGAGTGTGTCTCGGGCCACCTCGATCAAACCCTAACCACGGTTTCCTCCATGGTCACTGAGCTCTTCATTCAATTTCATTTTTTCATAATCTATCAATATCACCCTGCATGTAATTTTCCACCTGAGATCGGCTTGTTATTCAAACAATATCAGTCACACCCTTACCTATAATTAATAAACTTAAATATAAATAAAAGGTTTTAGCAACAAAATTTAGTTGAGGGCATAATATTTGATTAAATTTTAGTTAATATATTTTAATTAAAAATTGTTACGCTATCTCATTTGATATATTTGAGGCTTTCGATAAGTCCATTACAAATTAGACATCAGAGCCAAATTACTCGCCTTAATTACTCTTAGGGGTTGATATTGCAAGGTCTTCAAGCTACAAATGAGTTTTAAGACAATTTGATTTTGGTTAGCATGCAATAGCTTTACATTTGCTACTAGGGAGGTCTCAAATCTTTTTCATTGTTCAAAATAACTAAGAACCTAGGGATGACCTATACATCTTATTTTTTCAATAATTACATTCAATGGTGAAAATGGTATTTTCTGGTATTTTCTGGTCCAATGTTTTTCATTATTTCATTTCAGTTTGTAAGACCATTTAAGTGAGTTGATCCATAATCATTCTTGTCTAGAAATCACTTGCTTGACTATGGTCGTTCATTAAATGACCCACTATTGGCCTTTTCCCATTTAATCCATATTTATAGATGCTTAAGGATTTTAAGGTTTAGAGAACTCTTCCCTTCCAATGCATGTATGTATATCAATATGTGTGTTTATTTACAACTACCATATTGAAAAAAAAAAAGTAACAAAAATCTATAACATTGAGAAATTATCTATTCATATTTTCCATCAAAATTCAACATACCTTCATGTACATGGAAAACCAATTTCATAATTCAATAGGTATAAAGTTCTATACAGAACCACGAGAAAATTTTCTATAACATCAATTAAACACCACATTGTAGATTTAAAACATGGAAGTATTTATATAAAATTACCTACTACTAGAAACCAATCTAAGAAGGATCTTTTTCCACCTATTTATAGGATCTTCTACACCTTATTTTTATACCTGGAAAATGCTAGCTAGGCCATGATACATAAGGAGAAAATTGTCAACACTCAAAATTAAATATGGCCGAAAGAAACTCTCTTTCACAACTACAAAAAAAATAGAGAACACCTTTTTCCATGAGGCTTGAGGTCTCCCCAAATTTTTAGATTCCTAGTAGCTAGCTCACATAACGATATAGAAATCCTTTCGTTGTTCTATAGTACCTTGGTGATTACCTTTCCCATTTCTTATGATTCTTTTCTAGCACAATTCATGACCCACATTGCTAAATTAATTTCCATGAATTCCGATTGAGTATTTGACATGCAAATTGTTTTTCAAAGAATTCAAAACATACTAACAATAACCCAATCCATGATTTTTTTTTTTTAAGTAAATTTGAGCACCCTAAAAATTATTTTAATCATTGAGAATTCCCTAACAAACTTTCCACTCCTAAATAACAATTTTTACTCACAAATTTGTTGCCCATAACATTAATGAACTTGCACTATTTCTAAGTATGATCTCCCATGCTTGAATAATTATTTCAGGTTTTTTCTTTCATGAATCTCTATAATTTGAGTAGAAGTCAAATCAATAAGACTTCAAATAATATCCACTACCCAAATCAATAAGACTTCAAATGATATCCACAACCATCATCCTTATACTATGTATGTGCCCAAATAACTTTTCTTTCATTCATAATTGGGTAGAAGTAAAATCAATAAGACTTCTAATAATATCCACAACCATCATTTAATTGGGTAGAAATCAAATCAATAAGACTTCAAATGATATCCACAACCATCATCCTTGTGCCAAAATAACTTTTCAATTGCATGATAGTCAAATTCTTGTGACTTTCGCATAGTATCCACCACCACTACCATCATTTAATTGGGTAGAAATCAAATCAATAAGACTTCAAATGATATCCACAACCATTATCCTTATGCCAAAATAACTTTTCAATTGCATGATAGTAAAATTCTTGTGACTTTCACATAGTATCCACCACCACAACCATCATTTAATTGGGTAGAAATCAAATCAATAAAACTTCAAATGATATCCACAACCATCATCCTTGATACTATGTATGTGCCAAAATAACTTTTCAATTGCATGATAGTCAAATTCTTGTGACTTTCGCATAGTATTCACCACCCATAGTGCTGCGTACACATGCCTAGTTGATTTCTTTAAAATTTTGCCAAGAAAAAAGGGAACCACAGCTTCCCTTCCTGGTTTTATAGATTGTTGGATGATAATGGTACTACATTGTTCTTTTGTGCTTCTTCAATTTTGCATGGAAAAATAAAATAAATTTGGTCTACGCATACTCTAGATCTTCGAATTGTGGAAACTTACGGTTTATATATATAACTGAATGAAGGGGAGGCATTTCTCTTTAAATACTAATGTATTCTTTTATAACCTAATAGCAATTTCAGACATTAATATTTTTAGGTTTCATTCAATTATTTTAGGTTTCGGAGTTTATGATTTGAATTTAGCTAAACAATTTTTTTATTATATTGTATTTTGATGTTATTTAAAATCCGTTTATATATAAAAAAAAATTTAAGCATATGTGTAGTATGAGAATAGAATGTTTTGAAGTTTAGATATTAATATTTTTAAATATCATTTAATTATTTTAAGTTTTAAGTTTTGGAGTTTTTTATTTGAATTTGGTTAAACAAGTTTTTATCAGATTTTATTGTTTGATTTTAAATGATTAAAGAAATTTAAAGCTGAAAATTTGCAGATTTTATAAAGTTTATATGTAAAAATTTATGATTTTAATCAATTTTATGGAATTTAAAACCAATTTAATAGAAATAACTCAAAAAAAAAAAATAGAACGACTTTGGTAAGGATAAAATTAAGTAAGAAAAAAATAAAAAATTCAGAACTCTAGATATTTAAATATTTTTTTAGATCGTGAAAATAGATTCAACACCATGACAAACCCTTGAAACACTTAAACTACTCAAATTTAATAACTATAACCAAAAATTTCAAAAGATTTTAATAAAATCTATGATAATCTTACTTATCCATTATTTTCTTCACTAATTTGTACTCCTACGATGTAATATTATTTCAATACCATTATCTCACTTATAAGAGGGTGCACAATTACTGATATACCACTTTATTAGTGAGTTGCAAACATCATATCAACGTCACAGGGCATGACAAACATTTCTTCTTAGTCGTGCGCATTGTGAGGGTTGATCAACCACAAAATTACAAAAAGAAAAGGTCGAAACATCTTCAGTGGATTTCTCAGTCCACTAAACACGTGCTCACTTCATATGACTTTGGAGGTTGAATTCACGTTGTATCCACAGAATAATGGGACTGTGGCCAGGCGGCCTTTGGGTGTTCGATAGAGTCATTTGTTCTCACAATTCGATAAGTCATTTGGTCGCCTGAAGGGGCGGACATGAAATGGGATCCCAGAGTTTCATCTTTTTTAAAAATAAAAAATAAAAAATAAAAAAGGAGAACACCCTTCATTTCATTTCGGAATATCCATTCATTTCCGGTTCTTGTTCTTCTGTAGCCCGTGACAGTTGGGTTTTTTTTTTGCAACTTGTTCCGTCTGGATTTTTTTTTGTTCTGCCGTTAGGTATGCAACCATCAATTCTCTTTTTTGGTTTCTAGTTATATACAATGCAACCATACAATTCTTTTTTTTGGTTTTCAGTTATATACTTAGAAATTACAAAGCAAATGCTGGGCCACTTTTATGCAGAAATGAGCCCTGCTGTTGAATTTGTACAGTGGCATATAGTGTTAATTTTGTGTTCAGTGGCATATAGTGGTAATTTTGTGTTGAATTTGTACAGTGGCATATAGTGTTAATTTTGTGTTCAGTGGCATATAGTGGGTAATTTTGTGTTCAGTGGGATGCACTTCTCTTCCTTGCCCAATAGTCTGGAAGTCAAAGCAACCATCAATTCATCAACAACAACAGTGACCAATGGTAAGAAGCATTAACTTCATCGCAGGGGTGCACTTCGCTTCCTTCCCCAATACTCTGGAAGTCAAATCAACCATCAATTCATCAACAACAACAGTGACCAATGGTAAGAAGCATTAACTTGATCTAAATCATTATCGTTTTAAAAGGAAAACTTCAGGAGAAAGCTAAAAGATGTTGTAGATTATGGAACCTAATTAACTGATGACTATCTAAGAAGGACAATGTCTTCAATAAATGCAGAAGAAGGTAGACCAAGGAGAATGGATACAATGGGCAGTAGACCTTCACTGATGTGATTGGGAAAACCACTAAGCTGCAAGCATTCAATGCATGTTCGCTCCCTAGGACCATCTGAAATACCAGTATGGTCGTGTCTATATACCTGTGTGTGCGGATGTAAATCCATTATGTTATGTAAATTACTATATTAAATTAATAAAAAAATATATTGAATATGGATTATTTTTATGAATAGATTTACAAAATATTAGAATTATAGATACTAATAATTAATTAAGTTGATTTTTTTTAAGTAAATTTAATTTATGAAATTTTAACCAATTAAAAAATAAATTGTCAAAATAATGATTCAAATCATTATCTAATTCTCTCATTAATTGTTGAAAGATAATGGAGAATCCCTAATTAGTGAGAGTTGGTTCACGAAACCTTTGGATAGGAATTAGTTTCTATTTCTTAAGGTATGATTTTAACTTCCCTATATCCATGTATATTATATATTGATTGAGTTATATTGAGAATATAGAGTGTTCTGCAGAGCCAGACTCTCGTGGTTCAGACTCTCTTTCATAGAGCTGAAGAGTGAGTTTTCATTTATTAATTCAAACATAATATTTTATCATGGTATCAGAGCTCTAGGATCGAATCATATCTAGAGTGTTGTGATCCCTGCGAGTATCCAGGTGGCAGAGGAGAAGCCCCTGATGAAGACTGAGTGAAATTTTTTTTTTCTCAGGTATTGAGCAGATCAGCATGGGTTTTTGAGGAATAGTCGCACCGATTGCCGTGGTTCCTATAGTTATAGTCACGTCGATGGCACGGAATTGAGCTAAACAAAGACGCCAATTGGGGGAAGACTTACTAGGTTCTATTTCCAGTGCGATCGACGCAGAAATTGGGTCAGTAAGTGCGCCAAGGAGATATGAAATAGATCTGAGCCAGTGTTTGATCACTAATGAAGGGAGAAATCCGGTGAAAGTTCACTAATGAAGGAAGAGAACTAAAGCAGATCTCTTCCTTCATCAACGAACTTTCACCTGATTTCTCCCTTCATCAGTGATCAAACACTAGCTCAGATCTATTTCAGATCTCCTTGGCACACTTGGTGTGAGGCAGTTTGGTTGCGGCGACTTCTCTAGGATGTTGGGGAAGAACAGAAAGATGAAACAATTATCAGATGCGACAACCAGAGCTCAATAAACTTGCTAATAATATGGCATTTCACGAGAACACTAAACACATTGATACACAATTCCACTTTGTCAGGGAGAAATTTCAATCAAAATAAATTCATCTTGTATATTTTAAAACGTGTGATAATGTTGCCGACATTTTCACTAAGCCTATTAGCAAAATTATGTTTGAAATGTTTAGGGAGATGTTAGGCATATTTGTGAACCCCTTCTCCATTAAGGGGGAGTGTTGAAAGATAATGGAGAATCCCTAATTAGTGAGAGTTGGTTCACGGAACCTTAGGATAGGAATTAGTTTCTATTTCTTAGGGAATGGTTCTAACTTCCCTATATCCATGTATGCTATATATTGTTTGAGTTGTATTGAGAATGTAGAGCATTCTACAGAGCCAGACTCTCTTGGTTCAGAATCTCTTTCGTAGAGTTGACCAGTGAGTTTTCATTTATTAATTAAAACATCTATTTTATCATTAATGATGGTATATTTAATGTGTTCAATTTTTCTTTAACTTTTGGAATATTTTGGAAAGAAAATATTTGGTTGTAGGATGCAAGGGCATTGAAAAATAGTTGTTTTTTGTCTTTTTAATAATAAGTTTTTTTAATTTGTATGATGTTATTGATCATAAATATATGGAATCCCTTGTCATAATAAATATATAAATCATAATAATCAAGAAAAAACATAGCTATAACATAAGAGTTTATCTCTTCTTTGTGCCCACTAATAGTGTCTAATCATAATAATAGAATATAAGGAAAATACAATTAGAAACATGTTATTGTATGAGTCTTCCTTTCCTTTTGAGGATGTTACTTTTATTCCTTTTTAGGATATGACACATGTACATGTATTTCATGAATAGCCTTTTACATTGTAAATTTGACTCATTAGTCCATTCATTAGTAGGACCTTGGTCTTCAGCTTCTCACACACAATGTGTGTGTGTGTTAACCCACATATAGATTGATTTCTATATAGTTACATAAACTAAATCACACAATAAAGCATTATTTGTTAGATCCATCTTAACTCTAGGTCTATTATTAATCAAGAGAGATCAAATCCCTATCGGTGCAAGTATTTCCTAAAATTTTGATCCCTCTTGACACATGATAGATCCATAATTAAGATGTATCTATGTTGGATCTTAATACACCACATCTCAACTCCCTATTCATCATGAAAAAAAAGGCACATCTCCCTCATACTAAGCAACACGTCATTGAAATGTTTTAACTACCATCTGAAAGGTGCATCCTCATATTTTGATGTCGTAAGGGCCCCTTACTTGGGGCCTCAAGCTTGTATAAAAATGACTGTAATATATATATACATATATATATATATATATATTTATTTATTTATATATATATATATATATATATATATATATATATATATAGAGAGAGAGAGAGAGAGAGATGATCATATATATAATTAGAGATATTCATGTTCATTTCAACAGAATATGTGCAACTTGTTTTATGATAATATTTAAATGGATTTAATAAACTAAATAAAATACCCTATTGTTGTTGATCTTCTATTATGCTGCTCCCAAGACCACCTATCTAGCTTCATAGCTTAGGGAACCTCCACATGCTCCCTAGCCCTTCGAGACCAAGCTCATAATCACATCCATAATGTGTATTTATGTGTGTCCAACCACTAGATTTCAAACACCTTCTTGGATCCACTGTATCCACTCCCAACTCCCAAATCTCACTGCCAAGTTTCCCTAGATTCCTCATCTACCCTCCTCTACTCCAACACAAAACACCCCACGCCTCCCCCCCCCCCGGAGAGATCCTCCTTCCCCCTTTCAACCCATCACCTTATCTCTCCCCTACAAGTGTCCACCTACTCCCTTTAAGTTTCTCCTTACCTCATTTATTAAATCCCCTTTAAAAATATCTCAAGACTACCCACTATCTTTGTCACATACCTCATTGTCCCCTAGTTAAAGAGCCTTGGGTTGTCAAATAATTCATCTAAATACACTTCACCATATAATAATTACATAATAAAATAGCACAATCTCAAAATTCTCTCACTTACCTCATTGTTCCCAAGTTAAAGAGCCTCGGGTGGTCGAATCATTCATCTAACTAACTCCACCATACAATAATTACATAATAAAATGATACAATCTCAAAATCCTAATCAAAACCAATGGATTACATAGGAACCTCATTTAACTTTAATATAAAATTAATCATAAGAAAATTTACATCATTAATTAATTATTAATCAACATTAAGGGCTAATCACTTAATTAATCACTAATCAAGCTTAAAGACTAATAAAAATATCACATTAATTAATCTTAGTCAACCTTTAGGCTTAGTCACTGAAGTTACATTACGATTTAACTATCATAGTGTATGATTGAGTACTATTGTATTTGTGTGAAGTATGGCTATGTAGGTAGCATGCACATACCTCATACGTATATTGATAAAACTAATAAGAATCTATCACAATAATCAATCTCCCAAAAAATAGGCTAATAACCTAACATAACATAATAGGAATATGGAGTGTGCATTACATATGTAACAAACTTCTCCCCTCACATCTACCCACTTTCACCAGCTTACTTGAGGTAAACATGAGATGGGAGGCTGATAAGACTCAACCTCCTAGGGGACCTTAAGGAAATGGAGTCAGAAAACTAACCTTACCGACTTCTCTCAGGTGCCACAGGAACCTTCAGGAGTAACCCAACCCATCTAGGTGTCCATCCCTGAGGTCACGCTGACTTTTAATTGGTTTTTACCCCCAATTGCTCTGTTTCCAAGGAATCAGTGTGAATGGACCTCCCAATCGCAAGCATAAGCCTCCATTAGTGCGATTGTGGACTAAATTATCCAGTGTTGTGCCAACGAATGCAGATTTTAAGGCTAGATTCCAGGGTTGGTGCTAGACCTCTCCCCATAAATCCCTGTAACTTTCAAAAATCATAAATTCCATAAGGAAAATGCTTGTAAAGAAAAAAATGACTCCAAGACTAGGCTTGACCATCCCCAACGAGGACTGACATTCTATCAAACACTTGGAAAGAATGTAATCTACAGGTCAAGAATACAAGATTGAACATAAGGGACATAAAATTCATATGAATCTTATCAAGAAGGATCATCACCCTCTCCCATTATTTGTATTAACATTAATTAGGTCTTTCATCCATTATTCTTTCAGTTACAATTAAAAACATGAAAGGAACCATGACTAGAACCAGTGACATAACTATGCTCATAACCAACATATAACCATAAGATAATAGCCATTAAAGCCACATAATAACACATACATTTACCAACCAAAGAAATAGAACTTAGCTTTCATTAAACATAGGCTAGAGCCAACAAGATTCAAGACTTCCATGTACCACCCAACCGTAGACATGGATGAACCAAATATTTCTTTTAGTGAGTCACCCAATACCATATTCTAAGCATGAATGTGTGATTTGATGGATAAAAAATCCAAAAACAACCAAGGGACATTGAGATCACTAAACCAAACTAAGCTTGGAATGCCTCCTGATATCATCACCATCGTTGAGGAATTTTATGTCTCTTTGTCTCTAGGCTTTACCGAAATCCACACTAGATCACTTGGCGCTTACCAATACACCACCCTCAGGCTTGGCAATGTATCTTTCCAAAATCGGTCAAGGGATTCCTAGGCCTTTGGGAAAGAACCCAAGACCACCTCGACCTTGCATTTCCAAACCATCTGAAAATTCCAAAGCTCAAAACCGAGAAAAATCCCATCACACCATCGCTATCTAGAAAATGGAAATGCAAGGCTAAAAACTACTATCAAACCATGGAAAAACCATGCCACCGAGAGTAAAAGAGCCAAATACCAACATGCACATACCATGCATGTCAAAGCAAGCTAGGAAATCATACATGAAATCTGTTACCTGCAATTATCCCTGTTGAAGCTACTTTATCCTGCCCTTTCTTGCCCGATCTTTCCTTTCCTATCCTTTCCTGGTCATTTCTTTGCTTTCTTTTCCTTTTGTTTGCTTGTTTTATCCCCTTCTCCTCTTGGTCCTATTATCCTCTCTTAGTCTAATTCTGAAAATGAACTGGAAAAAAATCTTTCCCACTGATCCTCGTAAGCCTTTTTATTAATGTGGAACTTATTTTCTTCATTTTCCATTATTTTCCTTCAATTTCCTCCTCACATGCCACTTGTGACCTTTCACCTTCTTTTTCTCCTAATTTCCTTTATTTTCATAAATAAAATTCCAATTAATGCCTCTTTACCTTTTCAATGCCTCATTCATTTCCTTTTCCAATTTCCCCTTAGCCATAAATAACTAAAATGAACACCCACTAGGATGTTTTTCCCAACATTTAGGTTAGAATAAGTGTCCCTTGGATGTGGTCTTATTTTTCCTTTATTAAATTTTATTACATGGAATTTTGATCCTAGGTCTGTTGCAAAAGCCTCTCCATTGAGGAGTACCATCCTCGGTGTTAAACCACACCTTCACCTCAGAATTTTTTTTGAAAAGAAAACATAATTCCCATGGATATTTATAACTTAGCTCGTTGCAATATTTACAATGAATAACCTGCTTAAAAGAAAAAACAATCGTGACAATCATACCATGTAATGGAGTTTTATAACACATCTCATTATGGTATTTATAATAAAATCCACATATATTTATGCACATTTTCTTCAACCAACAGGTAACCATATTATTCATGGAGTTTTATAAATCTAGCTCGATATAATATTTACAATAAAATACAAATATACATATGCACATTTTTTCAACCAACAAATAAAAGGATGTGGTGCATGCATCCACAATAAGGGAATCCAAAGGATCACACCTCCACCCTCAAAAGTATTACCAGGATTCACCTCCTTCCCAAGAAGTCCAAAATCCACTGCCAAATTCAAACCTGCATCCAATGTCCAACGCTACAACCCTGCGTCACTTGTCCTCTCATTGAACAATTACCGGTTCATTTTTCCATGGAACAGTCCTAATGTGCATCTGATTACATCTAGAAATGATAATGACCAAAAAAAATCCATCCTCGGCCTTCCCTTTTCTACTACACAGTCCCTTGGGAAATCTAGTCACCCCCTTCTATGCAGTCACTCACCTTCCAAGTTCCCTGGCATCCCCTATCTCAGGTGATCCATCCCTTGGAAAGGTTTCCTCGCATCAAAAGGTCAACAACCAAGGCATATCCCTCCCTCAAACCATCGTACAGTCATAGTATGCTCATGGAAACAAGTGGAAACTATTGGGTACCATTATACCACAATGGCCTTGCTCCTAAAGTGATTTACCGACATACTGTCTCCTTTTCACTAATTTCTCTAATTCTTGCAGTCAGTTTCGACCACCCAACCCAGAATTTGCATGATTTCCTATACCAAGCACATAAATTCCATTAGATTCAAAATAAATGGAAATTAATTCACATCATACCTCATCGATGGCTTGCCAATAAGGCACACTTACAATTCTGTTTACTTCCTGTGACAACAAGTCAAACTAGCTCTTTAACCAAATCATCATGTATAATAATATCACATCCAGTTAACTCAAAAAGAAACCATCATAAATCATAATAATAGATCACATGTATAATTAAAAAAATAAGTAAAATATTGATACTCATATTTCCATTATTATTTTGCTTATGTCGTTGTCCTTTTTCCTTTCTGTACACACACTGAATCAGTTCCCAAACTCGACAAGCACCCAATGCATTCTCTTTAACCAACAAGGGAATCTAGATGCTAAACTACCTCCTCCCTCAATATCAGCAATAAGGGAATCCAGAGACTAAATTGCCTCAACCCTTAATAGCAACAAGGGTATCCTGATACTAAACTGCATCAACCCTCAATATCAATAACAAGGGCCAGAAAATACCATACATGTCTATCCCATCACATTGTACAACATATACACATACACATTATACAATGCAACACATACATCTATACCCGATGCATAACATGAAACATACACCTACTCCTCGTGTATAACAAAATAGATACACCTACACCCAGTGTACAAGATGGCACATACACCTACATCTGGTGCACAACACAATACATACACCTACACCGGGTATACAACACAACACATACACCTACACCTAGTGTACAACACAACACATATACGTACACACCGTACAATACAATGAATACACATGTTGTGATACCATGACTGCACAATACCTGTAACACCATGCAAAATATACACAACAAAACATGTACAACGTGTACACAATACCACATATAAAGCATGTACACAATACCATTTGTACACAATGCCACCTATACAATGTGTACACCACCACACGTACACGACACCACTTGCACAATGTGTGCACAACACCACATGTACACTGCACCACATGCACAACGTGTACACAATACCATGTGTACACAACAGCAGTTGTATGATGTGTACATATCACAACATGTACACAACACCACATGTACATTCATGCACACCGCACCACATGTACATAGCACCGAATATACAACATGCACACTACACCAAATGTACATAACACGACATTCACAAAATGTACATAGAACCATATGTACATAGCACTACACATACGACATGTATTTAGCACCATCAATACCCAACACTGCATATGAAATCATGCACACAACACTATATATGCAACATTCACACAACATAATATATTAAACATGAAAAAAACATCATATATACACAACACTGCATATGCTACATGTACACAACATCGATACTACATATCCTAAGATCACACTGTTCTTACAAAGCAACCTTTCTTCTAGTGTCTTATCCATGCTTCTCCAAGCATGTTGTGGATCACACCGCTTTCATTCCATTGATGTATCCCTCAACATTACTCGTATATAAAATAAACATAGTAATAGTATAAGAACATAATACCAAATCATATCCACATGATATTAATCTTGTCTATATGTGAAGGCTATTCTTCCCACTTGGTTCCTTATAAACTAGGAACCTCTTCATGCCATTCACTTGCATAAGCAATCTTTCCTCCACAAGAATGATCCCTGAAAAACCTATTAGAGAATGACATACATATATATAATCATTAGCATAAGATAATCATGATCATGGCATACAACGACATACATACATACATACATATATATATATATATATATATATATATATATATATATATATATATATATATATATATATATATATATATATATATATACATATAAAAATTAACATAAAAATAGCCATGTTCCCTGATGACACTGTCAGATAATAGCATAAGTATATACATATATAGACATCATCATAATCATAATCACAACATAATTACTAGATATCATAAGGTCTAGGTTAAGAGAACTCCCTTTATTCGTGCAATGCATGCACAGCATTGAGAACAATAGTTCCCAACCTAGCCAAGGCATCCGATGCCTTAAATCCATTTTACTTCTGTTTCTTGTTACCTTTATCATTATTGTCCTGACATTGTCCATTTACTCCAATGGACCCCACCAATCCAATTGATTGTCATAATCTTGCCTTCAACTGCCCTTATACATGCACCGAGTCTCATCTGATTCTTACATTACCTGTTAGGTTTCATTTATCTCTCCCTGAGCTCCACTAACTTTCCTTTTTTCCAACCAATCCCCAAGACCCTAAAAAAGGGGAAAGAATGAAAGAAACCAAGGGAAACACATGAAAACCAATAGAAATAAGACACTACCAACATATTTGTATGGCCATACACTAGACATAAACAAAACTACATATCAAGCGCAACCAATCATAAAATAGTGAAAGTGCAATACTAGCAATAAACACCATTACTCAATCCCCATGGTTCCTAGTACTTCCAAAGGAAATCTCAACCTGAGCCTTTCCAAGATTTCATGGAATTCCCCTCACCATGCAATCCCTACATCATACTTCCATAAACACATAAATGTCAGTGTATAAATAAATATAACAACATACTAGTTACCTTACCTTATTTTTTCGAGCATGCTGCCTTGTAATTGAACACACATGTCAACCACATGTTCCATAGATCAAGACATCATATATATTAATTTGAAATCAACTTTTACTAAGTCTAAAAACCATGGCATGATCAACAATCAAATCACATTCATCAGTCATAATACATAATCCTACAACTATCATCTACTCACCCTCAAGTACATATCAATTTTTCTCAGCACATATGTGTTAGTGCAACCATATCAAACAAGATCATTCCTTCATGGAATATTTTAGATACAAACTCATATCATGCAACTATTCAAACATTCAAACAACAAATAGACAACATAATATATGCCAAACACTCAAACAGAAAATCAACGACATAATCAAACAGTCAAGCACCAAGTATATGACATAAGAAAACTCATAGCTTAATGTTTCTTAGGGGAGGTTGTTTTGTTTGCACAATCAATATATATTAGCACGATATAACTTCACAACATATCAACTCAAGCATAAAGAAGGTCATGATTTCCATAACAGTAACTAACAAACATGTTCACATCATAAACTCATAAAAAAGTAACATTCATGCATAACAATCACATCTTCATAGTTAGTCTAGATTATTATGACAAAATATCACAAATAGGTCAACTCATACCTTACTTTTATAACCCTAGCCATCTTCATAGGCCAATCCAAATTAGAACGATACATATAACATCAATATCTTAATGTGATCACCCTAATCATCAAGTCAACTAACATATAACAACAAAAAGTAAACATATAACATACTTATCACCAACATATAATATGATCATCAAGTTAATAATGTGTCCGACTAACCAACACATGTACTTATGGTCACACTAATTAAATAACATATATCATGCATGTAACCATAACATCAATAGAATGAAAGGCATACACATATCCATAATGCATATTAATATACTGGTCAACTAGAATTTATTATACATGTAACCACAATAACAATAGAATAAAAAACATATAAGTAACCCTAATTATTATAACAACCATTAACCACATACTTGCATGGAAAAGATACAAACCTATATTATTATATGCTCTCACCTCGAAGTCTAGTGCTACAAACTCACTTTGATGAGCTTCGTCTCCTGCTCTATCTCATCCAACGCATCAACATCATAACATACCAATAACATCATAATGACATAAAATTAATGAGATGATCTCATGCATGACAATATTAACCATGAAAATGCATGCATAATAACATGCATTTAGCCCATCTATTCCAAGTATTCGAACCATGCTCTGATACCACCTGTAACGAACCTCTCCCCTCACATACACCCACTTTCACTGAATTACACAAGGTACAGATGAGATGAGAGGCTATTATGATAAGACTCAACGTCCTATGTGACCTTAAGAAAATAGAGTCTACATAAAAACCTTACTGAATTCCCTCAGGGGCTAGAGGACCCTCCAGAAGTAACCCAACCCCTCCAGGTGTCCATCCCTGAGGCCAGCCTCACTTTTAACTAGTTTTTAACCCTAGTTGATCCCTTTCCAAGGCATCAGTGCAACTAGACCTCCCAATCGCATGCATAATACTGCATTAGTGTGACTATGGACTAAATTACCTAGTGTTGTGCCATCGAATGCAGATTCTAAGGCTAGATTCCAGGGTTGGGGATAGAAAAATTCCCAGAATTCCCTATAATGTTCAGAAATCATAAAATACATGAGGACAATTATTTTAAAACAAAATTGACTCCAGGACTAGGCCTGACCATCCCCAACTAGGACTGACATTCTACCAAACACTTGGAAACAATTCAATCTACAGGTCATGAATACAAGACTGAACATAAGGGACTAAAAATTCATATGAATATTATCAAGGAGGATCATCACCCTCTCCCATTAGTTTTCTTAACATTAATTATGTCTTCCATCCATTTTTCTTTCATTTATAAGTAAAAACGTGAAATGAACCATGACTAGAACCAGTCACATAACCATGCTCATAACTAGCATATAACCATATAAATAACCATAACATGACAACCATTAAAGCCACATAATAACACGTACATTTACCAACCAAATAAAGAGAGATTATTTTTCATTAAACGTGGGAAATGGCCAACTAGGTTCAATACTTCCACGTACCACCCAACCATAGACATGGTTGAACCAAATATTTATTTTAGCCATTCACCCCCATTCCATATTCCAAGCATGAATATGGGATATCATGGATGAACCAATCCAAAAATAGCCAAGGGAATCCAAAGGTTAAACCACCTCCACCCTCACCATATCATGATCTCACCTAAACCGACACTAAGTTCACTAAATTGAACCGATCTTAGAATGATTTCATATCTCATCACCATCCTTGATGAATTTTTCTTTTCCTTGTCTCTAGGATTTACCACAATCCACACAAGGTCACTAGGCCCTTACTAAGACACTACCCTTAGAATTGACGGTGTATCCTGCAAAAACCGGTTAATGGATTCCTAGGCCTTTGGGAATGAAGCTAAGACCACCTTCACCCTGGATTATGAAACCTTCCAGCAATTCCAAAGCTCAAAACCGAGAAAAATCCCATCACACCATGGCTATCTATAAAAATGAAAGGCTAGGCTAAAAAACCACTCTCAAAACCCGGAAAATCCATGCCACCAACAAGAAAATATCCAAATGCCAACATGCACATACCATGCATGTCAAAACCAGCTAGGAAATCATACATGGAATTTTTTACGTGAAAGTACTCATGTTGAAGTTGCTTGATCCCGCTCTTCTTTACTTGATCTTTGCTTTCCTTTCCTTTCCTTGTCCTTCCTTTGCTTGTTTTTCCTTTTATTTTATTGCTTGATCTCCTTCTCCTCTTAGTTCTCTTCACCTCTCTGAGTGTAATTTTGAAAATGAACTAAAAAAAAAAATTGACAAACTTTCCCACTGATCCTCATAACCCTTTTTATTAATGTGGTCTCTATTTTCTTCACTTT
Organism: Pinus albicaulis; assembly: GCA_034641835.2. Classification (NCBI taxonomy): domain Eukaryota; kingdom Viridiplantae; phylum Streptophyta; class Pinopsida; order Pinales; family Pinaceae; genus Pinus; species Pinus albicaulis. Next base: position 256,136,128 of record CM076581.1, read on the forward strand.
CCATTATTTTCCTTCAATTTCCTCCTCACATGCAACCTCTGACCTTTCACCTTCCTTTTCTCCTTATTTCCTTTATTTTTATAAATAAAATTCCAATTAATGCTTCTTTACCTTTTCAATGCCTTAGCCATTTTCTTTTCCAATTTCCCCTTAGCCAGAAATAACTGAAATGAACACCCACTAGAATGCTTTTCGCGACATTCATCTTGGAATAAGTGCCCCTTTCCCATGGTCTTATTTTTCCTTTAGTAACTTTTATTACATGGAATTTTTAGCATGGGATTATTGTAACATACACCCCTGCTTTGGAAACAAATTTTACACATTTAGATTTAAGATGATGCAAACAATCAAGGATTAATATGATAATCAAACATAATAAAATAGGGAGAAAAAATTATTAACCAAAATTAAGTGAAATATATGAAGAAATCTCTTCCCACTTGGATTTCACAGCTAACCTATATCCACCCATCCTCCCTAATGTAATTTTTCGCCCATCCTATACATCCTGTGTTTCAATATATTATGGCATTTATTATACTGATATAACGCTAAAAGAACCAAAATAGAAAAAAGATAAACTATATTTACTAACTTCCCCAACATGAAATTAGTAATCATCACCACACATCTATATGAGCATGCCCATCATATACTTCCCATGACTTTAGGTTTGGAGGTTACTTGGTGGGAAATGTATCCACCCCTCCTTACGGAACTATGGTCAATGACCTAGCATGGACCACACTGTAGTGCTAATTCTAGGTGTTTGTCATCAAATTATTTAGTTCGGTAGTCATATTACCTTCCAATTGACACCTTACCCAATGTCTTAACTATACATATAAATTGATACAAAATGTAATATAAGAATGTACATAATACCATTACTCATTTGGTTTCCCAACATCAACCAATTACTGGTGTGGTTCTTTGGCTATAACATATCCCCCTTTCGACCTGTATGTTAATTCACACGCACACACGTATAGATATTCCTAATTATTATATTTTCAAACTCAATATCCACATAACAAAATATGTCAATTAACATCAACATGTTGCAAGTAAATCATACATTATATATTTTTATTAATAGAAACATAATTCATCAAGTGTTTTATATAAATAATTCCATCCATCCAATTTGAGTGCAATAATATTACATAAAGTGCATAAATAGTGCATCATGAAAATACAATTAAGGCCTGAGTATAATCAGCTACTTAGGTCAAAATTTGGTGTCACAAGTGGTTAAAAATGAGATATAGTCTCAATGTATAGTATTTGCATCTTCCAGCTAGGTAGTATATCTTGGGCTATAATTGTCCCACCAAGCCTTAACCCGACCGACTAAGAAATTCCTCAGTTTTTGAACTCTATAGTCCAATATAGGAAATAGTTTAACCATAATGGTTCCAATATCTGATAATTTCATGTATCTCCAATTAAGTTTGCGAGATTCATTATCAACATAATTTAGTAGAGCAAATACAAGAAAAGCATCATGAATTTTATGCAAGTGGGATGGTAGTATAAGATGATAAGAAACTACTCCAATTTTATATTTGATCTTAAAAATGTCCTATAGATAAAGGTGATATATTTTTTCCTTCTCTAAATTGAATGGTACTCTTATTGGGACATATACAAATAAAATCATAACCCCGACCTCATAACATTTACTAGTCCTATGTGCATCATCATAACTCTTTTGTCTATCTTGAGCTTCCTTTAACCATTATTTAATATGATTCACCTGCACCCCCATTTTTTGTATTGATTTAGTCCCTGCTATTACTCTATCCTCCAACCTTTTCTTGCTAATTGATGTCTTGCATGACATTCCATAGAGAAATTGATAAGGATACATCATGATTGAACTATTATAATGATTATTTTAGGAAAAATCTAGCAATGGTAGATGCTTCTCCCATTGATTCTAGTTATCCATAATGATAAATTCTAAGCATTTCTTCTATAACTTGATTTACTCTTTCACTCTTCCCATATTTTTTCGAATGATATGAAATTCTCATGTTAATTGAGCCCCAATATTGATTGCAAACTGGTAAAAAACCTAAATGTAAATTGAGAGTCTCTATCAATAATAATAATATATATGGGTAAAATGTCAATCCAGATAACTTCTCTTATAAATACGCGTTCCACATCGATGACATCATATGTCTCTCTCACACAGATGAAATGTGAATCTTTGGTCAACTTATCAACTATGCCCAAGATGGAATTGTGCCTTGCTGACATGACTGATAAGCTATAAAAAAATCCATAAATATTACTTCCCACATGGAGATATCAATGTCATGTGGTTCTAGGATTCGTGTTGAGTGGTGATGGTCAACCTTGTTCTAAAATAAGGAGAGATTTGATAATTTTCCATACAACGTGTTTTCCCTTAATCACAACAACCTAATCATTATGTTTTCTTAATGTTCCCTCTCATTCCTAGAATACACAAGAATGTTTTCTAGAAGGACTTGCACAAAGTGGTCTAGGTACTATAAGAACAAACCATTCATGAGACCCATGAACATTACCAGTGCATTTGTTAAACCAAATGGAAACATTGTTAACTCAAAGCCAAGTTTGAAAGGAATTTTTAGTAATGTCACCCTCCTTAATCATTAATCAAACATATCCTTATCAGAGATCATTTTTTGAAAAAAATCATTGATCCCTTATTCTGATCAAAGAAATCATTTTTTTTTGGGTATTGAGTACATATTCTTTATTGTGGCTCAGTATAGTTCTTTGTAATCTATGCACAAATTTAGGGATCCATTCTTATTCTTGAAAAACATCATCAGTGAACCACAAGGTGAAACACTATGTATAATAATTCACAAGTATAATAGTTCTTTCAACTACATCTACAACTCACAAAAATTCCAAGACGTCATAGTGTAGGGTGTCTTGGATATTGTCTCCATGTTCTCTTTCAAATCAATTATGAAATAAATCTCCCTCGCAAGAGGTAACCTTATAAATTCTTTGGGGAAACCATCCCCAAATTATGAGAAAACTAGGTGTTGACCTAGGGAGGGTCCTTACCTATCACTTATTTCCTTAATCACATACAATTTGTAGCATTGCGTAAGGAAACATTTAACCTTCATCATTTAGATGGATCGTAGGGAGACTTCCCTCTTGATATCATAGATCTCAATTGATCTTACTATATCATCTAAACATATCACTTTATTTTCTCAACAAACCACCGGAACTCTATGATCTTCTAACCAATCCATTTTGATGATTGCATCATATATTCCTAGGGCAGGGACATACACCTTCAAAATAGTCTTACAACCCCATAGGTTTACCAAACATTGATCTATATTAGGTCCTATCAATTGTTTCGCCATAAAATCCATATCCACTTATTTAAATTTCTCATGCTCATAGGCTACCAACCAACATTTTTCAAATGTAATTGGTGAAATGAAACTCTATGTAGTGTAAAAATCAAACAACATGTTAAATTTTACATTGTAGGTTTTAACCTTGTACATAAATTATCTACAAATTAACTCGTAAAACAAAAAAACCAATAGCGATAGCATAAAATATAAAACAAATATATAGAGTGATTTTCCCCTGGAGCCCAAAACAGAGACTACCAACTTGATTTTTCATTATATTTCTTTCCATGTTACAATACATGTATATACATGCCGAAGCATTCATAAACCAAAATCCATTAACCCTGGATTAGAACATAACCGTAGTTCCCTTGAATGGATCTACAAAATACTATGGACAAAAAAGAATCATGCCCAAAACCATTTGCTAAACCCATGCACAAAACCTGTTGTGAAACCAGCTCCAAAAATAGAAGAAAAGAGATATCAACGCCTTAGAAATAAGCCACTTCGAGGGGGAAACCTCCAATACATTACATGAATGTACAATTATTGGATGATAAAAATTACAAAACCTCGTTTCTATACATATGAGTCCATGGGGCCACAATGTAATCCTAGCCGACCTAACAATAATAATTTAAGGGCACAATAATAACAATATGGGGGTTACAAGGGTACAATAATAACAATAAGGGGGTTACACTAAAAACAATAAGGGACTATACTAGTAATATAGGGACCTAACATGCCCCTCTCCTTCAAAAAAGTGTTGTCCTCAATGCTTGAGTAGCTATGGGTGCTTTTGTATAAAATTCTCATCCTCCCATGTAGAATCTTCAGTGGGTAAGTTCTTCCACTTGATGAGATACTCTGAAATTGATCGATTTCGTAGCTGTCGATTTCTTGTTTCCGTGACTGCTTCAGGTTCCAATATGATTTTTCCTTCCTCATCAAGTTCTGGCAATATTGTTTGAACTGGAAGATTTTCACCTATAACCTTCTTTAAGCATGAAACATGGAAAACCGGATGCACTCGCGAAGAAGCAGGAAGCTCCAATTTGTATGCCATAGTACCAATCTTTTGCAACACCTTGTAAGGACCATAGTACTTTGGCGATAATTTATTTTCCTTCTTAGCTTGCTTGAGGGACATTTGTTTATATGGTTGTAGCCGTAAAAATACCCAATCTCGTACATCAAAACTTCTCTCGCTGCGATGTTGATCTGCCTGTTGTTTCATTCGATTTTGTGCCAAATTCAGGTTATCCTTTAAGAGTTGGAGAAATTCTTATTGATGCTCGATGTGATCTTCCACTGCTTGAACCTTCGAATTTTCTCTTAAAGATGATGTGATGGATGGTGGATGATATCCATAAAGTGCCATAAATGGGGTCATTTTTGCTGCAGTATGGAAGGAAGTGTTATACCACCATTCAGCAAGAGGTAACCACTTGACCCATTGTGTTTTTTTATCAGATACAAAACAACGAAGATATCCTTCTAAACATTTATTTACTATCTCAGTTTGACCATCAGATTGAGGATGATAAGATGAGCTATGAGCTAATTGAGTACCCAAACAAGAAAATAACTCCATCCAAAAATTTCCGGTAAAAATGGGATCTTTGTCGCTCACAATAACCCTTGGGCTTCCATGTAGCTTTTGAATTCTGTCCATAAATGTAGTAGCAACTGTACTTGCTTTGAATGGATGAGATAATGCACAAAAGTGTGCATACTTGGTAAGTCTATCAACTACCACCATGATGACACTATTTCCTTCGGAATTAGGTAATCCTATGATAAAATCCATTGAAATATCCTCCCAACATTGACTTGGAATGGATAAAGGTTGTAGAAGACCCGAGGACTTAATTGTCTCAACTTTATTCTGCTGGAAAACCAAACATTCTGCCACAAAATTTTGAATATCAGATTTAAGGCCATCCCAAAAAAATTATTTCTTCCCCTTATGGTGAATTTTTAATAATCCTGAGTGTCCTCCTAAAGGATAAGTGTGCAATTCCAAAAGAATATTTTGTTTTAGTTGGGAATTCTTACAAATATATAAGAAATCTTTGTACCATAAGGAATCATTTTTCCAGCTAAATGTATCAGATGTACTAGGATCTTGCTGCAACTTTTGAATGAGTGTCCACAATTCTTTGTCCTTCTTCCATTCATCCCTTACTTCGGTTATCCAATCTGGTTGGATAATAGATAAGGCACAAAGCAATTCTTCCACCTCTTCATTCTTTCTTGAGAGTGCATCTACAACAACATTTAGCTTCCCTTTTTGTAGATTATTTCAAAGTCATAACCCAACATCTTTGTGACCCATTTTTGCTGCTCTTCTGAAGATAGTCTTTGTTCCAAAAAGTGTTTAAGACTATCATGACCCGTTTTTACCTTGAATTGCCTTCCCATTAGGTAAGTTTTCCATTTCTTTAGTTCATGTAGTATTTCTAACATTTCCTTCTCGTAAATAGCTTTCTGTAAATAATTTCCTTTGATTTGACAACTTTCAAAAGCAATGGGTCTTCCTGCTTGCATTAAAACAACACCAATTCCATTTCCTGAGGCATCACATTCCATAATAATGGTTTTTGTGAAATATGGCATAGCTAAGACCGGTGCTAGGCACATTTCTACTTTAAGATGTTCAAAGGCCTTAGTTGCTTCAAGAGTCCATCAAAATACATCTTTCTTCAATAATGTTGTTAGAGGTGCTGCTATTCTCCCATAATTCTTAACAAACTTGCGATAATACAATGTTAACCCTAAAAATCCTCGCAACTGATTTATGGTTGGGGGGAATTTCCATTCCTTAATGGATTTAATTTTGTTAGGGTCTACCTTAACACCCTCATGAGATACAATATGACCTAGATATTCCACCTCTTGTACTCCAAAGAAACATTTGGAAGTTTTTGTGTATAATTGCTTCTCCTGCAATAGTTTGAGCACCCTGTCAACATGTTGAACATGATCCTTCCAAGACCTGCTATAGATTAGTATATCATCAAAAAATAGTAGCACAAATTTTCTAAGGAAGGGTTTGAAAACGGAATTCATCAGCCTTTGAAATGTAGAAGGTGCATTGGTAAGGCCAAAAGGCATGACCAAAAATTTATAATGACCCTCATGAGTTCGAAATGTTGTTTTCGAAATATCTTCAGTCTTCATTCTAATTTGATGATATCCTGAATGAAGATCCAACTTGGTAAAATAAATTGCTCCATGTAATTCATCCAATAATTCATCAATTACAGGAATGGGAAATTTATCTTTAATGGTGAGCTTATTGAGCTCCCTGTAATCCGAACACATGTGCCATGATCCATCCTTCTTGTGTACCAATACTATAGGAGCAGAGAAAGAACTTTGACTAGGTTGAATTATATCAGCCTCTAACATTTCTTCAATCATACGTTCAATTTCTCTCTTCTGGACATAAGGATATCTATAAGGTCTGATGTTTGGAGGAACACTTCTTGGAATCAAATGAATAGCATGATCATGATCACGAATAGGTGGGAGTCCTTTGGGAGTTCCAAACACCTTGGAATGATTTTCCAAGACATTATGGAGACCTGAAGAAATAGATGATTTTGATGTTGGAACTTCTATTGAGAATGATTGTGCAATCACGCCTCGTTGTTCTTTATTTAGAAGATTTTTCATGACATTAGAGCTTATTATCTTTCCCAGATTCCCTACAATACCCCGTAATTCGAATCCTTTCCTTCTGAAAAAAATTTCAAGAAAAGTTCTTGAAAATTAAAAGCTACCGTCCCCAAAGATTTTAACCATTGTACTCTTAGTACAACATCAGCACCTCCCATAGGAATGGAAAGCGTTGGACTATTCAATACATATTCCCCCATGGTTAGCTTGATATTATGGCATTTCTATAGAAATTTATAGTTCCTCCATTTGCAACCATCACTTGAAATTCTAGTGTTGGGTATAGGAAACAATTCAATTCCTTGGCTACCTTATAATGAATAAAATTATGGGTACTACCTGAATCAATCAACACTATTACCTTCTCTTATTGATATGTCCTTCTATATTGAGAGTTTGAGGAGTGGTAATTCCTACCAATGCATTACCGGATATGGTAGGACTCATTTCTTCCTCTTCTAGGGTTGGTTCGTGGTGTATACCCTCTTCTTTTGAAGATTCTTGTTCATTTTCTTCTTCCTCTTCACAATCTATGTAAAATAATTTCTTCTCAGCACACTTATGACCTTTAGTGTATTTTCTATCACAACTGTAGCAAAGCCCTTTTTCTCTTTTTTCTTCCAATTTCTATTGTGTCAACCTTGTAGGTTGTCCAAATATAGGAGTAGCAACACTTCCCTCTTTATACAAGTCAGTGGTAGGCTTCCTTGTCGCCATAATTTTACATTTAATTTTTCTGGCCAACCTGAATGCCTTCTTTAATGAATCAGGTTCCAAAATGCGAACTTAATGTTGGATTTTATCCTTTAAAGTACCTATAAAGAGATCAATCCTGTGTTCCTTTGAAATATCAGTTACCCTTATATTCAATTTTTGGAAGTCCTCAATATGCTCCCCCACTGAACCCTTTTGCTTGAGATTTATCAATTGGATAAAGAAGGTGTTGTTTTTTGTATCCTCATAATGTGTTATCATTTCCTCTGTAAAAATTGACCAAGTGACAATTTTTTTATGGGAGCAAAGCCATAGATACCATACAAATGTATTTTTTTCTAAATGTAAAGTTGCAATGCATACCTTTTGTGTGTTTTGCACATTATTGAGATCAAAATATTGCTCCATCTGTAGTATCCATGTTACAGTATCCTTTCCATCAAACTTCCTCATCTCCATTTTTGGAATATGGTGGTTCTTTCCTCCAACATTAGAGTTTATGAAATGAAGATTAACATTTATTTTGTTCTCATCTATCTTTTCACCATTAGGAAAAATTTCTTGTATCAAATTTTCCAAACCTTCTATGTATACTTTTAGATCATTCTTCACGTTTTCCATTTTGTCTTTCATTTTTTCATCAATCTTAGCTTCCATGTCATCCATCTTGGCTTCCATGCCCACTTCTATGCCATCCATCTTAGCTTTCAAACCATTCATCTTAGCTTCCATGCCTTTCTTCGAACCATACATCTTAGTTTCCATGCCTTTCTTCAAAACTTCCATTTCATTTTTTGTTGCTTTTTGCGAGAGCGGAATTTGTTGCACTTGCTCTTGTAATTTTGTTATGTTATGTTTCCATTCTTCATCTTCATGAGTCATAGTAGAGCCTTCTAAAGGCTTAATGGATGTTGAATTCTTTTTAGGGGCCATTTTAGAATCCAATACTGATATCTATTCTACAATATGCCCTTGGAGTCAATTCAACTTGATTCTTCAAAGAAGACTTATGAAATTCGGAAAAAAATACACACCTTTTACTTTCTTTTGAGGAGCTCGATATTGAAATTAAATTATCTCTAGAATTGTGTGTCCTCAATATTTGAAAATTTTCCCTGTAGTAGCCCTCTGAAGCTTCTTTCAAATTCCATATGTCTGATTTGATTTGGATTCTTCAGGGAAAATTTATGTCTAATCTACCACAATGACCCAATTATGGATTGGTTCAGTAGAGCGAAACTGTAAAACTTTCCTTGTGTCATTGTTTCCTCCTTGGGCTCTGAAATTAATAGACAACAAACTATAGTTTGTCTAATTACGGCCACTTTTTACAACATTCCAATCCGATGCTCAGAGAGAGAGCTATGAAGATGTTTCCATGGTCACCTCTTTGAGATGAAATTTAGAAGCCTAAAAAATCCCTAACTTACACAGATAGTATCTCTGCAAATATTGCGAACCAAGATCTAAAATTTTGCGACGATGTTCCTCAGGATTTCGGCTTCACACTCTAAAAATTTCAGCTTATGAACCTTTGTAGAAAAAAGGTTATAGCGCAAATTCCTCGATGACCTGTTTAGGTTAAATTCAAGAGCCTGCAAAATGACCTAAATTCCACATATTATATCTCCAAAAATATTGTGAACCAAGCTCTAAAATTATGCGACAACGTTCCTCAGGATTTTGGCTTCGCACGCTAAAACTTTCAGCTTTTGAAACTTCATAGAAAAAACGTTATAGCGAAAATTCCATGATGACCTGTTTGGAGCAGCGAAACCCTAGAATCCAAACCTCTGATACCAAATGTTGTTAAACCAGCTCCAAAAATAGAAGAAAAGAGATATCAAAGCCTTAGAAATAAGCCACTTCGAGGGGAAAACCTCCAATACATTACATGAATGAACAATTCTTGGAGGATACAAATTACAAAACCTCCTTTCTATATATAGGAGTCCATGGGGCCACAATGTAATCCTAGCCGACCTAACAATAATAATTTAAGGGCATAATAATAACAATATGGGGGTTACAAGGGTACAAGAATAACAATAAGGGGGTTACACTAACAATAATAAGGGACTATAATAGTAATATAAGGACCTAAAAAAACCATAAGTAAGTCCCCCCCACCTAATATAGAGTCCAAAAAATTATACTCATGGATAGAATATAACACACACCCAACATTATCCCACTTGTTGTTTTATTTCCATTGGGGGCCATAGGAGAGATTAGTCATTGGTCCAGCCCCGCAACACACATTGTTTTGCTACACCAAGATAAATTCTCAGTGCTCACAGACTCCATCAATGCATTTGCAACATTCTTCAAAGTGTCCACCTTTACTAGAAAAACCTTTTTTTCCTCAACCATATCTCTCACAAAGTGATATTAAACATCTATGTGATTTGTCTTTGAATGATAAGAAAGTTTATTAGCCAATAAAATTACACTTTGGCTATCACATTATATCCTTGTAGCTCGTTTCACCAACCCCATACTTCAACACAATCTCTGCAACCAAACTACTTCCTTACTTGCATGAGTAGATACCATGTATTCAGTCTCTATAGTTGAAAGATCCACTACAAACTGTCTTTTTCTCATCCATCTGACTGCTCCTCAAAATAGGTTAAACAAATACCCACTTGTATATCTTCTCTGATCTAGATCACTAGCCTGGTCTGCATCAACAAAGCCACATATATTTAAAACTTTGTCCAATCTTGGTCCTCCCTGGTAGCACAAACCAAAATAACTAGTGCCACACAAATATCTGAAAACCCACTTCATTGTTGTCCAATTATCCTTCCTTGGTTTTTACATAAACTTGCTCAATAATCCCATTATGTGTGCAATGTCTGGTCTAGTATAGACCATTTCATACATCAAGCTACCCCTGCACTTACATATGGAACACATGACATTTTCTCTTCTTCTTCATGTGTCTTCGGACACAGTTCAACAGATAACTTTACACCTACAAGAATAAGAACCTTCACTAGTTTACTATCCTGCATATTGAATCTATAAAATATTGTATCAACATACTTCCTCTAGTTTAACTAGAGCTTCCTCGTTTCCTGATCTCGTTTAATTTCCATGCCCAAAATATATTTTGCAGTACTAAGGTCCTTCATGTCGAATTTGGAGAACAATTGGGTCTTCAAATCCTCAAAAGTTTATTTTTCATTTCCAACCAGCAACATATCATCCACATACAATACCAAAGAAATAACATGATCACCAATTAATTTAAAATAAACACAATGATCCTCTTTGATTTTGGTGAAGCCAAGTTCTCGTATATACATATCAAATTTCTGATACCACGTCCTTGGTGACTGTTTTAACCAATACAAAGACTTTTTTAACCTGCATACTATTTATTTCCTACCCTTCACTGCAAAGCCTTCAGGTTGCTTCATGTAGATATCCTCTTCCAGATCCCCGTGAATAAATTTTGTCTTCAGATTCATCTATTCTACCTCAAAATCAAATGCAACATCAATAGATAAAAGTAATCTAATAGAAGTTACATTTGCAACAGGAGAAAAAATATCACCAAAGTCAATTCCCGACACCTGGGAATAACATTTTTCTACCAACCTATCTTTGTATTTCTCCACTTTGCCTTATGCATTCATATTAGTCTTAAACACCCATTTTCTTATGATGGTTTTCCTTCTAGCCGCCAATTCCACCAGATCCCATGCCTCATTTTTTTGCAAGGATGTCATTTCATCAACCATGGCCTCCTTCTAGAGTTTCCTATTCTCTTAATCCACTGCCTCCCTGATAGTTCTAGGATTATCATCAGTGATAGATAAAGAAAAAATTGAACAAAAAGTAGATGGAATATACCTTTATGGTTGCCTTCTTTCCCAAACTAATCTTCTCATAGTTGCAATTTGTGGCTCTTCCTCTTCTCAATCTTGTTATGTTGTAGACTATGGTTCTTCATTATTTAGCTCAAACTCTATCTTCTCAGGTTCCTTTGGTAGGAATTCAGGTTTAACAACATATTTCACCTCTCTAAACACCACATCTTGGTTTTACACAATACAGTTCCTTGTTTTTGGGTTCCAAAGCTTATAACCTTTTAAACCATCCTTATACCCAATAAAGATGCACCTTTCAGATTTAATATCCAACTTAGTTCTTTTATCCTTTGGAAAATGTACATATGCATCACATCCAAATACCCTTAGATGTGAAATATAGGGCTTCTTACCATTCCATACCTCATGTGGAGTCTTATCCTCCAACATTGATGAAGGTGATCTATTAACAGAGTAGCATGCAGTCTCCACTACCTCTGCCCATAATTCTTGTCCTAACCGGGTACCACTGAGCATGCTTCTTTCCTTTTCCATCAACGTCCCATTGATTCTTTCTGCAACTTTGATTTGTTGAGGTGTGTATGGAGTAGTCTTATTTCGTGCTATACCACGCTTATTACAAAACTCTTCAAATTCCTTCTTGTATAATTCTCCACCATTATCTGTCTTCAACACCTTTACTTTTTCACTGTCTGGTTTTCCACTAGAGCCTTAAATTCTTTAAACCTATCAAATACTTCAGATTTCTTCCTGAGGAAATATATCAATGTATTCCTCTGGAAGTCATCTATAAATAAAAAATATTACACAAACTTACCCAGTGATGGAACTGACATGGGTCCATACACATAACTGTGCACAAGCTCTAATATCTTGTTCGCCCTCTTAGCACAAGAAGGGAAACTCACCTGACTCTTCTTCCCATATACATAATGTTCACAAAAATTGAAATCCAAAGAATAAATAGACATGCCTTTTACCATACCATTACCATGCAGTATTTAAAGGCCCTTCTCTCTAATATGTCCAAGTCTTTGATTCCACAGCATGGTCTTTTCTCTAGAGACCACTAGGATTTCTGCTCCACTTTTAGGAACCATAGAACTGTTACACCCATCAATAATAAGGCTACCCAGAAGCTTGTATAGAGTTCCAATCATAACTCCCTACATAAATACTAGTTCTCCCTTAACCATATTGCAGGTATCTTTCTCTAACACTATTTTTACACCTGCATTATCCATCTTGCTTACAAAAATAAGATTTCTAGCCAATGCAGGAATATGTAGAACACCAGGAAGGTTTTACTCCTTCCACCTCGCAACTTTAGCTTGAATTTTTGATGTCCAACAATTATGGCCTTCCTATCATCCCCTAAAAATACATCACCACCATCATACTTCTCATATTCGCAGAACCACTACCTATGGTGAGTGAAGTGAAAGAATGCACCTGAGTCAATCAACCATGCCTCATGAGCTACTTGTGTATTTGAAGAAGAAGACAAGTACACATCCCCACCTTCATATGAGGTGGTTTTTTACTCTGGAGAAGGAGCATCATCAGATCGTTTTCCTTTCTTAGGAGGTTTATATCTACAGTCCTTTTTGAAGTGCCCTTCCTTTCTGCATTTCCAGTACCCCTTTTTAAGATTTCCTAGAGATTTATATCTCTCTCTAGATTTAAATCTCCCACTTGATTTATTTATTTTTTGTGGGATCGTCTTTGTACAGACAAGCCATATCCATTATGGCGCTCCATATTTTCCTGTCTCATTTCCTGGGACAACAAGGATGAGACAATTTGATCAAACTTCAAGGTAGTTATATTTATACCTATTACAACAACCATACTATCTCATGAATTTGGTAGAGAACGCAACAACTGATGCACTTATATTCATCTGAGATTTTATTATCAACAGATAAAAAATGACTTACCAAATTATTGAAAGCATCGAGATGCTCTGCCACCGAGTCTCCATCCTTCATCCTTAGGTTATACATTTTTTTTTTGTAGGAATAATTTGTTCACCAAAGAGATAGATTGGTACAAAGTCCCTAACTTGCCCCAAAAATCCTTCATAGTAGCTTCCCTAGATACATTAAACAATACCAAATCTGAGACACATAACTGTATTGTGCTCTTTTCTTTCTGATCCAACTTAACCCAGTCTTCATCTGACATTGTCGTTGGTTTAGTACTCGGATATACTGCGATCCACTAATCTTTATCCACAAGGAGATCCTCCATATTGAGCTTGCACAACACAAAACTCTGACCATTAAATTTCTCGATCTCTATCTTTCCACTACCTGCCAACTTCTTTCACTGCAAGAATCGATCCTGCATATCTCCCAATAAACAGGGTCTACCACAGGCCCGAGCAAAAAACCCTTGAACAGTAAAGGTGTCCCCTTGAATTGGAAATAACTCTGATACCAAATGTAGGTTATAACCTTGCATAGGAATTATCTACAAAATAACTCTTAAAACATAAAATAAACAATAGTGAGAGAATAAAACATAAAACAAATATACACAGAGATTTTCCCCTGGATACCAAAACCAGGACTACCAACTTGATTTTTCATTATATTCATTTCAAAGTTACAATACATATATATATAAATGTCAAAGCATTCATAAAACCCAATCCATTAACCCTGGATTAGAACATAATCATAGTTCCTTTGATCGGATCTAAAAAATACCATGGACAGAAAAAAAATCATGCCCAAAACCATGTGCTAAACCCATACAAAAAACCATAGGTAGGTTCACCTAGCTAATATAGGGTCCACAAAAAATTTCTCAGGGTGCTACCCCAGACCCTATGCAGGGGGGCTACTGCTGTTACACTAAAAATTTACACCATGAAGTTTAGCTATCTATATGGGTTCATCATTACCTGTTTATTTCTCCCTTAGAGGTCTTAAAACATAAAGTTCCTAAATCAAGTCTTGGAACTGGAGAAAAGCTCTTAAAAATCCTAAAAATCCTAACTTTTCACTTTTCATAGTCATTTCCTGCGGTACCGTGGTTTATTGCTATAAAACCTGTGGCGCATACCACATGTTCTGCTCATTAAAACTGCGGACCCCTATAAAAGGTAAAATAAAGAGAAAAGTAAGTTCTAGAATCCCAGCTGGTCAAATATTCTCCCAACTGGGGCATTCTAGAAGCGCTATCTGGTTGAGCTTCACCCCTTCCATTCATGAACCTTTATCCCTTCATAAATGGATCTATCCCTTGGTTTTTGGAGCTGAAATATCATGATGAGAGGGCTTTATCCCTTCCTTATTGGAGCTGAAACTACCTCCCTTTTGCTATAAATTGAGACCATGTTTCAGTCTCAAGGGTACTTAGAACTTGGTAGTTTTCAGGTGAATTGCTGAAGAAATTATACTACCCACATTGAGCATCATTGGCATGAGAGATATTACATACTCATAGCCATAGTATTATGCTAATTCAGAGAGTTGGAGTCTTGTCAAACTGAGGAAAACGGTTGTTCGGGACCCCAGAAGAACCTGTACAAACAACAAGACATCAAGGTTGTAAGGTTTCTTCTTTTATTCAAAGTTAATACAAATGGATTCTATTTTCTGATTGAGTTGTTCATTTATCTTTTGAATATGTAATATTCCAAATTAGCAATAGCTAATTGGAAATATTAATTTTGACTATTTTTTCCTTTATAAAGTTAAAATATAAATAAAGTGGGTGAAGGAGAACTTATCTCACACTTAGGATAAAAGCATTCCTTAAAGTCGCTAAGGAGACATATCGAATTAGCAAGGTGGAGCCTAGTGGCCAAGTGGCAGCATAGAGATTGGTGGGGCCTAGGTGAGAGAGAGGCTCAGCAAGCATAAAAGGAGGAAGGGTCTCCTCATTGTCATTCATTTTGATTATGCATCTTTAAGATTTGTCTTCTGACATTGAGCACGCTTGCTGTTTAACAAAGTCTGCATGTACTGTTCAGTACATCGGGTGTCTTCTCTTGGAGATCCCAACCTCAGCCTCGGGGGACTGTGAGTGCCTTCTCGAGTGAGGAGTTTCATAATTTTTTTTCTAGAGAGAGTTGCAGCTACCACAGGAGGAGCATCCACTTAGAGAGACAACGCAGTCAATGAGAGGGAGGATGCAGTCTTGAGGGGAAGTGGTTCCGGATTGGAGATTTGTTGGTGGATTCAGCCCAGGATAGTGGGTAAGGGACTAGTCCTTCCCTATTCCAGCATTTTGGTGGAGTCAGGGGCCATTATTTGGAGCATATCTTTGAGAGTCATCGTCCCTCCTTGAGGAATAGTGTAGTGCCTCAAGGGAGCCATTTTCGGGGGTCGGCCATTTCTGAAAATATTTCTGGGTTTTTCTGGGTTTTGGGAGTAGAGGCCATTCCCAAGTTTTTAGAATTTTCTGAGGTGGGGGGCAGCCCCAAAGATTCAGTTCATTCCAGCAGTAGCAACAACATAGTAGCAGTAGTAGCAGCATTGGAGATAATGCAATCCAAAGGGAGCAGCCATTCTGGTTCATTTACTAAGAGTATTTCTACGCTTTCATAGTGCAAGCCAAGGTGCCATCATTATGATCACCTCTATACTCATTTCCATTTCTCAGAATTAATAAAATCGCTCAACGTTCTCCATATTGTTTCTTTTGTTATGATTTGTCTCTAGTTGTTGCATGTTTTTGTTTATGTGCTTGTATTGCTGTTTATTTCCATTTTGGATTTTACAGTGGTATCGGAGCTCATAGACTTGGCTCAGCCTATGGAGAAGATTGTCTATGACATCTTCAGGTAAACCATACATTTGTCACCAAGGGAGGAGGTACAGAGATCAAGAACGAAAGTTAGAGCTCACTTTCAGGGAAGGTGACAACGTCCCAGTAGTTGACGCAGAGGAAGAGGAACCAATATCGGAGGACAGGAATGTCGATAAGGAGTTCGGGGAACTTCTTCTCAAATCGGTACAGGATCTGTCGAAACAGATAGAGTAGATGGGGCAGAGATTCATAGCAGAGTCTAGACCTCACGAGACCCCAAGGGGTTTCCATGTTGGAGAGCATTCAGGCACATCTCATCATTTATAGGAGCACCACACAGCACAGCAGGTGGCATCACAAACACCCCCCCGCTCCACGATGCCTACATTTCTTTCCGCAGACATTGGGGCAGAAGCACAGCAGGAGCAGGAGCCGGCACACATGGGGGATTATTTTGCTGAGTACCATTCATACAGTCAGGATTTCAGAGATGCCATCAATTTCCATGATTTTGTTCAGCTCAAGCGGGACAGAAAACCCCACAACCATCACAGGGGGAACATGCATTCACATGACAGGGACTTGCAGCGCACGGTGGGCAGATTCCATTTACCGACATTTGATGGATCATCCAAGTTCTTAGAAAAAACGTGGGTGGACAAGCTGGATATATATTTCTAGCTTAATCAGATGGTAGAGCCAGAGCCCATCAAAGTGGTAGTGTTGCACCTAGAGGGCGAGGCCTAGTACTGGTGGTTTCACGGGATGGTTACGCTGGGGCACTTGAGAGTGAAAACATATGCCAAGTTTACGCGAAGGTTGGTGGAGCATTTTGACCGGAGGGATCCAGAGGAGCATTTTTTTGAGCTAACCAAGCTCAAGCAGACCGAGAGGCTAGACACATACATATCGAAGTTTTTGAGACTTTCTGTGATGGTACCAGATCTATCCACCGCCCGTATGATTTATATGTTCATAGATGGATTGGCAGAGTCTCTACGGGGATTGGTCAGATCGACGAGGCCCACGACACTCCATGATCCAGTCGAGAGGACTCGAGATTTGCAGGATGCAGTTCCTAAGACTAGAGCTCCTTTTCCCCAGAGATCAGCATTCCAGCCGAAGGGAAAGGATGAGAGGATTTTTCCTGCTAGGGGGAACTAGGGTAGAGGGTTTGGACATGATGAGGCCAGGAGAGAATTGAAGCAGA